>CAUYUJ010019157.1:0-5000 GCA_963575745.1 Prorocentrum cordatum
AGCGTGAGCAGCGGCATCGAGTGGGAGATCCCCTATGATGAACTCTCGGGTCTCATCTCTCTCAGGAAACGTGATGCGGCTGCTGGTCCTGATGGCATCCCTTACTCTGCGTGGCGGTGTGGTGGAGATCTCATTCGATCAGCATTGTATGATGCGTATGTGGCTCTTTTGCGAGGCGCTCTCCTTCCGCCTAATTTCAACCACGGCTATGTTGTGTTCCCTTCCAAGAATGCACAGGGAGACTCTCTTTCGGTTCTCCGAGGGCCCGCCCAGACTCGTCCGATCGTCCTCTCGAACACAGACAGCAAGTTAATCTCTGGTGGGTTATCTGTTCCCTTGGGCTCTCAAGCGCAGTTTTCGGTTATATCATTTCAGACTGGAGGTATTAAGAAGCGTAGCGTCCTCAACAACATTTTTAACCTGGAGGGCCCCCTTCTTGAGCATGCATGCTTCAGAGGTTTTGAGACGGCCGGCATCTTTCTACTAGATATGGCTGCCGCGTTCCCCCCCCGGCTGCACTCTTGGATCTTTTACGTTCTGAGCTCGCCCGGCATTCCCGCGCCATTTATCGCTGCGCTACGAGAGCTTTACTCTGACATGAATGTCAAGATTCTGATGGGAGGCAGGATCTTCGATGGGTTCAGGATCGAAGTTGGAGTGAACAAGGCTGTCCTTTGTCCGCTCTCATCTTTAACCTGTGCTTCGACCTCTTGCTGCGGGTGATAGACAGGCTGGTCCAGCCGATGCCTGGTCGCGCGCTTGCGTTCTTGGATGATGTGGGGATTGATGCTGGTGATATTGTCCGCTCTGTAGTGAAGGTTCTCAAGCTGTTCCAGATCTCATGTCCTTTAACGGGGCTTAAGCTGAACTACTCCAAGTGTGTCGTCGTCGTTCCTTCGGACGCTCTGATTCTCCAGGCCCGTGCACTCCTGGGCGCTCGTCGGGTCCCTGTGGACCAGCTTACTCTCCGCACTCATGGAAAATACTTGGGCGTTGTCGTTGGCCCTGGCGGGCCCTCTGCCTCGTGGTCTGGGCCGACTCGAAAATTCATTGCTCGCGGGGACGATGTGAAAGGTCTGAACTTCGGTCTCAACCTCGGCCCCAAAGAATGCAACATCCTCGCCTTCCCCGTGCTCCCACATGTCCTCCAGCTCTTGCCTGTTCCGTCCTTTGTCCGACAAGCTGAACAGACAGTCCTGCAAAGATTGACGGCGAGCCCGAGGTTTGCCATCCCTACTGATGCTCTTCGTCATTTCTCCGGCTTCGGATTTCAGTATAGTCCGAGGGCGCTCTTGCTAGAGAATCGTGCTGCCATGTATCGAGCCAGTTTGGGATCGACGGCTGCTCAGGCCATGTTCACTCGCTTGTGTTACCTGGAAGAGGAGGATTGGGATGTGCTGGCTGTTCGTCGATTTTCCTCGCGGCTGAGCTCTAGCATTTGTTTCTCGTGCCTCACAAACTACAAGAGCCTGTCGGCGATTCCGCGGTTCCTGGTAAAGATCGACGAAAACACGGTCCACCTCCAAGGGAAGGTCGCTTGTTTCCTTCGCACCCGAGAGCTGAGCCCATGTTCCAGGCTTCTCCAGCCCCGAATTCGATACTTCGATCCCCAAGGCCCCGAATGGTATACGAACAGAGTTTTCCTGAATATCAGATTAGCCAACCGTCTGCTTGCTGCGTCTACTGCTGTCGCTTATATGAAATCTATTTGCAACGCATGGCCGACGACTAAGCGACATCGCCCAGCCTGCTGCCCCTGCAGGTTTTGTGGCGAGGAGAGCGGTGACAGTATCCGCCATATGTTCGAGCGTCCGGTGCTCATTCCTGCCCTGCTTCGCGTTCTCCCCGTCCTTCCCGCGTCCTTTTCTTCTTGCTCTGCTCTGATGCGTCTCCTAGTCACTGACGTATCTCAGTCGTCCCAGGACCAGCTCCTGGCCTGCCTTCTCGTTCATGATCTTGCACTCGCTACCTTTAATGAGGTGAGGCACTTCGGGCGACAGGGTCCCGACGCAATCCCCAATCTTGTGATTGCTCGTGCTCGCGTCCTGTCCAAGCGTCCCCGTCGCAGCAGAGACATGTATGGCCCGTTAACATCATCATCATCATCATCATCATCATCATCATCATCATCATCATCATCATCATCATCATCATCATCATCATTATCACCATCATCATCATCATCATCATCATCATCATCATCTCCATCCTCCTCCTCCTCCTCCTCATCCTCGTCCTCGTCATCGTTCCTCATCCTGCTCGTTCGTCCTCCTCTTTCCTCCTCCTCCTCCTCTTTCCTCCTCCTCCTCCTCGTTCCTCCTCCTCCTCCTCGTTCCTCCTCCTCCTCGCCCTCTTCCTCCTCCTCCTCCTCCTCCTCTTCTCCGCCTCCTCCTCCACCTCCACCTCCTCCTCCTCGTTCCTCCTGCTCCTCCTCCTCATCATCATCCTCCTTTTCCTCCTTCTCCTCCTCCCCTCCTCCTCCTCCTCCTCCTCCTCCCTACTCCTCCTCCTCCTCCTCCTCCTCCTCCTCCTCCTCCTCCTCCTCCTCCTCCTCCTCCTCCTCCTCCTCCTCCTCTCGTGGCGCTTCCTTGGGTCTCGACGGCGGTGGCGACGAATGCGACGAGTCCGGCGAGGGCAGCGTCGTAAAACAAATCACGACGGGAGGTGTTCCGCTATTTTTATCCCCTTGGGGGGCCTCACCGGGGCCCCGGGAGCGTCAAAAAACGATTCTGGATAAAAAACCGGTCCCGGGGAAAGGGTCGGGACTTCTGGGGACGCCGTTTTTTTAGAAGGACGTCGCATGTCTGGGGGGGGTTCGACGGCGGCGGCGACGAATGCGACGAGACCGTCGGGGATAGCGTGGACGACGAGGACGGCGAGGGCCACGGGGACGACGTGGGTGGGCGAGGGTGGCGAGGGCGACGCGGGCGACGACGGCGTGGACGAGGACGTCGAAGGCCACGAGGACGACGACGGACGCCACCCTCCTCGCCCGCTCCCTCGCCCTGCGCCCCGTGATCTCCCTCCTCGCCGTCCTCCTCCTCCTCCTCCTCCTCCTCCTCCCTCCTCCTCCTCCTCCTCCTCCTCCTCTCCTCCTCCTCCTCCTCCTCCTCCTCCTCCCTCTCTTCCTCCCTCTCTTCCTCCCCCCCCTCCTCCTCCTCCTCCTCCTCCTCCTCCTCCTCCTCCTCCTCCCTCCTCCTCCTCCTCCTCCTCCTCCTCCTCCTCCTCCTCCTCCTCCTCCCCTCCTCCTCCTCCTCCTCCTCCTCCTCCTCCTCCTCCTCCCTCCTCCTCCTCCTCTCCTCCTCCTCCTCCTCCTCCTCCCCCTCCTCCTCCTCCTCCCCTCCTCCTCCTCGTTCCTCCTCCTCCTCCTCCTCCTCTTCCTCCTCCTGCGCCTCCTTCTCCGCCTCCTCCTCCTCCTCCTCGTCCTCCCCCTCCTCATCCTCCTCCTCCTCCTTCTCCTGCTCCCCGTCCTCCTCCAGAGCAGTGTCTTCGCCTGGGCACGTCGTGGGCGCGGGCCCCGCCGCCGCGCGGTGGCCTGCGGCCTTCCCAGAGATCCGCCGCCGCCGCCTCCTGAGAAGCCCCGCCGCCTCCTGGGAAGGCCTCCTCCTTCCCAGAGATCCGATGTCGTGATCTTTTCAATGCGGGGTCCCCGGAAGGCTCGACCCATTCCCCAGCACAGGTCCTTCATCCGGAGTCGTTTTGTTGACGGCCCCGGGGCCCGGCGAGGGGCCCTGGGGGCCGAAGATTGGGAAAAACCTCCGGCCTGATTTTTGTCAATGCGTGGGATCTCTGGGGCCGCCTCCTGGGACGGCCTCCTCCCGATCACTGTGCCACCCGGGTCGCGCGCGGCCGGCGCAGGCCACTCCGGCGAACGGCCGCTCGGCTCTGCCGCCGACGGGGCGGCCCCACCAGAGGCCTCCAGCGCCGGGGGCCCCCGCTCCCAGGCTGCGCGGCGGGGACTTATCCACGTCCACCGCCTGGGAGCCGACGTCCTGTAGAGGAAGGAGAATTATGCACATACACCGATTCTGGCAAGGCCCATCCTGAGCCCAAGATCGGTGCATACGCCCTCCTACGTGTGCACCGATCCTGGGTCAAGGATGGGCCTTGCCAGGATCGGTGCATGTGCATAGCTCTCTTCGCCCGATCGTGGTGCCCCGGCGGGCGGCAGGTGTGGACAGATTTCGGCCCCCGGGGGCCCGAAGATGCCCACATCCACCGCCTGCCGAGGCTCCGAAAATTGACCACGTCCACCGCCTGGGAGCCGACGCCCTCTAGAGGAAGAACCTCCGCCCGGAGTTCTGCAGTGCGTGGGATCTCCGGGCTCGCCGCCGGCGGGCCGCGCAGGGCCGCGCGCCGGCCCCTGCGGGCGGCGGCCCGGCCGAGGCGCGGCGCCCGCGGGCGCCCCGGCCGCCGAGGCGCCCTCGCCCGCGCGGCCGCGGCGGCTGGTCGGAGGTGGGCAGGCCTCCTGCCCTGGCACGTCGATGGTGACGAACGATCAGCACGCCCCCATACCCCACAGGGGGGACGGAATGAACTATGGGTGCGTGTTGTCGGATAGGGGTCCCCGCTCGAACGGGAGCCTCCCCAGGGGTCCGACAACCCGTACCCATACCCATAGCCAGTCCTTCTCCCTCCGACCTCCCTATGGGTATGGGTGTGTGTGTGTGTGTGTTGTTCGTTCGCCAGATGGGGGAGTTGGCCGTTTCTGTTGCGTGGGGCGCGGTGCGGTCGGCCCAGCTTCTCGCACGCTGTGCTCTGCTCTCCGCCGTCGGCCTCCGCTCGATGGGATGGTTGCCGCGGGAGCGTGGTCCTTCAACAAAAAAAACGAACATTAAGGAAGTGGCCGTTTTCGGTTCGCGAGGGGGCGTCGCGGCCGTCATTTTTGCGGGTCCAGCTCCGTCGGTTTCGGTCCCAGGCCGTTTTCATTGTGGGGAGGTTTATTAAAGAGGGGTTCGTCTACCGCCGAGGCTTGGCAGGGCTCACCGAGCGCGCTCCAC
>CAUYUJ010019157.1:10000-12500 GCA_963575745.1 Prorocentrum cordatum
GACGCGGGACCTCCAGGCGGTCCTTCCACGAACGGAAAATAGCCAGATGGTCGGTCACAAGAATTAGCGGACCTGGGACCTCCGAAAGCGCCATAGAGAAAGCAAACACCTCCGCCCTGGGAACAGACTGTTTGTGTCCAGGTAACGGGCGACACAACGCAGCACCTGACTCGAAACCATCCTCTGTCGGTCGGAGCGCATTGATCGCCGCTCCGCACCTTCTCCTACGGGGATCGTCAGAAAACTTGCCGCCTGCGCCATCTCCAAAAATATGGAGTTCCTCGCCATGGCGGCAGCTCGCAAAATCTCCAGGGCCTTCAAACCTCTCCTCCGATCCTCGGGTCGCCTCCTCATCGAAGCGGGGGTGGGTAAGGTAGGAGGGGGGGAGACCCCGAAGCTACAAACTCGGTTCGGATTCGTGTCGAGCACACGCTTGCGGGACCAAAAATTGCGTGCGCTCAAAATCTTCGTGGCCTACATTCCTCTCGCAGTGCCAAATGCGATGGAAGAGGGACTCAGGGATTTCCCGCAACGGGCGCACACAGGGTCCACCTGGTAGCCCGGGCCAGCGGATACGACGGTGATGTCGGTTGCCACCAGCTCCATCTGATTCGTACGTTCCAACCGTTTCTGCTCTCTCACAATCTGATGCATGTCCGCACCGCCTGCCAGGTCTTGACCAGCAATATGTTTTGTGGCTGCCCTCCAAAAGGTATCCTCGGATGTCAGCCTCCGCGTCCTCGAAGAGTGCCTGGAAGCTGCCTGTTGGAGTGAAGCCTGGGTCTCCAGCCGTTGGGATATCCCACTGGTCCACAGGGTCGTCGTCACACTCCGTCGGTCGTAACCGTGATGTTGCCGTAACTGGGTCCCATCCCATGTCCATCAGTGTAGCTATCAATACTGAGATCGGTCCACGTACCGAGCTCCAGCGTCGCACTCCAGATCGTTGTAGTCGGTCGCGAATGCCACCCCACGCTGCACATACTCGTCCATGCAGGTGTGGGTTCCTCTGCCACATTGTTATCCATTCCTTGACCACTTGGATGGGGATATACACTGCTGGGCCCTGGACCGTCGGGCCACACCCCAGCGTCGTAGGAAGGCAGCGGCCCTTGGCAGCGCCACCAATCATGAACCCAGCCTGCCGTCGCAGCTGCAATACCATTTGTCTGCTCAGCCCCACCACTTGATGACCGTATAGTGCCTGGGGTACCGCTCCAGTGCTCCATGGCGACCGTGCAATCTTTGAAAGGGCTCCAATCCCCCGAATCCTGCGCATCTTGCTTGCTCTCCTGCACGCACTCTTGATCCGTGATCTCAGCTTCCGTATAGACCGCTTGCGCCCCGCCGATGCGCCCAGGCCCAGGTCCACCGCTTCCGTGACTGCCGACACAGGTAGTCCTCGAGCACGCAACTGGTCCGCGACTCTCCTGGTGATGCTTGGATTCGAGCCGAGCAAGGCTGTCTTAGACGAGATGACCATACGCTGGTCCTCCAGGCCTGTCTCCAGGTCCATGGCGGTGGTTCGCATCGCAGGCCCAACCGAGGCGCGGCTACCTTCACACCTCGCCGTCGCGTCGACAACGAACGTCCAGAGTCCCGCAGCGGGCGACCGCCCATGCACCATGTCCAGAATAGGGTGCAAAAACAGTTTGGCCAGGCCCGCGCCCCTCGGGGACCCAGCAACCAGAGAACGAGAAGGCAAAATCACACTGCTCAAAACTGAACTCCGGTGTAGGAACCTTGGAGCCAAACATTGCTGGACCTCCAAGGAGACGAGGGCCGCTGGGTAGCCCATCCTTCTCGCAATCCGTATCAGCTGGGCCAGAGACACCGAGCCATAGAACTTCTCGATGTCTAATAACAATGTGAGTGAACTGAGGCCCAATGATGTGCCAGCTTCGTCCATGCACGCTCTGACTAAGCCAGCTCGTAGCGCTGATGACCCTCTCAGCGCCGTGTCCTGGTGGTCAGTCAGCTCCTGGGACCAGGACTCACTCAACGTAGCTCTCACCTTGCCCCAAATCTTCGGTGCCACCGTAACCGTTCCCAATGCTCTGTCGCCCCCCGTGGGCTTCGCCGCTAACGCGCATCTCGTCGCTGAACGCTGCCTCGGCCACGCGCAATTCTCCTCCGCATACTGGATGAGGCCGCGCAGTTGCTCTCGAGCGGGCTCGGGCACGCGCCGGATGGCGCCAGGTCCCAGGGGGGTCAAAACCCAAGGCCTTCGCGTCACTCATCCTGTTGACCACTTTGTCAATGCTCTCCAACGTGAGGTCAGGCAGTTCCTCCTCCAACGCCTCCTTCGAGAGCTGGTGGAGGAGTTCCTTTAGTTGCTGCCTGGTGTCGACGGGGTCGGTCCAGATGCCCGCCCAGTACTCCGACTTGTGCGCAATCACCGTGTCAGGGTCCGCGATCTGCCTCTCGATGCCGATGGTCACGTTCACTGCAGGCGCCGCCTTCTCCTTCACGTGGCGATTCAGCGCGCCTGGCGCCTTGA
>CAUYUJ010019157.1:17500-22500 GCA_963575745.1 Prorocentrum cordatum
AGGCTGCGTGTTGGCACCGACGAGCCAATCGACGTCAGGAGGAATGGCTGGGTCGTAGGGCAGATCTGGCAATACATCAAGGGGTGCACGCTGAAGGCAAGCACGTGGAACGTCAATGTGCAGTTACGTTGTAACAAGTCCATGGGCCTCTGCTTCATTGTGAACGGCGACCTAGTTGACGAGATGGTGGAGCTCAAGGTTGTGCTCGGAGGGGAGAAACCTCACATCGAGCCGAACCGTGCGAACCTGCGCCAGTATGGGCTCACCGACGGGGACATCGGCAAGCTTGCGGAGTCGGTGGTCTCGTCTATGCGCCAGGAGTAGAATCAGGAAGTGCATTCACCAGAGCTCGCTGCGGGGCCAGCTCGTCGATGCTTGCTTCGATCTCAACTTCGTGAGAGGGCCGATTGCACTTCATCTCGTTTCGTTCTTCCGCGTCATGGGGATGGAAACGCTGTTCCTGTCCCTCTTCCTGCCTCTGGGGGAAGTGCCGCTGCTCCACCTGTGCAGCACCGCCCGTTTTGCATCGCGAAGTCGTTAGGGCTCGCTACTTGGCATACACGCGCATGTTTTGGAAGTGCGTACGGGAATCCGCTCCGTCAGAAGAAGAAACAACGAATTTTCAGACGTCTTGTTCAAAAATGCCAAGCAGCATTGATGCAGGAAACCCATGGGGCTGATGAAGATCCAGTTTCTCTGGAACGCGAGCTTCCCAGCTTTTTGCACTTCGCTTCATTGTGTAATTCGTCTGCTGTTGGTGGCATCACCATCTCGCTGTCCTCCTCAGTTCTCCGACGTGCAGGGGCGCGTCATTGCCGCAGGCCGCTGTCTTTCAGTAGCCTTAACAGGGAGGCAGGGGACTAGTCAGATCACCAGCGCGCATCTCGACTCGACTTTGACGGACAGGGAAAAGGAGGGAGTCATTCTAGCTGCCACTGATTGCGCGCTGTCCCCAGACCAGGCGCTGGCCATCTTGGGCGGCGACTTGAATTTCTTGGAGGAGGGGGGGAATGAGGAGCTACACTGATGGGAGGGAGCCTACACCAGATCGCGAAGCCATGGTTCGAAAGTTCTCAACATATGTTGGAGAGTTTGCCGAGATAGCCCAAATGGAGCCCACTTTCAGGTCGGGAAGGCGGGGGGATGTGGCACTCTGTCTAGGTGGGCTCGACCGCTTCTACGTGCCCGCCTCGACGCCAGACTTGCTTGACGCGACGCCGCGGCGCGGCTCGATTGGCGCGGCCCGCGACGTCGAGCAGCCTAGCGACCGCATTCCTGCGTGGCTGCAGTTTACGCCTGGCGGCGCTACGACCCGTCATACGCCCGTCCTACGCCTGCTTGGATTGCGAACCGCCCCGACTTCTCCAGCGAGATCTCCGAGGCCATCCAGTCTGTCGAATTCCTTTTAGACCCTTTCGAGAAGCTCAAGGCCTTCAAGATGCGATGTTTGTTGCCAAAGACGCCATCATGGCCCGAATGTTCCTGCATGGGCCCCGGAACGATGCTCAGGGGCTCTCCGTGTGCATGAAGCTGGTTCGTGGTCTTCGTGGGAATAGGTCTTGGGAAGTAGTCCAATGCGTCCGTGCTCTTCCTCATCTCAGTCTTCCTGTTGATGTAGAATATGTTTGCTTGTTCGAGATAGTCCGAAGTTATCTCAAGAGATGGGTAGGTTGCAGGCTTCGATGCTGCAGCGCGAGCTTCGAGACCACCTTGAGCGCGGGGGTGATCCTGATGACGAGCGCTCTCGTAGGTTGCATCAACTTCTTAGGCAGTGGTCTCCGAAACGTCGTCAGATTTGTCTGCCCGTGGCCCCTGATGCCACCGGCGTCGCTCCGCCCGACCCGGCCTCCAGCGCGGCCAACCATGCCAATCATTGGGGGGGGGGGGGGGCAGTTCATTCCGCAGAACCACTCGCGGAAGGACGCCACTACCATAAGTTATTTCTCGACGCTGAGATGCAACAAGTTGCCCCTGGCATTGAGTGGAAGCTCGACTACCACAGCTTCGTTTCCAAGCTGAATGGTAGACGGGGCCCCGCTACAGGTCCAGGTGGGGTACCGTATAGCGCATGGTGTTGTGCTGGCGAAGCTGCTCATGAGGCTCTGTATCAGGTGCATCTCGCAGTCGTGAACGACCCGAATGTTGTCTCTGACGGCCTCGGCTCTGTGGGGCCCAGTGTTGCCCATTTGTATGGGGGCCTAGGTGTTCCTAGCTGCGTGTGCCACGGGTTCAATGAGTCCCTCGCAGTCCCCCGACCGAAGGTCACTGCGCTTGTTGAAGCCAGCCTCCCCGAAGTGACCCGTGAAGCCTCTGCGGTTCGCCCCGTCGCCCTCAGCAACGCGGACAATAAGATTGCGTCGTTGGCTCTTGCCGAGCCCCTTCAGCAGCAATGCCAGCGCGGCGTCTTAGGCACTCAGGCGGGCATCATTCGCAAGAGACCCATGCTGGATAACATTCTGCGCCTCGAAGCGGACATGCTCGAGAACGTCTGCTACCGTGGGGCCCTTGCGCAGGCGTGCTCTTCTTAGACTTCCGCGCCGCCTTCCCATCGCTACGCCACGAGTGGTCCATAGATGTGCGAAAGTTGATAGGGGTTCTTGGGTTTTTTCTATCAAAGCGATCCTGATCATGCATTCCGAGATTTCTACCGAAATCCGTGTGCGTGGGCAGCGGTTCCCAGGATGCCGTATTAACCAGGGGATAAAGCAGGGGCGCCCGATGTCGGGGGCGCTTTTTGCGCTATGTCTCGACCCGTTTCGCACAAGAAGTTGGCGCCGCTCCAGGCAATCCCCCGGGCTTTCGCCGACGATGTTCAAGTCTTTGCCGCCGGCCAGTTGCGAGCCGCTCCTGCGGTCATGAGGACTGTCCTTCTCGCGAGCTAGTGCACAGGGCCCCACCTCAATCTTGCCAAGTGTGAGATTGTGCGCGCCCAAGAGATGTCTGACGACGAGATCGTTGCTCTCTTCCGCACGGCCAAAATGAACGTTCGGAGTTTGAGGCGTGGGACGCGCGGGAAGGTCTTGAGCGTCTACCTCGGGCCTGGTGGATGCATGAAGTCTGGGAAGGAACCCTCCTCTAAGTATATGTGTAGAGTTCGGCATGTTCGGCCACTAAATCTAGGGCTTACCGAAAGTACTTACGCATGCAACTCGCTCGCTTTCTGGGTCATTTCGTTTGTCATGCAGATGTGCCTCCCGCCGAAGGCTGTATGTGCTGCTGAGGCCAGAGGGCTTCATGTGCTTACCGCGTGCCCATACTACAGTATCCCTACCGATCTCCTGCGCCAGCTCGACGCCCTGTGCTGGCCTGTGGTTCCGCGTAATACGATGCTCGAGAGCAAAGCTGCCATGTTCCGAGTTGCCGTGCAGTCCAAAGTCTTTAACGTGATCCAGGCAAGGTTTCGTAGGTTTGAGGAGGAGGATTGGGACGTGCTCATGGTTACGCGGTGCCCGACATGGCGGAGGGAGTCTATGGCCTTTCAATTTATTGAGAACTATCGGCAGCTGACTGCTCTGCCCTGGTGCGTGCACGACGAGGATACCCACGAGTTGCAGCGCACAGTGTTGAAAAACAATTAAATTATCCCGGCAAAGCAACCGAACAGCGATGTGTAGAAGCATATCGGAAAGCATTCCCCTTAAGATTCAGATGAAAATCCAGTTGTAGAATTCTGCTGTTCTCGCAGTCGTAGTCGCATTCGCGATGACAGTCGCAGCGGCAACGGCAGTCGCAGCCACAGCCTCAACCTCAGCCTGCCTCAGCCTCAGCCTCAGCCTGCCTCAGCCTCAGCCTGCCTCAGCCTCAGCCTCAGCCTGCTTCAGCCTCAGCCTCAGCCTCTGCCTCAGCCTCAGCCTCGGCCTCAGCCTCAGCCTGCCTCAGCCTCAGCCTGCCTCAGCCTCAGCCTGCCTCAGCCTCAGCCTCAGCCTGCCTCAGCATCAGCCTGCTCAGCCTCAGCCTCAGCCTGCCTCAGCCTCAGCCTCAGTCTGCTTCAGCCTCAGCCTCAGTCTGCCTTCAGCCTCGGCCTCAGCCTCAGCCTGCCTCAGCCCCAGCCTGCCTCGACCGCAGCATCAGCCTGCCTCAGCATTCAAAATGTGGCGCTAGTTGGAGTTGGGAATCGAAGACCACGAAATGGCCTACAGTTGGCTCCGGGCATTCAAAATGTGGCCCGGGAATGGAGTTCTGGGAACTCGAAGAGCACGAAGTGGCCTACAGTTGGCTCCGGGCATTCAAAATGTGGCCCGGGAATGGAGTTCTGGGAACTCGAAGACCACGAAGTGGCCTACAGTTGGCTCCGGGCATTCAAAATGTGGCCCGGGAATGGAGTTCTGGGAATCGAAGACACGAAGTGGCCTACAGTTGGCTCCGGGCATTCAAAATGTGGCCCGGGAATGGAGTTCTGGGAAGTCGAAGAGCACGAATTGGCCTACAGTTGGCTCCGGGCATTCAGAATGTGGCCCGGGAATGGAGTTTTGGGAGGTCGAAGAGCACGAAGTGTGTGACTGTTTGCTTAAAACGACTTCTGCGGCACCCTTTCCGGCACCCGCCCAGACCCCCCTGTGGAGTCATTTGCTGCTCTCTTTTTAGCCCATTAGAAACCTATCAGTCTACGCTGTTAGGTAAAGAGGAGTTTCCAGGGTGGCCTGCCCATGAGTTGTTGAAGCCTCGGGTTCTCCACGCTTTTTCCCACGCCAGTGCTTGCGTGGTTGATGTGACTGTGATGAGGCCTCGGCTCTGTTGTGCAAAGCTTGCCCCGTTTGCATGCTCTGCTTTCTTGAAAACTGCATGCAATCCCTGGGCAACCTCATCTGGGTATCGGCAGGGCAGACTCGCATGCCGATTTGGCTGCAACGCGGTTGGCGGTGACCAGCTGTCGCACTACTTTGAGTGCCCTGTCGTCGTGAGCCTGCTTCCCTCTTTCCTCCTTCGCCTGCCAGCCAGTTTCAGCGCGATGTCCATCCAGGACCGTATTTTGTGCTCCTCAGGGGTGCAGGTTCTGAGGA
>CAUYUJ010019157.1:30000-32500 GCA_963575745.1 Prorocentrum cordatum
CCCTACCCTTAAGTCGGGCATGTCCCTCTACAGGAGGAATATTCAAGAACAGTCCAAAAATAGTCTGGGGACGATCTCTCGATAATGTGCAACTATGTTTGTGCATGTTCTGATTATTTTCATCTGTCTTCCAAAATCCGCCTGCAGGAGGACATGCCCGACCTGACCCTACCCCCACTTCCCCCCCCCCCCCCAGCCCTGCCCCTGCTGATCGCCCTCCCCCACAAACAGAACGGGAGCATCTCTGCATAGCACCGCCAACGCTCGGTCGGTCGCTGGCTCCCAGACCCCCCGACGTCTTGCGGCTCGCCAAGACGGGGCCCGCAGAGGCCTGGACCCTTCCCCGCGGCCTGGCTCCTCCTCCCGAGGCGCGGCCTGGCTGCCCCGGGGGCCTGGCGAGGGCCCTGCAGAGGCCGACGTAAGGCCTCCGCCTCGAGCTTCTCGAGACCTTGGAGCTCTGGCGTGCGGGCCATGGCTCGCCTCTTCTGGCGGCCGTCCCGGACGATCCGGGCACTCCCGGAACGCCCTCGCCGAGGCGCAGCCGCCGCGAGAGCACCCCGAGGCTGGACAGCCGCCGGGAGCCGACGAGGGCGCTCGAGCGCCTCGAAGCTCGAAGCCGATTCGAGGTCCTGAGCTGCCCCCCCCCCACTTCGTCGCCTCCGCGGGCCCGCGGACCCGCTGGGAAGCCGCCGAGAACCAGTGGAAGCTCCCGGCAGCCTTCGTCCTCGAGCCTGGCATCGCTCGGACGTGTGCATTTTTCCTTCGGCGAGGACCATCGAGGAGCATCCTTGATCATTTGGCGAAAAAACCCTCGCGCGAAACCGAACAAAAACACAGGGAATGGACGTCCGAGCGATGGCGAGAGGAGGAGGCGGAGGAGGAGGAGGAGGAGGAGGAGGAGGAGGAGGCCTGCCCCCCCCCCATTGCAGGCTGGAGCACGCCCACCGCCCGCGCCCTGGCTCAGCTGGACCCCGCCGGCGGCGGCGCAGGGCCGGCGCAGGCCCCGGCGCCGCCCCGGGGGGGTCTGCCGGGGAGGGCGGCTGCAAGCGGCGGCGAGGCGTCCTGGCGTCCCTATAGGGGCCCAGCAGCGAACGCTCTGAGAACCTGCTGTGCTTTGCGCGACGTGTTCTTGGAGCACTTCTCAAACGACGCGAAGATCGGGACAAAATCGGATCGGGATGACTCGAAATCTCTGAGAATCGGCGGGTTTGGAGGATGTATTGGGCGCCGCGGCCGCTCCAGAGCGTTCCGGAACGCTCTGAGAGCGCTCCGGAACGCTTTGGAGCGATTTGTCCCGATCCTAGCCCTGTTTTACCCAGCAGCGAATGTTCTGAGAACCTGTTGTGGTCTGCGCGACCTGTTCTTGGAACACTTCTGGCTGGGGCTGCCTTGCTCGAACACACTGGCCCTACATTCTAAGGAGCTTGCCTTTGTTCCAGAACGCTGTTCGGTTCTAAGAGCGTTTCGTAATAGGCCGATTGGAATGTCGGGACGGTCGGTCCCTGCTGAACAGTTGGGGCCCGCACTCGCAGGCCGCGACGTTCAGCGTCCAAGGGCGTTCACGGTTCGGTCGGTTCGGTTGCGTCGCAGTCGGTTGCGTTCGGTCGGTTCGATTCGGTCGGTTGTTTGTGTCGCTGCCGCGCCGCTGCGCCTTTCAAGGCTCAGGGCTGGACCTAAACGGTGTTTTTGCGATTTCGTGGCCGTTTTCGTTTCGACTTCGTTTTGCGGTACAGACGGATTGAAGACAAAACGAGGGAAAACGAAAATAAAACGAAAACGAAAAACACCGTTTATGTTCAGCCCTGTCAAGGCTGCTGTCGGCCTATCGATTTCGCTCGGGTTCGGTTTCGCCGTCGGCTCCGTCGGTTTTCGGTTTCGCTGGCGCCGTGGACGGCCTCGTCGGCGCACCGGCCACGCGCAGAGGGGGGTACGGTTAAGTCGGGCGTGTCCCTCTACAGGGGGGAAAAATCGTCTGGGGACTTTTTTGTAAGTATTGTTTGACCTTTGTGGATTGAATATTTTTTATTTCTCGTCGAAAATCCCCCTGTAGGGGGACACGCCCGACTTCAGGGTACGGTAGGATCATGCGGCGATGCCGCGCCGGGGACTCCTTGGGGGCCCGCGAACGGTGTGGTGACCACACCGTGTGGTGAGTCGGTGGGGATTCGGGGTCACTGCATGGTTTTAGGACTCGGGTCGTTTTCCGAGGATTTCGAAGCCGTGTGGTGACGGACCCATGCGGTGAGGTCGTTTGCGGATTTCGTTGTGACCGCTGGGTCTGTCACCACACGGTTTTGGGACCCACAAATTTTGGCGAAGGCGTTCAAGGTTGAATTCTGCGACACGGAAGCACGAAGGGATACGGTAACGCCGCTGGGTCCGATGGAATTCAACCTCGAACTATTGGGGCCGCGGCCGATTCAAGGTTGGACGATCGACGCGGTGTCAAAAACCTTTGCGCGCGCCGACGCCACATGAACCTACCGTAGGGGGAGGGGGA
>CAUYUJ010019157.1:35000-51984 GCA_963575745.1 Prorocentrum cordatum
CGCCTGGCCGCGCGCCTGCTGGCGCGCCAGGTGGGGCCAGACGCCTCAGGAGCCCGCCTGGCACAGGCGGGAGAGGGCTCGGCGCTCCTCGGCGAGGGCCCTGCTGCGCGTGGTGGAGGCGGCCAACGTCCTCAACGCCCACCACTCAGCGCAGCAGCCCCAGCGCCAGCAGCAACACCAGCGCAGCCGCAGCAGCAGCGAGATGACTACGAAGGCGCAGCAGCAACACCAGCGCAGGCGCAGCAGCAGCGCCAGAGACTGGTCAGGTGACATCGGAGCCATCGGAGGACGGCCCCGGGTGTGGGCCCGTGATGGCAGCCAGCACTACCAACGCCAGCATGACGGGTACCAACAGTGCAACGCACAGAGGCAGCAGCACAGCCAGCCGCAGCAGCAGCAGCAGCAGCCTCGGACCCACAAACACCATCCACAGCCAGCCCACTACCAGCACCAGCAAAAGCACCCACAGCACCAGCAGCGAAGCGACAGCGCCCAGCACTGGAAGGACAGTGCACCATGGAGGAGCACCTCAGCCAGAAGGAGGAGCAGCAGGCGCACAAGGAAGGACCACCAGGACACAACAGCTGCAGCCCACATCGGCAACTTCCAGTACACCATGCAGCAGAAGGCAGTCCTGGACAGTATCACGCCCGTCTCCTTCGCCGTGGCGATGGAGCACGAGAGCTGGTCCGCGCCACCCGACGACGAGGAGATGCGCCACGTGTGGTACAAGACGAGGTGCCACAGGCTGGGACGCCTCGCCGAGAACATTGCTGGTGCCAGGCTGGCGGGTTTGTGCACGTCGTGCCTCGAGCAGGAAGCAGCGGCCACCGCCACGACCATATCCTTCGTCTTGGCACACAAAGAGCGCATGAAGCAGCTCAGGGCCACGCTGGAAAAGCTGGAGGAGGAGCACACCGAGATGGAGAAGAGGCTCAACATGATGCTCGACCAAGAGGCTGCGGCCGCCAGAACCATCAAGGTCTACAAGACCCTGCTGAGGGAAACCAGAGACCAGATAGCCAAGGCAGCGGGGGTGAAGGAGGAATCGTCGGAGGAGGAGAGGTGCGAGGACCGCGCCAGAGGACGCACGCCACACCCAGCAGCGAGGAGGAAGCGTGACGCAGCTGCAGCACCAGATGCACCAGCCGCAGCCCAGCCAGTCAGAGAAGCACAGGCCTCCTTTGGAGCAGCAGCGACAGCACCAGCGGCCCCAGCACGGCATGAAGCACGACGTAATGGTGGCAAAGACGGAGAGGGACAAAGCTCTGGAGTACAAGATAGGACACCGGCGGGAAGAACCAGCGCCGACAACAAGGACGAGATCAAAGACGCCATCAGGAAGCTAACCGAGAGGCTCGACTTGCAGCAGAGAAGAGAACAACAGCAAAGAGACATGCTGGAACAGGCGGAGCTGAAGCACAAGAGCGAGTTGAAGGCCTGCGAGCAGAACATGGCGCAAAATATGATACGTACGACAGAAGTCCAGCTGGCCAAGCAGCAGGAGTGGCACACATGGGAGGTCAACGCGCTCAAGAAGCACCACAACACCAAGCTGGAGGAGGAGGAAGCGAAAGCATATGAGGCACAACGAGGCAGCCAGAGGGCACAGGAGGAGAGGGCCAAAGTGATGCTCGTGGACTTGCAAAGGCACCTCGAGTTGGAGAAGAAGATGTTACACGAGGAGATGCAGAAGGAGGATCAGTGAAGAGCAGCCATCTACACGCAGCAGGTCGAGAAGGCCAGGCAGGAGGAGCAGGCGGTGCGACAGATGGCGGCTCAGGAGGCCCAGTGGCACAAGATGTCGCAGGAGCACAATGAAAAGGCGTTGCAGGAGATGGCGGAGGCGGAGTACCAGGAGCGATGCGCTCGGCGCAGCGCTCACAAGGAAGAGGAGTTGCAGATCGCTGTGGCTTACCAGCACATGGCCTACGAGCACCAGGAAGAGGCCAACAAGCGCGAAGCGATGCGGGTCATCCTAAACCTGGAGCACTCAGCCATCCAGGCGAAGGCATACGAGATGCAGCACGAGCAGGAAAAGTACTTGGAGCGCGCTGGTGAGTACCAGGAGGCGGAGGGCAAAGCCAAAAGGGTGGAGGAGGTGGCGCTGCAGCGCCAAGCAGCAGCCACGAGCGAGCTCCAGGCAATACAACACCAGCAGAGGTTGGAGAGCCACGCGACTCAGCAGTACCACAGCACTCTGCAGCACGAGCACCAGCAGGAGATACAGGCCGCGATGCGGCACCACGCCCACATCCAGCACATGAACGACATACAGAGGCAGCAGCAACTACAAGACCTCCAACGCGAGCATGATCGGCAGACTGCAGGACTCCAGAATGCTCTACTGGACGCCTGGGGTGCAGGAGGACAGGTGGATGAGGAACTGTTAGTCGCCATGACGGACGACCTCATGGTGGATCCAGCCACGACTGAGCGTGACCAAGTCATGGCGGAGCAAGAGGACAAGTACCAGAGAGAGCAACTTGAGGCGGACCTACTCCGGCTCCTACCTGGTCAGTACGAGTCCCCACATCCCGAGCTACCGTCGTACCTCGAGGAGCTGGCCATGGTGGGATCAGGGGGGAAGTCGCATACATCGTCGAGGCCAACGCCAGAAGAGTCCAGCACCTCGCTGTTCGGCGACTTCATTTTTCAGGACCTGAGTTTCGCGCCGAGGCCGCCTGCCGAAGAGCTCCCGCCGCCGCCGCTACCACCGCAGCTCCGCCCGCCCTTCGAGGAGCACGCCGGCGTCGACCCATCCCGCCACCCGACCGACCTGGGGCTGGGTGAAGGAGAGAGGGTCATTACAGTGGAGGCTAGGGAAGAGGGGCTGCTCGGCACGAGGGCAAACAGTGACTGCATCCCGATCGGCGAATCCGACGACGCTGACCTGCAGGAGGAAGAGCCGAAGATGGGTCAAGACCTGCGTGAGGGGAAGGAGGACGAAGCTCCGACGGACCTAGCCTCACTCTCACCAACGCTAGCAGCCGACTCGCCCATACCGACGGAGCAGCCCACGTCGAGGCCCAGCATTTTCCCACCCGTCACGCCCCTCACGCCAAACAAGAGCCCGCAACAGCAGCTACAGCCAGCCAAAACACCCATGACGACCCTGTTCATCGACCTCAGCCGCGACGAGGAGGCTTGTCCTAGCACTCCCCCACGCCTGCCGATTGAGGACATCACGCCCACCGTGCCACACGTGCCACGGCTGCCACCTCCGCGCTTCCACATGGGAACACCAGAGAGGACGAGCTCAGCACCACCTTACAGAGGCAATCTGAAGCAGCCAAGACAGCCCAGGAGAGCGAGGAGCCAGCCTAAAAAGGTCAGGATCTGCGACGCGGACGACGGCTTCGCGGACCCAGGTGACAGAGTGGCATCCTTCAGCGAGAGCGGCGAGAGCGACCTCGACGGGGGTCGATGGTCAAAAAACTGAGAGGGAGCACGCAGGCTGGGGGGCAACTGGCCCAGACCTGCGCCCAGCCAACCACACCAGAAGGCCACGGGGATATGAGGCCCAGACTCAGAGACCCGCGCGGTGACGAGCCTACGCCCAGCCCTTCCCACGTGCGGCTTCTGGCCGGCCGCGCACAAACGCATTTAGCCTCCATCGCGCTGCATAGCTACGCCCAAGCCGATGCGAGCCTTGGGGATGCCGCATCCGCTTCAGACCACCAGCGCTCCACTAGGGAGCCTCGACTCAAAAGACTCAGCAGACGAACCATCTGCACTGCCAGCTCTCCAGACGCCGCAACTGTGGGCAAGGGTGGGGACCACCCACAGGAGGGCGACTCCAAGCATGAGCGATGCAAGCGCGGACCTGAGCGACTCCCTCAGGCCGCGAGGTGCGGCTTACCTGGGGGCTCCCAGGCCGACAGGGCACACTCTGACAACCAGCGCTACGACGGGGCGAGGCTGCAACAAAAGTGGGAGAGCTACTCGGGCAGCCAGCCACAGTACCAGCAGCATGGACCAAGGCGACACCCCTTGGCCACGCCAGTGCCAACATCCCACTCCGCGGGGGTTGCGGCGGCCCGTGCGGCGCCGCAACCCAGGCTGCGCAGCCGCGCGAAGGTGGGCCCAGGCAGCAGGTCGAGACTACCAGAGACACCCCCTCTGGAGGTCTCCCAGCGCCGGGCCCTCTTTGAGGGCCCGACACTTGCAGCCGACGGAGCCTGGCCCTCGCGCCAGCCTCCCACTGCCAGCCACTTTGGCCCGCATGAGGACTGCAAGACAAGCAGAAAGACCCCGAGGGGGCTGGCTAGTCCACCTGTGACAGCCAAATTCAATGCACATGCGACAGCACCACGAACCACCGTTTGCGAACGACAGCTCCAGCATGGGCCAATCCGAGCCGACGAGCTTGAGCAGATCCAAGACACATACCTTGACAGCAACGACAGCAGCCCAGCACCAACAGAATCGCACCTCAACGACGCCACAGCGGTAGCAGCAGCAAGGAGAGCGGCAAAGCGCAGAAGGTCACGCAGACAGCTGCCCAGGATGGAGACTATTCCAAGCCGCGAAGTGATCTCGGCAAAAAACTCTTTCGACGCACTTGCCGACAACATCAGCAGCGACGACGACGCATTGCCAGATCGTACTCAGCCTTACGAATCTGCACAACCATCAGAGCACAACTGCGACACGCTTGGCCACCGTGCCATTGCACCGACCAACAACACTGACCACCTGCCAGCGGCCCCGACTACCCCCCAGGCCATGGGCGGCATTCTGGGGTGCCCGAGGCGGGACCACAGTGGCTGCCGTACGACTATGCGTACTACTTGGAGACCAACGCCTCGGCCCTCACCATCAGAGCAGACTCACTACGTAGTCGAGCCCAAGCAGCGCAACACAGCGACCAGGACCTGCCGACGGGCGGACCTGCTCCCCCCGAGCAGCTGCGGGATGATTCCCCCTTGCAGGTGCGAAGGCGCGAGGGCATGCCTCCGACGGGGGGGTGATCGAAGCCGAGCTTTGCTCTCATGCCAGCGATGTCGTGCTGGGGTGTCCAACCAGGTCCAGCGAACACCGAGCTGCGCCAACACCACCACCAGATCCAGCCATGTCCGCCCCACACAGCCCACCGCGAACAGCTCAGCGCAGGCAAGCGCTCTCCGAGATAGCAGCTGGCCCGAACCACGGCGCGAGCGCCACAGGCCAGGCCGACGCCCCTGACGGCAAACCTCATCGTCTACGTGACAGCATGCTCCATGCCCAATCACACGAGCCCCTGTTCAGTCAGGCCGTGCGGGCGGGATCGGACAACTTGAACTTCGATGAGGTGTGCTGCCAAACATCACCGACTCCTCGGGGGAGGAGCGCGACGCGGGTGGCCCCCGCGCCCTGCATTCCAGCTGACCACGTGGAGCACGCGCAGCCACTTCCAGCTTGCACTACGAACCCCAGACAACATCAGCAGCCCCAGCAAGACGCACTACCTCGACGCGCAATGCTCCCCTTTAAGTGCTACCACGGCACTCACGGCTACCCGACTGGACTGCGCCATTTCACCTCCGCGCCACACCGCCGAGCAACCGCAGCAATGCACCCCTTCCGCATCCCACCCAAGCGCAGCGTAACTGCAGACAGAACCCAAGACAACCACTGCACCAACGATGATTGTGATCACAGCGACGACGACCTGCGATGCGAGCGCAGGACGAGACGCCGAAGAAGAACCAGACCAGCAACGCACGGACAAACGCGCGATACCGAACTGCGCAGCAGCAGAAGCAGCATCCAGCGACGCTATGCCAAGATTGGAACACCACAGTTTCTACCGAGACAGTTCCAACAACACGTCCAGAAGCTGACATGGCACCACGAACTCGAGGACCAGGACCTGCACGAGCACACCAGGCTGGCGGTAAGGCAACTCGCGCCCCCGAGACCCTCGGCGTCTGTGAAGCGGCACTACTACTTCACCGACGCTTCCTACCACGCTAAGGCGCCAGGCACATCGGCATGGGCGGTGGTGCACCTGACGGAAGACGACCAGGGCATTGCCTACTACAGACACATGTACTCCAACCGCGCCCTGTCAGTCAGCGAGGAGATGGCCAACAACATCACTTCCAGCACTAGCCCCGAACTGGGAGCTTTGGTCTGGGCTGGTATAGCATGTATCCAGGAGGACGACGAGCATGAGATCGTCATCATCGGCGACAACGCCGCAGCCCTTGGCGCAGCAGCTGGAACATCGAGGATCAGATCGAGTAGCAACCGCCCACTCGCGAGATTCACACGTATACTATTCCAGCAGCTCCAACTCACCAAGGCCATCAGCTTCGAACGTGCACATGCTCACCGAGACGCACCCTGGAACGAAGCAGCATATATTTTGTCAAAATATGCGGCACTCCAACCAGCGCCACCACCGCCCGCGGAATAAGTAGTTCACATGGTGCGGTGCAACAGCGCGCTCGGATGGGCTTGGATGGACAACCCAGCCTGCAGGGACTTACACGCGTATCCAACATGGACACACGGACAGCTCGAGGAGCACGTCGCACCTCAGACGGCGGAAGCAGACCACATCCCCGACCTCACCGTGGACAGCTACAACAAGGGCACACTGAAGCTCAACATCGTGCAGTACGACGCCCAGTCCATGGTAGGCGACTTTACCTCCACAGACCTGCACCTGGACATATCCATCAAAGGGGCTCTGGTCAGAGCCCAACTCCTGGACCTGAAGGTACACGTCGCCGGGCTGCAGGAGACACGCTGTAAGGAGGCCATATGGACTGGACAAGGATTCATCAACATCCAGAGCGACGCGCAGGACGGCAATTGGGGATGCGCACTGCTACTCAACGTCGAGATCCCGTACGGACAGCTCAAAGGGAAAGACCTGTACTTCAAGCAGTCCCAGCTCACAAGATTGCACTCTTCGGCCAGGATGCTCTTTGTACGCGTGCATGCTCCCTTGTTCCACCACGTCATCGCCGTTGTCCACGCCCCGTGCCAGAAGGCCAAGGACATCAGTGGGTGGTGGGAACACTTCAGAGAGTTGTGTGACACATGGAAGCCAGAGATCCTGCTCATCGGTGCGAACGCCAAACTAGGACACAAAGATGGAGAGGACTCGCTGTGGCTGCGTCAGAAGGGTCCAAATCAGCTGGCCGACAAGAACGGCCACGAACTCCATGAGTCGGTCGCCAACGGCCACCTGCACGTCGTCAACACCTACTACGGGAACAGCGGCGACTACACATACCACAAGGATGGGGTCTCCAACCGCATCGGCTACGTCGCCATGGCTCCCTGCCTATTCAAGTGCGTGGCAGCCTGCACAGTGCTGAAGGACTTCCAAAAGCCTGGCGCCAAGAAGAAGAATGAGGACAGCAAGCGGAGGAACAGTGGCGCTCAGAACAGCTTCGACTCGACCACTGTTCACCTGCCCGTGCTCGTAGAAGTTGTGGGTGACATCATCGGTCGCCACCGCAACCTGAAAGGCGCCACTCAGCTGGACACCAACAAGCTCAAGAACCCCGAGTGCATCACCGCCTTCAAGCAGGACTTGAACAGCACCAGGTTACCACCATGGAAGGCCGACGTCAACGATCACTACCACGAGACGGCAGGGCTCATTGCCGACAAGACGAAGCAGCACTTCGGACGGGGCCCGCTCACACCTTGCAATGCCACAATTTCCGAGGCCAGCATGCGACTATTGCGACTACGCAGGTACGCGGAGAGCTCCACGCGGACCTACACGAACAATGGGGACCCAGCACCATTAAAAGTATTTCGCACGAGGCTCTGCTACGACGCGTCGGCCTACGCCCACGCGGAAGACAGCTGGTTCAACTCCGTTGCAGGTCTTGCAGCCGCCTGCCAGCTCAGTCGCACTATTGGCTGCCTCGGCATTGCGCACGACGCCGCAAGGCTTTTCATCGCCCACACTGAGGACACATTCAGGCACCAGCTCAGCACCGACCGCAACCAGTACTTCCAGGACCTTGGTACCAAACTGGCAGACAGTAGAACAGCACGTGACGCCAGGTCCGAGTGGCAGCTGACCAAGAAGATCCTGATCCACGGCGGCCGCAAGCCAAAATACGACAGCGCGCTACCCACCATGCAGCACTCCGATGGCACCATCATGGGCAGCCAGAGCGAGATCAGCCGTGCCACGCCCCAGCACTTCGCCAATATCGAGTCAGCGGACATCAGGGACAAGTACGACCTCACGGACCGCTACAACAGCAGCCGCACTGGCAGGTCACCACCCGATGAGGTCTCGCAGCGCCTGCTCATGACACTCAACGACCTGGTGGAGAGCTTCGCGGACGGCAGAAAGGGTCGAGCAGGAGGACCTGACGGCAACCTCGACGACATCTTCAAACTCGCGCCCGAGGAGACGGCCCGCCACTGGTATCCTGCCGTTCTGAAGACGATCATGCGAGGCCGCGAATCAATCCAATTCAAGGCAGGCATCGCAGTAAAGTCTCATAAGGGCAGCGGCACGAGGGCCCCACTGGAATACTACAGGTCGATCCTCCTCAACAACACAGTGGCCAAGCATTACCACAAGTGGCTTCGCTCAACGACGCTGAGGGTCTGCAGCTGTCTACTACGAGTCATCCAGCATGGCGGAATCCCGAAGAAGTCTGGCGCGTACTCCACCCACACCATCAAGGCGTTCTTCGGGATCTGCAGGCGCAAGCGCCTCAGCGCCGTCGGCATCCTGTCAGACCTCCGGCAGGCCTTCTACTCCGTCATCCGTGAGTTCGTCCTGGGGCGGGGAGGTGAGAAGCCGTGGCTTCACAAGGTTATGTCAGGCTGCGACCCACCGGAATGGCTCATGCCTGCCATCCAGCAGCTGATCACAGCCACAGGCTACCTAGCGCTCAACGACGTAGACGAGAACCTCCGATTCCAGCTGGAAGAGGCACATGACACGACCTTCTTCCAAGTACGCGGAGACGAACTATGCGCAGAGAGCCGCAAAGGCACACGCCCAGGCAACGGCCTAGCCGACCTCATCTTCAACATCAGCTTCGCGCACGCCCTGGGCCCGCTGGAGCAGGAGTTTCAGGCGGGGGGCTACTCATTGCAGCTACCACCTGTGGGAGAGCAAGTCATTACCACCACAGACCATCTTCGAGACCATGAGGGGGCCCTGCCAGAAGTATCCTTCATGGATGATGCGACCTTCCTGTGCGTACTCAGGGACAACACAAAAATCGTGAGCAGCATCTTTGATATATTGTCCATCATTGCGAGGAGACTCAAGATCTTCGGGCATGAACTGCACCCCAAGAAGACCAAAGCCCTGCTGCAAATCGACGGACACGCCAAACAGCATATTAAGGCGAAGATCTTCCAGACCAGCCCTGTCACGCTGCATCGTGAGGATGGCCAACCGCTGGCCAGCATCGACGCCACCACAGCTGAAGTTACAACCCAGGGACTCACATTGGGCAATGTAGTGGCAAGCGACGGCAGCGAAGGGCCAAACCTAATGAGACGCATCATCGATCACAGATCTGTGGAGGGCCCCCTGAAGAAATCCATCTACCGACTTCCGCACATCGACCTCGAAGCCAAGATGCAGTACCTCACGGCTCTGGCGCAGAGCAAGTTGACATACGACTGCGAAATACGGGGGCCATTGACAGTACAACAGAAGCAGATGTTGCAGAGCCGACATCTGGCGAGTCTCCGCGCGGCTGCACGACAACAGCGACACGGGGCGGGACACGTGCACACCTTGGACGGCGAGATCTACCTGCTATGTGATGAAGTCCCGATCCACATGTCCTTTCGACGACGACGCCTGATGCACTTCATCAGAATGCTACATGCGGACACGCCATTGCTTCACCGACTCATCGGCGAGCTCTGTGAGGACAGTAAGGCTTGGAATGTGCTTATCGTCGAGGACTTGGATTGGATAAAACGATTCCTGCTGGACGACGAGGACCTGGGCAGCGACATCAGGGGCCTTGTACGATGGGTACGAGCACAGCACGAGCATTCCGCACAAGCCATGGTCACGCATGCCTGGCTTAGGTACAAGTCCTGGCAGCACGACGTATACCGACATTGGATCTGGCAACGACAGCTACATCGGCTCGCGCAAGACTTCGGACTTACCACGCCCAACTTTGACGGACGACCACGTACACAACACAGTGGTTACATATGTTACGAGTGCGGCAAGGTCCTGAAAGCAAGGGGAGCCTGGAAGCGCCACCGCACCATGGAACACATCGGCTTCGACCTTCCTGAACTACTCGCCCGCTCGACAACGTGCCCTGGGTGCGGGAAGGACTTCGTCGCGCGATCACGCATACTCAAGCACCCGAGAAGATGCCCCAGGTGTCTGGCTGTCCTCCAAGCAATTGAAGTTCCAATGGATTTACAGGAGGCAGCCGATCGACGCGATGAAGAACGTGAAGCGGTGGCGGCGAGGAAAGCGATGGGTCACGGAGCCACTAAGGCGCTGGTGCCTGCGCAGCAGATCATCCACATCAAGCTCGCCGACCACATCGACCAACACCAGCTCCAGCTCTCGCCTACGCCGCCCGCAGCAGCGGCCCTTCAAGCGGAGACGCCATCAGCAAGGACCTTTGCACCGTGCAGGCCCATGGTCACCACGACCACGTTTTTTGCTACATCTCTTCTCAGGCAGACGCCGAGTGGAGGATTTCCAGCACCACTTCGAGATGAACATTCGGGAATGCAATTTGATAGCATTATCAATCGATGTGCATATCGACCCTGACAAAGGCGACCTGACCAAGCCAGACGCTGTTGCCTTCTGGTGTGCGGCGATACGTCAGGGCAAAATCTTTGGCATCGTAGCCGGCCCCCCGTGCGAGACGCGGTGCTCATCACGTTGGCACGCCACCGAGGGAGAAGCCCCACGCCCACTACGCACCCACGGCTTCCCCTGGGGCATGCAAGCAGCCAGCCAAACGGAACTCCAGCAGCTAGCACTGGCCAGCGAACTTTACAGGATAGCCTTACTACTCATCACCACGGGCTTGCAGTACAACGTCTCCGCTATACTCGAGCATCCTGCCCCAGCCACCTGGTGTCCTCAAGCGCCGAGCAGCTGGCATCGAGCGGAGACGCGGTGGCTGTAGGAGCAGACGAACGTTGAGTTACACTACATCGACCAGTGCCAGTTTGGGCAGGCCGCGCGAAAGCCAACGTGTCTGCTGGCGGCACACCTCAGTGAACTCACGCAAGAGCTTGGGGCAGTGCCTGGTGGTCAACTGCGCCGACATAGCGGACACGACCGAGCTTACGGACGCGACGGGCAGGGCGGCTGGAGGACCGCCCCTCTCAAAGAATGTCCTTCGAGGTTGTGCAAGGCAATGGCAGCGGCCTTCGCAGCCCACTGGGGACAGCTCGCTGACGATGAAGCACTGTGGGCCGAAACAGACGAGTACTACCACAGCTTCTACGCGCCACTGGACCATTACATTGAGCCAGAACAGCTGGGGCACGACTGTCACAGGGCATGGGGCAGCCACCGGCGCTAGCATCGACCCGCAGTTTCGCGCTGTACTACGTCGACCAGCACGGTGGGGTGGATCACCACAGGTTCGGGCCCACTAGCTCAGGCAGTACCATGTCGACCTTCACAACTAATTCGCGAATGGATTGATATTTTGCAGTATTACAGATTTTGCAACACGTCCAGCGGACTGATTGGACTATTATCTTATTGTATTCATCGACTGAGCGATCGAGGGCCTGCGTATTTACTGAACTTACTGTCTCAATATTTGACGTGACCAGCACGAACGCGTGAATAAGCGAGTATGGCTTCTTCATGGACTGCGATGGCGTGCCATTCTCGAGGGGGGGGCCCGTAGCGCCCATACGGGCGGGCACGATCCCTCAAAGGCGACGGGGCGTGCCTCCCCTCGAGTATTCTTATTGGTATACTTTTTGGTTTTATCATGCAGTCGGTCTGGCATTGGTTTTCTATGCGCATTTATCTCCCTGGGCAAAGGCAGCAAAGCGCCCAATCTATCACTGTACGTGCTTCTGTTCTCTCTTGGCAGATGGGCAGCAAGATTGACTCGAGTACCACGGGCTTGCGCATCACTAGGGCAAGCAGCACAAGCAGTACTACGACGACCAGCACGTGGAAGCCGAGTACCATAGGCTCGCGCACCGCGGAGACAAGCACTACCATGTCGACCAGCACGACTGGGCCGAACACCACAGGTGCGGGCGCCACTGAGTCAAGCACGGCCACCTGTACCAGCTAGACTATGTCGAGCGCCACAGGTACGAGCACGACCACGGCTGGTACCACAGGGCAGTCCGTGGCGAAGAGCGGCCTCGACGACAAGCACTATGGCGTCAGGACTTAAGTCCTGAGGAAGCCCCGAATGCGTGGGAAGACCTCAGGCAGCGTCGCCATGTTTTGCATAAGGCGTTAGGACGCAAGCCCTGGGGAAGCCCCGAATTCGTGGGAACACCCTAGGCACAAGTCGCTACGTTTTGCTGTGCGTACCCAGGCAGTGATTGTACGTACACAACTCAGTGGTTATCAGCTGGCTGACGGCATGCGACTTCTACGACCATGCTGCACCACCGACCGACAATCACCCACATTCCTTGTACGGCCCACCACGCCTCTTACAAGTCAACGCTGCCCTGGTGAGGCATGGATCAAACTTCGAGACGGGCTCGAAGGGTGGGGGGGAAGGACGAGTACTACCCGCGCCTACCAGGGGGGATGGTGAGGGGCAGGGGGGGGGGGGGTAGGACGTCCACTACCTGCGCCCCCGCGGTCCGCCCTAGCTCGCCACCCCCACCATCCCCATGGCGGAGGAGGAGCTACCCGAGCGCCTATGGGCGAAGCGCAGGGCATCCGACACATCCTATTCCGACAAAATATGCACCAGGCCTGGGGTTCGCCCCCACCGAGGGCACTGTGACCCCTAGCCATAGCGGGACGAGGTGGGGCAGCCACGACCCCCACTTGAAGTCGGTGCATGGAGGCCTCATAAGTGCGCCCACGACCACTACCACAACACCAGCTACAAGCCGACCTCCCAACGACCCACCAACCAGCACGCACCAACGCCTACCAACCAGCACGCACGACCACCTCCCGACATCTGCGCCGACCAGCACGGCCGTGTCGGGTACCGAACGATCGAGGACAACTGATACAAGCACTATGACATCAACCAACGCGACGGGGTCGAGTACCACAGGCTTGGCATCACAGTTTCAGGCTGTGCTACGACGACCAGCATGCTTGTGTCGAGTACCACAGCTCGTGAACCACGGAGCCGAGCAGTACTACGGTGGCCCAGCACGCCTGCAGCGAGAAGCACTGCTTCGAGCACTGCAGAGTCAAGCAGCACCACTTGGCCTGCACGACTGGGTCGAGTACCACAGGTTCACGTACTACAGGGTCAAGCAGTACCACAAGTTCGTGAACTACGAGAAGCCGCCGCCGTGCGGCCGCCGGCCCACGAAGAGGCCGACGGCCTGGGCGACTGACGTCCGCGGCCGCGGGCGCGCGAGGCTGCGGGCGCGCGGCCGCGGGCGCGCGTAGCGCCTGCCAAGGGCCCTGTCGGGCCTTTTTTTTTGAAAACCCGGCCCCTTTCCCCTCCTCCGAGGTATTCAATGGTCCCTGGTCCTCCCTCTTCCTCGGGGTCGGGTTCCCGGGGCCGCCGTCTGAGTGCCCGCACGGCCCTGGTGGGCTGCTGCGGCGCGCTCCGCGCCGCGGGCGCAAGACAAGACGCTGCCTGAACGAGAAACGGCAGAACGGCAGGAGGAGGAGGAGGAGGAGGAGGAGGAGGAGGAGGGGGAGGAGGAGGAGGAGGAGGAGGAGGAGGAGGAGGAGGAGGAGGAGGAGGAGGAGGAGGGAGGAGGGAGAGGAGAGGAGGAGAGGAGGAGGAGGAGGAGGCGAGATTTCTTATGCCATCAGGCGTCAGGTGACAGGAGGAGGAGGAGGAGGAGGAGGAGGAGGAGGAGGAGGAGGAGGCCTCGAGCTTCCCCGGACATCCGTCAGGAGGTAAAAAACACACACAGACACAATGGATCGTCGATTCCCCCGAAAAATATGGGAAGAGATGGGAGGTGGGGGGGAAGGCAAAAAAAAACGAAAATATGGGGATCCTGCCATTAGTGTGTATTTATTTGTGTGTCCTTGGGCCCCTTTAATCCGGCGCTCCGATTTTTTGATGCGTGGACCTCAGGAGATTCAGGAAACTTCCCTATAGGGCTCGTGTTCTTTATCCTGATCCCCACGCGTAGGACGAGGATGATGTCATGATAGGGTTGGCTCCGGATGCGCTTCAGGATTTCCCAGGCATCTAGCGGCCGTCGTTTCTTGGGTCCGTGGCGAGCATTCCGGAATCCAGGGCGCCTTGGACACCTTGGAAACCTTTCGGCGGCGAGATCCGAGCCCTGCCCCAGCCGATCAACGCTTCTGGCAACCCGATGGGCGGCGGAGCCTCGGATCGCTTCGGTGTCACCCCAGCATGCTCATTCTCTGTGGAGCGACGCGCGCGCCGAGACATCCTGTTGCCCATAGCATCTGCTCCGTGGCAGGGCGCCGTCTGGCCGTGCCGCCCTGGAAACGATACGCGGTCGGTCGGTCGGATGCGAGCTGGTCGGAGGATGTTGATACGCCGATGGCGGATGTGAGCTGGTCGGATGTGAGCTGGTCGGAGCTGCCGCCCTGGAAACGAAACGGTACACTTGTTTTGATCGGCGGGGCGAGAGCGAGCCTCTTCCGGTAAATGCGAAAGCGAGAGCGAGAGCGAGCGAAAGCGAGCGAAAGCGAGCCGCGAGAGCGGCTCTTCCTCTCGGCGGGGCGAGAGCGAGAGCGAGCGAAACGATACGCGCCCTGGCAAGATGTTGATGCGATCTGATCTGGTCGGAAGCGAGCCGCCGAGGATAACACATCGACCTCAGGACAAACCCACTTCGCGCCGCGGGGGCACGTGGGCAGAGCTGCGAAGAGGAGGGAGGAGGAGGACGAGGAGGAAGGACGAGGAGGAGGGAGGAGACGGGAGGAGGAGGGAGGAGGAGGAGGAGGAGGAGGAGGAAGGCGGAGGAGGAGCAGGAGGGATGAGGAGAGGAGGAGGAGGGTAGGAGGAGGAGAGGAGGAGGAGGAGCAGGAGGAGGGAGGGAGTGGAGGAAGGAGGAGGAGGAGAGAGGAGGAGGAGGAGGAGGACGAAGGCCACAGGCCACTGGGGGTCTGCGCCGCGAGGTGTCGATCCGCTGACTGGGCGAAGCCTTGCGCCCCGCTGGCAATGCCAAGCAACGTTGAGTCGGGGGGCAGGGGGCGCGTTGAGGTCTGCGCCGGCACAGACAACGCCCCCCACCCCCCAGACAGGCAAGAGGAGGAGGAGGAGGAGGAGGAGGAGGGGGAGGAGAGAAAGGAGGAGGAAGGAAGATGAGGAGGAGGGGGAGGAGGAGGAGGAGGAAGAGGCGGAGGAGTAGGGAGGAGGAGGAGGGAGAGGAGAGGAGGAGGAGGAGGGGGAGGGGGAGGAGGGGACGGATAGGGGTAGGAGGGGAGAGGAGGAGGAGGAGGAGGCACAGAGCCCCCCCCCCAGGTAGCCCCAGCGGGTCACAATACAGCCCCCCCCCTCCCAGCAGTGCCCCCACGCACAGTCGAGGCGCTGAAAGAAGGGCCCCCCGTGGGCTCAGGAGGGACTCCCTTTTCTGGGTCGCTCCTGAGTTCCGATCGTGGCTGAAGCTCGCTCGCCCTCCTCATCCTCCTCATCCTCCTCCCCCCCCCCCCTCCTCCCCCTCCTCCTCCTCCTCCGCCTCCTCCTCCTCCCTCCTCTCCGCCTCCTCCTCCTCCTCCCCCTCCTCCTCCTCCTCCTCCTCCTCCTCCTCCTCCTCCTCCTCCTCGATGTCCTCCTCCTCGATGTCCCTCCCTCCTCGATGTCCCTCCTCGATCGGGCTCCCTGGACCTCGGTCGGGGAGACCGATCGTGGCTGAAGCTCGCCGCGGCCAGAAAGCCATTCCGTTCGTTGCCTTGCGGTCCTTCTGATAGTCGGCCGCGCGCAGAAGGGGGGTATGGGGTAGTGAGATGGGCTTCCCAGAAACACCCCTAAGGCGTGGGCCTTGTCCAGGAAGGCCAGCGCTTTCTAAGAGGCAGCTTCCTTCTAACAGAGCCTCCCCCCTCCCCGTCCCCCCTTGCGCGCTCCACCAAGGCAGCACGCGGACTGAACGTCCTTCCAGGAAATCCGATGTCGTGATTGTTCCCATGCGCGGTCCCGGGAAGTCTCGACCCCTTCCCCAGGTCTCATCTCGAATCGTTTTCTGATTGTCCCGAGGCCCGGCAGGGGCCCCCGGAGGCCGAGCACAGCGAGAAGCCCCCTGTCGCGACGATTTTATTCACAGCGCGAGGGGCCCCCGGCTCTGCGCGAGGGCCCCCCGGTTTTTGGAAGGTTTTTGGAAGGTTTTGGAAGGTTTTTGGAAGGTTTTTGGAAGGTTTTTGAAAGGTTTTTGGAAAGCCTTCCAAAAACCTTTCTCGCTCACCCCCCCCCCCGGGAAAACCTCCCAAAAGACCTTCCCAAAACCTTCCTCGGGAAGGTTTCAGGAGGGGCTCCTCTGCACTCCCGCACGGGTCTCGCTCTGCGTCAGCTCTCCCCAGAGATCCGATGTCATGATTTTTTCAATACGCGCTCCCCGGAAGCCTCGACCCCTTCCCCAGGACCGGTTTTTCATCCTGAGTCGTTTTTTGACGGTCCCGAGGCCCGGCGAGGGCCCCTAGGGGCCGAAATTTACAAAAACCTCCGCCTTGATTTTTTCAATGCGTTGGGTCTCTGGGTCGAGCCCGGGGCCTCCCAGCGCTGCCCGCGCAGGCCGGCGCTGGCGCCCAGGTCTTCTAGCGGGCCTCCGGCGTAGGGCGCGACCCGCGCGGCGCGCGCGCGCCCTGCGGACGCGCGGCGGGCGCCCAGCGGCCCGAGGGGAGGGGGAGGAGGAGGAGGAGGAGGAGGAGGAGGAGGAGGAGGAGGAGGAG
>CAUYUJ010019157.1:52084-62084 GCA_963575745.1 Prorocentrum cordatum
CCCTCCTCCTGCTCCTCCTCCCCCTCCTCCTGCCAGGGATCGCCCCCCTGCCAGGGCCGGCCCGCTTGGCCGCCGCGCAGCCGGCGCAGCTGCGCGCGCCCGCGGCCGCTGGGTTTTGCCCGAAAGCCCACGGGCGGGCCCCGCCACCAGCCCCAGGGGGTTCCAGGGGCGGCCTACCCGGCGGGGGCCAGGGAAGGAAGGAGGAGGAGGAGGAGGAGGAAGAGGAGGAGAAAGAGAAGGAGGAGGAGATGTAGGAGGAGGAGGAGGAGGAGGAGGAGGAGGAGGAGGGAGAAGGAGAAGGAGAAGGAGGAGGAGGAGGAGGAGGAGGAGGAGGAAGAAGAAGAAGAGGTTCAGAGTTCTCAACATCTTCGTGGGTTCTCGGCGGTCTTCGGGGTGCGTTCCAGCGGCTGCGCCTCGCCGAGGGCCTTCGGGCGCTGCCTGGACCATCCCGAGCGGCCGCCGGAGGCCTGAGCTATGACACGAGAACCAGGCGACGAGGAGCACTGGGCGTGCAAAGGCCAGGAGGAGGAGGAGGAGGAGGAGGAGGAAGAGGAGGAGGAGGAGGAGGAGGAGGAGGAGGAGGAGGAGGAGGAGGAGGGAGGAGGAGAAGGACGAGGAGCATTGGGCGTGCAAGGGCCGGGGTGGGCGCACCGATCCCCAATCGCACACCCCTCGCCGCTGGAGTGCAGGCCCACTGGCCGGACTCGCCTGGACGCACGCGGGTGCGCTCACGGGCCCACGGGGGGCCCGTGGCCGATCTGCCCGCGACGCATCGCCGATTCCGGGTCGATGTTCTCCGCCCCCCCCCCTTGACGAGGGGGGAGGACGAGGAGGAGGAAGAGGAGGAGGAGGAGGAGGAGGAGGAGGAGGAGGAGGAGAGAAGGAGGAGGAGGAGGAGAAGGAGGAGGAAGAGGAGGAGGAGGAGGAGGAAGAGGAGGAGGAGGAGGAAGAGGAGGAGGAGGAGGACCTCGTTTTGGAAACGCTCCCCACCCTCAACCAGGCGCGTCCTGCGCGCTGCCCCGCTGCCGCGCGTCCTCGTGCGGACTGTTTTTGTTGTGCTCCGTGCCAGCTTCGGCCTCTTGAGGGGGGGGGACGGCGGTTCGCGGCGCCGAGGCGAGAGCGTCGCTCCTGAGTAGAAGCCAGAGAAGTATCGAGCGGGATCGCTGGTTCTGCTGTTGGAAGAGCCAGCTTTCAGCGGCGAGGAAGAGCATTGTGTCTTGAGTGTAATGCGAGGAAGCAGTGAGCGAGAGCGTTGTTGTTGTTGGTGGTGGTGTTGGTGTTGGTGGTGGTGTGGTTGTTGTTGGTGGTGGATATGTTGTTGTTGGTGGTGGTGTTGATGGTGTTGTTGCTTTTAGTATTAATGTTGGCGATGTGGTTGTTGTTGGTAGCGTTGTTGTTGTTGCTGTTGTTGTTGCTTGTTGTTGATGTTGATACCAGTGTTGGTGTTGGTGGTGGTGTTGTTTATGTTGCTGGTGTTGTTGTCCTTGTTGTTGTCAGTGTTGGTGTTGTGTTTGTTTGTTGATGTTGTGTTTGTTTGTTTGTGTGTCTGTTTGTCTGTTAGTTTGTTTGTTTGGTGTGTCTGTTTTAGTCGTGGCTGTTGTTGAGTTTTCATTTTTCAAGAGTGAGTATTGTTTATCCCCCCTCTGGTGCCCATTTTAATTGTTCGAGTAAAGTGCCCCTCGGGGGCTCGCACCCTGTTTTCTACCAGGAAGATATTGAGGATCAGATTGTGTTGTTCGCCCCGTTTTTGCTACAACAATGGTTCCCGCCGGATGCTGTCTCACAATTTGGTCCAGACCCTGCTCCCACGCCGGACTTCTTCAAGTTATCCTAGATTCGCGCTCTCGCGTGGGAGCTCCTCGCAATTTATTGCGACGCCGCGCCTTCGACAATCAGGAATCATGCTCTCGCCCTGGACTGCCCATGATTTACATGGGAATCGCACTCTCGGTCAAGACTTACTCGCGATTTATGTTGGACTGACGCTTCAGCGACCTGCCCGCTCGGCCTGGCCGTCTGGGCCCGCCCGCCCGACCAATCCGTTATGGCTTACCCGCCCGACCCGCTCATCTGATTCTGCCGCTTGTATTCCTGCTCCTGACTTCCCTCCTGCTAATCTCTCTCGTGCTCCATCTTTCTCCCTCCCCCTTATCTCTTCCATTCTCCATCCCTTCCCCTGTTCCATGGGCTTCTCCAACTACACGTGGCAGGCAAGGGAGGTATACCCCAAGGGGGGTACGGTCGAAGAAGAAGATGTCAGGCATCCAGGCTTCAAGGGACACATGACCAACGCCACGCGAGCACATGAAAGCGAACAGTCTTAAACTGACTTGTGTTGCCGTTGCTGTTGGGGGACTGGTTTCGGCACAACCCCGAACCGCTCCAGTGCGAGCTTCGTTTTCAAAGGGAGTGCAGCCGGTGCTAGAGGCGAGAGCGCCAGGGCGCCTTTAGCAGGTCCGACAGTCATAGCTGTTAGGCATTTATGGTTCTCAGCATCAGCAACAACAATCATCATTGTACCAGAATGCTCGATGCTTATACATGTAACATGCATTCATCATGACAGCTCCCCACCCCCTTCATGGGGATGTCCCCTCACCAAGATCTCCCGCCCGAAAATATGTTGGCAACATCTCCTACGATGCACCTTACCATCAATTTCGATGACGACAGCAGCAGCAACACGCATTGTGAGACTGCTCGTGTTTGTTTTGTTCGCGTGACGCTCAGCATGTATACCCGCCCTCTTCGTCTTCGATCGTACCCCCTTTAGGTCATGTCTTCCCTGCCTGCCTGCCACGTATGGTTGGCGCGGCCACAGCAACAACAACAACAACAAACACCACTCCCTAGGGCAACGAGATTTACACAGTGCCGCTTTTAATGCATGCTATGCGTGCGAATCATGTATAAAAAAATGCAGGGGGGTAGTATTGAAAACAGCGATGAGTTCATGCATAAATTTATTCATACATGAATCATGTATTAAAGTCCTATTTGTTTTCACATCCCATGTGTTAAAAAACTGCCCTGTGTGCACATCCACTGCCCCAGGCTTGGCTCACCCTGGGCCCAGGAGCCGTGCATACGCCTCCCCGGCAGCTCCTCGGCCCAGGGTGGGCCGAGCCTGGGGCAGTGGATGTGCGTAGATCTCGTCGCCCTCCCTCCCCCCGCTCGGCCCGGGACCTCGCCCGCACCTAGATCTCCGACGACGTGATGTTGCTGTTTTCCATCCGCGGCTCCAGGGCTCCCCACCGCTTCCCCGAGGTGGCTTTCCATCCTGGGTCCACGTGTGATGGTCCCGGGGCCAAAACACGGGCCCCAGAGCTCGAAACTTGGGAAAGCCGCCGGGCTGAAGAACCAAATGATTCGGAGATCCGGGTCTCTTCCCCCCTCCTAATGAGAAAGCGCACCTGCCAGACCGTCGGCACGATTGGCCTCCCCCCTGGGCTGGCCAGGGAGATGTGTTTTCCATAGCTTGCCGACGTCTCTGCCCTCGTCCCGCTCTTGCACGCTGGCCAATTCGCTTTTCAGTGCCCCCCGTTTACCTCTGGCGCTGGTGCACTCAACTCTGCCTCGCCGCCGACGGAAAAAAGTGTTTCCCACGGCTCCATGGCACGCCGACGCTGTGATCACAACAAGGTACGAGGCCCAAAAGGCGCTGGACAATATTACACGAGCAGGAACGCATGTGCCCTGCAAACCACCGCTCTTCGTTGGACAGGGTTGGCATTACTACGACGATCAGCCCTCCAACGCCGAGATCGGCACGTCCCTCCCTCCCTCCTTCCCTACCTTCCCCTCTTGAGCCGCGCTCCATCAGGTCGCCACTGCTGAACGGCCCGTTCACATATTCGTTGACAACCGAGCTGTTATGAACAGATTCGGGGACCTCCCCAGTGGTAAGCCACCACAACGCGTGTGTGCCCAGGCCGACCTTCGGCAAGAGATCCACCGAGCCCTCCAGACCAAACCCGACACGCTCGTAGCCCAGGAAGTAGAAAAGCCAGTTGGGTAATGCGGGATGACGATTTACTAAAAACAAATTGGAGAGAACGATTAAAAACATAGTTTTCTGTTATTTCTGCACAACCTTCTGACTGGAGGAGAACGATTTTTTAAAATACAAAAAAAAACATAGTTTTCCAGCCCGCGGCCGCTTTTTTCTAATCGTCATCCCGGACGCCGCCGCGTGAACACGACCCCCGGTCATTTATGAATCGCCATCCTCCATCAAGCAGGGCATCCACACGGGGCGCACCACGCCGATCGCGGCGGCATTCCACCGCCGCGCAGCTGAATTGTCCACGGCCGGCGCACGCTTGCACAGCGAACCAGACAGCCTCCCCGACGCGGCTACATTGCGGGCAATAGTTACATCTACATCCAGTGCGCTTTGGAGCTTTGGGCTCTCTTCCCCAGAAGCTGGAGGCGCACTTGATATGGATAACAGTCTTGCCTCAGAAGGTTAGATTTTGATCCATATCCAGTGTGTCTCGGCCTTGCGGCACCCCTTCCCGACAAGTCCACGACGCCCTGGATATGGATAGAAGTATTGCCCGCATACATGGCGACACACAGACACACTCGCGGCCGTCCTGCACGGCACGGCTGCCATCATCTATGGCCGGCGTCACCAGACGCTTCCGTTGCCAGACAGGCAGGCGGGCAAGTCAAGAGTGGGGCTCAGCAGGATGAAGCCCAACCCTCTCACCACTGGCCAAGGCGGCCACGAGCCAACGGGCTCACAGAGCGGCCGCGATCATCTCGACGGTACACTATGGCCTGACTGTTTCGATCACCTCGATGATCCATGGGCGGGCATGCTCGACGACTTCGACGGCAAGGAACAAGATCCGCTCGGGCTTGGCGCCTCCCTGAACGAAGACGAAGGAAACGACACACCCCTTCCCAAAGTCACAGCAGAGACGACCACAGTGATCACGACGATCACCACGACCCCCCCACGTTCAGGCGCAAGCCGCCCACGGTCGACTGGATCTGGCCGTCACCAGCAGCGCCCCTCACCACCAAGCAAGCCCCTCCTCCCACTAGGGTGCAGGGAGTAGCGCACGGCCAGTGCACGACGATGGAACAGGACATGGTGCGACGGCGACCCAGCGAACATATCGTGGGCAATCTGTTTTACGCGGCGCGTCTCAGCGGGCAGACGACAGCCAGAGGGTAACCGCGAAACTGTCCTCGTCGTTCGCATCAACGCGCTGCAACAGCGGGACAATCACTTTGCCCATTCTATCCTGCAATAGCGGGCCAATCACGCTGTTTGACAGTTTCCTCCGAGCACAAGGTGCCTGGGACGGCATCAAGCAGGTTATCCGACCTGCCGCTTCTCTTGGGGCGCCCTTCCAAGAAAGTCTCCATGCTCACCTCGTTGCTCAACGCGCGACACACCAGTGCTAGCGCCCCTCCTCTCCCAGTGGGCTCCGTGAATTGCTGGCAAGTGTTCCGTTGCCCTCTGTTTGGGCCGCCGCGGGGGATGCCCCAAGGTATCGCCGTCGTCCAGTCACCGCATCACGCATGCCACACAGCGTGTTTACAGCCCGCGTCTCTCTGTCTGCGGCCGTGCAGACGGGGCGAGTCTCGCCCGTTTCACCACCTCCCGCTCTTGCTTTTCTTTCGGGGTCATCACAGACCACGCTACGGGGGAAGGTAGTTTCCGCACCCCTGCTTCTCAAACGGCCCTTCCCGCCACAAGGGGTGGGCGCGGCGGGTGCTAGCACCCCGCGCGCCCGGACGGACCCTCCGCCCGAACTGTTGCGAATCTCGGCCCCCTCCACTCCCCCCTTCCCTCTCTCGTTCCCCCTACCATGCTTCTCCCCCCTCCCTCCCCAGGCATGCGATGTCTGGATGTTTGTCCACACGCGGCCCCTAGCAGCCCCGACCCGTTCCGAATTCCCCCGGGGCCGGCGTTTCATCTTGAGTACTCGTGTCTCGACGGCCCCAGGGCCTGGCGAGGGCCCCCCCGGGGCCGAAAATGGCCAAAGACACCTCCCGTCGCGAACTCGTGTCTCCACGACAAGAGCATGCCTAGGCCCATCCCCCTCCCCCCCCCGCTCGGCCCGCCTCCCCCCCAGAGACCTTTTGGTGTTTTGTCGAGGATGTGGGATTTCCGCCGTCAGCCCTGCACAGCAGCTGGCCCCAACCTGCCCTCCCAGATCCGTCTGCAGCTGGCAGACGCAGCTTCGACAGGCCGTGGGAAGGTAAGCCCCCGGAGGACGGCATGACCTTCCCAGCCCCGCAATTGTCTCCTCCTCCTCCTCGTCCTCCTCCTCCTCCCTTTTCCTCCTCCTCCTCCCTTTTCCTCCCCCCCTCCTCTTCCTCCTCCTCCTCCTCCTCCTCCTCCTCCTCCTCCTCCTCCTCCTCCTCCTCCTCCTCCTCCTCCTCCTCCTCCTCCTCCTCCTGCTCCTCATCATCATCACATCACCATCTCATCCTCATCCTCCTCCACATCCTCATCATCATCATCATCATCATCATGCATCATCATCCTTCCTCCTCCCTCTTCCCCTCCTCCTCCTCTCCTCCTCCTCCTCCTCCTCATCATCCATCATCATCATCCTCCTCCTCTCCTCCTCCTCTTCTCTCCTCCCCCTCCTCCTCTCCTCCTCCTCCTCTTCCTCCTCCTCTCCTCCTCCCTCTCCTTCCTCCCTCCTCCCTCTCCTCCCTCCCCTCCCTCTCCTCCATATCCTCCCTCTCCTCCTCCTACTCCTCCTCCTCCTCCTCCTTCCTCCTACCTCCTCCTCCATATCCTCCTCCTCCTTTCCTTCCTCTCCTCCTCTCCTCCTCCTCCTCCTCCTCTTTCCTCCTCCTTTCTCCTCCTCCTCCTCCTCCTCCTCTCCTCCTCCTCCTCTCCTCCTCTCCTCCTCCTCCTCCTCTTCCTCCTCCTGCCTCCTCCTCCTCCTCCTCCCCTTCCTCCTCCTCCTCCTCCTCCTCCTCCTCCTCCTCCTCCTCCTCCTCGTTCTCCTCCTCCTCTCCTCCTCCTCCTCCTCCTCCTCCTCCTCCTCCTCCTCCTCCTCCTCATCCCCCTCCGTAGCCATTTTGGCTCATGCCGCCGCGCCCCAACATCTTGGCTCTATGTGCTAGCTCATGGCGCCGGATACTGGGAGCAGGCATGAACTGGCTGCGGGACCCGCCCCGTGTGTGTGGCGTGAAGATGTGCTTGGCGCGGCTGCAGCTCGGCGGCAGCGACGCGCGGGTGCCGCATTGTCGGCCGATAAGTTGGTCAGGAAACTCATTACGGAGAAGAGCGTACTGCAGGAGCGCAGCAGATGGGCAAACGACCCTGAAGTACGACGGCGCTTGGATGCAAGTTTGCCTTTTCTCGTCGAGGAGGTCGAGGCTACCAGGCGAGGTGCCACACCTGCCCATTCTCATAGGGAGCAGGTGCTGCGCAACGTCGCGTTGCATGTCTTCAACCTCCCCATGGACCAGCTCATGGACCTCTCGTTCAGGGCACTCAATCGAATGCAACGGAGGCAGGGGCGCCAGCTGGACCTTCGGACGGAGATGATCGAGGCGGATGCGACCCCGTTGCGCGCCGAGGCAACCGAGTTCGTCCCGTCGGCGAGCTACTGGGAGCCCTTCGAGCCGTTCGCGCACACGCGCTGCACGGGCCTCGTCTGCACCTGCGGGACCACGGTGTTCTCCTCAGTCGCGGTCGCGGTGGTCGGCGGCCAGGTGAACGGAGCGGCGGCGGAAGGGATCGCAGCCCAGAGGGCCCCTACGGGGGATGACTGCCCTGCCGAGGGCGCCGCGGGCGCTGCCGCTGCAGAGGCGACGGGCGCCGACGTGAGGGCCCCTACGGGGGATCACTGCCCTGCCGCAGGGGCCGCGGGAGCGTCGTTGGACGCGCAGGCTGCTGCAGTTCAGTGCCCACCCCATGGGGCCTCATACATGGGGGGCTGGGGGGGGGACGGGGGCGAATGCCATTCCCCCGTCTCCTGCCCGCGTCGACCCCACGGGGCGCATTCGCCCTGGGGGCTTGGGAACGTTTCCCACTCGGCTGGGCGAAACTGCTCGTGGTGACGAGCCTGGAGGCGCCGATTCCCCGCTGTCCGACGCCGAGCTCGAGGAGAACGAGTCCGACGCCAACGTCGTCTCGCCATCCGCTACCGTGGCCGACGCTGCTGCCCTACGACCTGGTGGACCTTCGAGTTCAGCAGTGTGGTGGGCCGCCCGAGCGTGCATTTCCAAGGCGTGGTTGGAAGCGAAACGGCCGTCGGCCTCCACCCCTAGTCACCATCCTGTTCACAGCGCGTGCGAGAAGTCTGGGGCGAAGTTGCAGGCCGACGTGATCAGCTACAGTGCTGCGACCAGGGCGGGCGAGACGGGGGGAGAGAATTCTGAGCTCAACGATTGGGAGAACAGTGTTACTAGAGCGAGAATTGTACTGGATGCTGAGACTCCTCGGGGAGGGCAGGCCGCTTCTTTCCTGCCTAGTGGTTCGGCGGTGATCGATTGGGCTGCCGCCGCCCGAAGTAGTGAGCAGCAGGAGTGTAAGCAAATGTGAGTTGATGGTTATGAGTGCGTGTATTCTGCAGATTTGAACTGTACTTGATATTGTGTAGGCCTCTTTGGGTCCATGTTCTGTACTGTCGTGCGCAGCGTGACATTGGTTGTATACGGCGGGCAAGTTTCGGCACATGGCAAAGGGACTTCTCACAGGACAACGCGGGCTTCAAATCCCAAGGTCCTGAGGCAGGCTGGCGCAGGTCTGGCGTTCGAGAGTGTGCTGCGAGTTCGGGTGCTTCGTCAGGATCACACTCGTGATGGTGTCCACTCCTCCTCCTCCTCCTCCTCCTCCTCCTCCTCCTCCGCCTCCTCCTCCTCCTCCTCTCCTCCTCCTTCTCCTCCTCCTCCTCCTCTTCCTCCTCCTGCTCCTCCTCCTCCTCCTCCTCCTCCTCCTCCTCCGCCTCCTCCTCCTCCTTCTTCTCCTCCTCCTCCTCCTCCTGCTCCCCCTGGGCCGAGCTTGCACCCCTTCGCCCCTGGTTGCTGGAATCGCTGGAACATCCCCAGACACCTCCCCGCCGAGTCCCCGAGAGGCCGCCGCGGCCGGCGAGGGCTGGCTCCCCGCGGGCGCCGCTGCCGGCGCGCTCGCGGCCGTAGGCCTCCCCGGGCGGCGGGCGGGGGGGGCGGATCAGGCGCGGCCTACAGTGGGGGCGCGTGCCAAGAAACCAAAGGGATTTTGCGAGGGTGCCCTGGGCTTCTTGGATTTCGATGGGCCCCCAATAAGATCTTGACGATTTTCGATCGACAAATTTCACCGAGCAAATCGCGGAATTCAGGGTTGGGTTTCTTGCGGAGGTTTCTTGTGGCCGAGCCCCCACTGTAGCCGACCCCTAGCAAACCATCCCCTTCCGTGACGTTCCCTGCGCCTCGCCCCAAGACGCGGCCGGAAGGGGAGCCCGAGAGGCGAGGGCGACGCCACGGGAGAAGACGGTTTGCCATAGGCCTTAGGGGTCGGTCGGGCCGCGCTGGCGGGGGGAGAGCGAGCTGGACAGACGGGGCCTCGAGGCCTCCCAGATTCATGGGCAACGGTAGATGGGGGCAAACGCGCCAGTCGACGAAAGTCTGTTTTTGGGACTCCCAGGTCCCAATACTGGGCAAACGAATTGCACAAAATGCCAACCAAATCCAGTGGGCAAACGAAGTGTACAAAATGCACACACACACACACACACACACACACACACACACAAACACACGCACACACACACACACACACACACACACACACAAAAGCCCACGGGGCAAACCACTTGTACATGATACAAAACCACAAAACATGCTTGTTGCACCTTCCTACCTCAAGACTCGATGTATGTGTGCTGGGTTGTGTCTGCAATTCTCTAGGAGGGCCTGAATCCAGTCTACTTCATCCGCCTTCCTACTTCATTCAGGAGGGAAAAAGCACACATATACAATGACTCGTCGATTCCCTAAAAAGGTTTTTGGAAAATATAGGAAGTGGGGGAAGACA
>CAUYUJ010019157.1:67084-79584 GCA_963575745.1 Prorocentrum cordatum
TTGGTTCGGACGGGGCTAGGACGAGGATAACAAATTCCTCTCAGAGCGTTCCAGAAGACGCTCTGGGAAGGCCGCGGCACCTGATACATCCTCCAGAGCCGCGGGATCTCGAAAGATTCTCGATTTAAAGTCAACCCGCACAGGAAGCATGGGCATCTTTCCCAAGGGAACCCTTGCATCCTTGCCTCCTGGGTCCGTCCTTGGCCACTTTCGTTGGCCGCGCCCCGCCAAAAACGCTTCGAAACGTCCTTCCAAGGCTCCCTGGCGGCCTCACCGTGCGTCCTTATGATGCGGGTTGGCTGCATCCTTACCCGGTATTCTCCCCGCCCTGGCTTCGTCTTGCTCGCCGGAAGGGGCCAGGACGAGGATAAGTCCCTCTCAGAGCGTTCCGGAACGCCCCGAGAATCAAGGGCAGAAAAAATGCTCCTACCCTGGTTTACGAGGCGCTGTGCTCTGAAACTCCTGTGGGCTGACAGGGTAAAACCTGCGTGATGTGCCGCGTCCTGGCGACTCTAGGCTTTGAGGTTCCCAGGAGGTTTACAGACCACGCACTTGTAATCCAGGGTAGGGACGTTTTTTCATCCCTCAAGAGAAGGCCGCGGCGCCCGATACATCCTCCCGAGCCGCCGGATATCAGAGAGTCTCGATTTTAACGTCAGCCCTCACAGGGAGAGCCGGGGCAGCTTTCCCAAGGGTGCCCCTGCATGCTCGCCTCCTCGGTCCGTCCTTGGCCACTCTTGTTGGCCGCGCCCCGCCAGAAAGGCTTCGCGGCGGTCTTCCATGGGGCCTTGGCATCCCTTTTTATCGTGCGTCCTCAGGATACGGGCCGACAGCAGCGTCTTGTGCGCTTGTGTTTGGCCCCCCCGCGGCCCCCAAGAAGCCGCGGACCAGAGGTCGCTCGCACCCTGGGCCACTCTTGCGTGTAGCAGCCGAAGTCGTCGCCCTCCTGGTGCTGCTCGCGCTCGCCTCCCAGGCGGCCCCTGCGGAGGCCCTCCGGGGGCGACATCCTTCGGCGAGGGAGCTTCTCGAGAAGGCGGAGACAAGGTCGAGGAAGGCATCTTATCCCCGCCCTGGCTTCGTCTTGCTGCCCTTCCCCCGCGGCCCTCCTCCGCCATGGCGGCGGGGCCGCGCGCCTCGCGGCTGCGGCGGAGCGCCCTCGCCGCGGCCGCGCTCCTCGCGCGACAGGCGCCGCTGCCGGCGGCGCCGCCGGCCTTCCGCGGGTGCGCCCTGCCGCCGCCGGGCTGCGCGCAGGGCCTCGCCTTCGCCTCGCGCGCGGCGGCGGCGCCTGGGGGCGCGGCGGCGTGGCGCGGGCGGCCGGCCGCTGGAGGCGCCGAGCTCGCGGGGCGCCGCGGTGACAGCCGCGGGCGCGCGGCCGCGGCGGGGGGGGAGCGGGCGGCCGCCGGGGCGGCGGAGGCGGGTCGGGCGGCCGAGGACGTGGTGGAGCAGGTGGCGGCCCAGGCGGCGGGCCAGGTCAAGAGCCTGGCGAGCACGGCCGCGAGCCTGGAGCGGCAGCTGCGGGACCCCGCAGAGGCGGAGGAGTGGATGGCCAAGGGCAACGGTCTGCAGAGGCCAGGGCGCGAGCTGATGGGGCCGTTTTCGTGTCGATTTCGTCCTGCAGAGGCGGAGCGAAGACAGAACGAGGGAAAACGAAAACCGAACGAAAATGGAGAGCACTGTTTAGCTCGAGCCCTGGCTGAGGCTCCCCAAGTCCCAGTGGCGCAGGTCGAAGAAGGGGGAAAAAAAAAAAGGAATTGTCAGAGGTCCGCGCGGATTTCTTGGCTCAGCGCCAGGCCCCCCTGGCGGCGTCTCTGGCGCCGCCCCGGGCGCGCTCCGCGCGCCAGGAGGGGGGTTCCAGCGGCAGTCCGAGAAATCCGCGCGGACCTCAGAAGGTTTGCGCGTGTGCAGTTTGTTGTTCCTCTAGCAGGGGGATGACGGAGGTGGAAGTGTCGGACTGGGCGCGGCTGGATGCTAGCGGGCAGCCGGGCAAGATACTCGTGCAGCTGGATGGCAAGAAGAGTTTCCAGGACAACGCCAAGGCATGTTTCAAGCAGGCCCGGAAGATCATGAACTCCCATGAGAAGGTCGGGCCGATGCTGAAGGAGAAGAGGGCTGAGTTAGAGTGCTGGCGCGTGCACGCAGAAAAGGCCGCGGGCTGGAAAGAGGAGGCTGGTAGTTCCGACGGGCTCTCGGCGGAGTCGGCGACGCTCGTGTTGGAGCTCTACGACGCTATGCTGGAACAGGGCATCATCAAGGTCAAGCTGCCGCCTGTCGCGCCGCTGCTGGACCTGGAGGAAGAGCAGCGACTCGCATTCAAGCGGAAGTATGGCAAGGACATCGATTGTTATCGTACGCCAGGGGGGCATGAGGTGATCGCGGGGCGATCCAGCAAGATGAACGACTATGTCTCCACGAAATTGGCCAAGGGAGACATGATGTGGTTTCACACGGACCGTGGAATTCCTGGGTCGCACGTGTTGATAAAAGCGCCGTGGTCGGAGATCTCGGAGGAGGACGTCGAGTTCGCGGCCAGGTTGGCCGCATATCACTCCAAGGCCAAAGACGACCACCACGTTCCGGTCATGTACTGCGCGGGCGGGAGCGTGAGAAAGCCAAAGGGGGCTCGGACTGGACAGGTAACATGCACTGGGAGAACCTACTCCATCGTTGTTACGCCGGGCCACCCCGACGACGCATGAGCTGCACCAGCAGTGCCCGGCCCAGACGCCCGGCGGCCCGAGGCGTTCGAGGCACAGGCCTCCAGACCTCTCGACCTCCTCCCCGGGGCCCGCTCTCCAGCCTGCGCCGTTTTTGATGGCCCCGGGGCCCGAAGCATTAGTGGGCCCTCCTCCTGCTCCTCCTCCTCCTCCTCCTCCTCCTCACTCACTCACTCACTCACTCACTCACTCACTCACTCACTCACTCACTCACTCACTCACTCACCCACTCGCTCACTCACTCGCTCACTCACTCAACCACTCACTCACCCCATGGCGCACGCCGCGGTGTCCTGCACCTTCGCGCGCGACCGCGGCCGCCGCGCGCGCGCGGCGCCGCGACCGCAGACCCGCTGCGGGCCAGGGCTCCAGCGGGGGCCCCGCGGGACAGGCGAGAAGGCTCCTGAGGCCCTGGAGGGAAGAGGGCGCGGAGACCCGGAGCCCAAGACATTCGAGAGCCCAAGAGGAGCCGAGGCAGGGCCCGCCGCCGGAGGGAGGCAGGGACGCCTCAGAGGGCGTGGAGGAAGAGATGCGGGGGACCTCAGAGGCCCGCGAGGACGAGGAGGGGGGGGGAGGGCCTCGAGGGCCAGGAAGAGGAGGGGGTGGCCACAGGCCGAACGAGACTACGCTCCCAGCCGGTGCACCACCGCGCCACCGCCCATATGGCCGGCCGCCAGCCTCCAGCCCATCCTGCAGGTTTGGGCGGTGGCAAAGCGTGCTCGGCCTCTCTGCTCGGCGCCCTCAGCCCCCCCACGGAGAAAGAAGCCTCCAGGGGTCTCTGAGACTCAAGAAGGTCCGAAGGGGGGGGGGGGGGCTGAGGGGGCGCGGCCTGGAGCAAACTATGGGCCGCAGCCCTGGGCCCCTCGGGCCTCGCGCGCCCGCGTGGCCGCACCGCTCAGCCGCGGGCAGCTCCCTCGGCGGCGCCGCGGCGCGGGCGAGCGGGGGCGGCTGCCTGCTCGGCTCTTCGGCCGCCTCTAGCGTCGCCTGGGGCCTTTGCCCATCGGCGTCCACTGCTCATCCTGACCTGTCGCCGCCTCGGCGTCCAGCTCAGAATCGTCCATCTCGGAATCGCCCCGCTCGGACTGGAGTCCGAAATGATGCCTCCACAAGCGTGAAGCCTCGGAGCCGTTGTTCCTGGAACCGCTCTGCCGCGACGGCGGCCAGCTCGCAGGGGCTGCCACTGCCTGCCTTCTCGCACGGCTGCCACTGCTTACCTTCTCGCACGGGCTTGTGGTTGATTCCGCACCACTGCCCGTCCGCACTCCAGCCGATGACGTCTGCACTCCCGCTGGTGGTCTGACCGCGCTGGACTGTTTGTTGCGTCTTTCGCTTGGTCCACGCTCTCGTTCTGCTGTCGCTTCGCGCACGCTCTGGCTCTGGCATGTGGTTACGCCCTTTCGCCATGTGCCGTCGGCGAGGCTCCAGGCCGTCGGCGGCGATGTCTCGCACGTGGCTGATGATGTTGCCGACGGAGATCCCGCGGGGGCGCCCCTGCTGGCTGGCGCTGTCGTGTCCTCTCGCGCGGACTCCGCTGCTGGCACGAAGACGGCCGCGTCAGGCCGCAACGCAGATCTATCGCCAGAGCTGCCACTGCCTGCAACCTCGCGCTGGTTGCCACTGCCTGCCTCTTTCCTCGCACGGGCCAGTAGCTGGGACCGCAGTGCTGCCCTCTCGCAAGAACTGCCAGCGACTGCCTGCTGGCACGGGCTGCCACTGCCGTTTCCTCTCGCACTCCCTTGCTGTAGCTGATGGTGTCGGGCTCCAGCTTCACTTGCACCCTGTCGCGGACCCCGATCCCTGCGCTGTTACCAACGGGCGTGTTAGTGACTAGGTTAGCGATTTCGGGCTCCAGCTTCGCCTCTGCCTTCTCGCAGGGTGGTGTCTGCGGTAGCTGCCACTGCATGCCCTCGCAAGCGCCGATCCCTGTATTGTAGCTGATGACGTCGGGCTCTGGCTGCACCTTCCGCTCCTCGCCGTTTGGGGGTAGAGAGGCCACGCCTTGCTCGCTGTAGCCTTGCTGCCACTGCTGCCTTCTTTCCGTTGATGCCCGCTCTCGTCCTTCCATTGCTCTTGGTACTTGCTGCCAGAGCCGCCCATGGTCGCACGCCAGAGACCGCACATGTGTGACCCGACCTACAGCTGATGACGTCTGGACTCCGAGCCTCGCACCATTACCCATTACGCTTGCTTCTTCACGCGCACGCATGTCCCGGCTTGTAGCTGATGACGTTTGGGCTCCTATCTTCGCACCGTTGCTTGCAGACACCGTCTCTTCTCGCACGATTGTGTCCCAGCACGCGATTGATGAGGTCAGGGCTCCCGTCCTCGTGCCAGTGTTCGCTGCCACTGCAGTCTCTGCTCGCACGCGGAAGTCCCGGCCTGCAGTTGATAGCTTGGTAGCAGTGTCGGGCTCCAGCTTCGCCTCCCTACTCTCGCAGAGCGGCACTTCCAGGGGCTCGCCAGCAACATTGGACTGTAACTATACTCGTCGCTTTCTCGCTTCGCGCACGCTCTGGTTCTGGCTTGCGTCTTCGCTTGTCGCACGCTCTACTGCCACACTGCTGCCACTGCTATCGCTACTGATTGTTGCCCATTGCCGCTTCTGTCCGCTGCCACTGCCCATCTCTTGACGGACGGAACGAGAAGGACAACGCTGTGCCGCACACGCACTGCCTCTGAGAAACTACTGGTGGCGTCGGGTTCCTGTCTCCCTCGCCGCCGAGTGGTGTCGGCTGGTCTTGTGATGCGGGAGTGGGGAAGGACGTCTCCGCTCCGTGACCCGATCTGGAGGGGAAAAAAAAGCGGGGCATCTCTGCGCAAGCGGGAGCGAGGTGGGCGGGGCTCCCACACATGACCGCACGCGGCCTTCCACGGCAGGCCGACGTCGCAGGGGTCGCACCTGCTTCTCCAGGTTCTCGCTGCATGTCCGAGTCGGCCCACTGCTTCCTTCACAGCGGCGGGCGACCTCCACGCAGGACGCGTGGGTACTGTTTCGCGACCAATGTTCTTCATGGAAAGTCAAGCGTCAATCGCGGCGCCTCCTGGGAGGCGCGCGCATGAGCCCGACCCCGAGGGCGGCCCGCCCGATCGCCCGATCGCGGTCCGATCGCGGGCCCTCCCCCGAGAGGTCATGGCTTCTCCTCCTCCTTCTCCTCCTCCTCCTCTTTCTCCTCTTCCTCATGCTGCTCCTCCCCATCCTCCTCCTCCTCCTTCTCCTCCTTATCCTCATAATCCTCATCCTCATCCTCCTCCTCTCCTGGCAACGGCAGGGTGGTTTTCCTGCCGTTCCTCAAGATGTTCCCCTTTCATGGTGAACAGACATGCGCAACAAAAGCTGTTCACCGAAACTGTTTAGAAAACAGATATCCGAAACGGCCTGGGCTGTCCATGGATCTGAAGGACGTTCGGGACCGACTCGAAAACGGCTCGGATCCGGACCAGCCCTCCGCCATGGGAAACGAAAACGGTAAAATAACGGCGCCAGAAACGTCGAACAGAAATGCGCCAGAAATGGTAGAAGAGCGGAACACGACCACGGTAAGAATATTACCCTGTCGTCTCCAGGGCCCCCGAAGCCCGAAGCCGGCCTTCAGAGGCCCGCGGGTGCCGACAGACCGGCCGCCCAAAATGGCCTCGAGCCGCTGGCCGTCTGGGGGGGCCACGCGAGCCACTCGGCCGATTTTCGTGACCGCGTTGGCGTCGGGCACCCTTGGCGCTCTGCGCAGCGCCGGCGGCCCAAGGTTACGCTGCATCTTCGGGGGACCTCGCCTGTCCCAAACATTGGTGTCCTCTCTTGTGCCCGGAGCGGGCTCCGTGCGGACTCGACGCGGACTTGGCGTGGATTCGGCGCGGATCCGACACGGATCCGACGCGGATTCGACACGGATCCGACGAGCCCGACATGGATTCGACACGGATTCGACGCGGGCAGGGCCACGACGAGACAAACAAGTTCCCCCGAGGATGCAACGTTGGCCACGGGGTGCTAGCGCGCGCGCGCGTCGGCTGCTCGACCGAAGGCTCGAGGTCTATTACGGCTTGGGCGCCCCGAAGATGCCCCCCTCCTCGTCCTGCCGCTGCCGTCGCTGCTGCGTGTCCTCCCCCCTCGCGAGGGCGGAGCTTGTAGACATCCACCGCCGCCTGGGCAACTTGATGTCCCTGGGAAAGCCCTGATCGGGGAAAAAACGTAAGACTCGATAGTACGGCCAGACCGAGGTAGATCGGCCACGCGGGGGGTGTCGGGGGAGGGGGGAGGGCTTCTTAGGAGCACCCCTGCTTCTTAGAAGGCGCGGGCCTTGTCTGTAGATGTACGGCAGGCGCCTTTTGAGCAGCAGCCTCCTTCCAAGAGGCCTTCCCCCCTCCCCCTACCCCACTGTGCGCGCCGCCAGGTATAAGATCGAGGTCGGTTCGGGGAGGGCACTCCAGTGTATTCGTGCTTGTTGGATGTTCTTGTGCATCCTGGGGGAGGGCACCCTCGAATGTTCCTCAGTTTGAGCCCGCGGAGAATCTCTTGTTCTTGAAGGATGTTCTTCTGCCCTAGATCCGACTGTACACCGGAGCGCGGGTTTGCCGACGCTTTCTGACGAGCGCGTCCTGGATTTTGACGGTCCAGTCTTCGTGGGATGTCTGCAGCGGGAGCTCGCGTCAAATTTCAGATTGGGTCTCGTGATTCTTCTGACGGCCCCCTCAGGCCAACCCGAGTCCCCCGAACCCGAGTCTAGTTTGGTTCCCCGATTTCTGGGACCCTTGAGATCTTGGCGCCGCATTTTTTTCGCAACTGGCGGTGCTGCCCTGTTTCGGGCCTTGGGGCCCTCGCAGATCGACGCGGCTGGAAAAATACCGCAGAAAGATAGGGTCTGGGGCTCCCGCCGTGATTCCTCGCGGTGTTGCAGATTCTGTCGCAGCGTCGGATCTCGGGGAGTCCTGGCGTTTTCCCTCGATCCAGCTTTCGGGCTCTGGACGTAATGTCTGTGCGATGCTGTATCGCTGGCGCCCCAACATACTAATATGGTGTGTTCGTCGCCCCCCCCCCCCCAGGGCGACGCGCGCGCCGAGAGATCTCGGAGAGATAGATCCGTCGCGGGTGCTTCCAGGTCGTACCGTTCGAGAAAGGATATGCTGCAAGAGGGTTCTCATGGAGGATGACGATGAATAAATGACCGGGGGTCGTGTTCACGCGGCGGCGCCCGGGATGACGATTAGAAAAAACTGGCCGCGGGCTGGAAAACTATGTTTTTAATCGTTCTCCTCCGGTCAGAAACTTGCGCAGAAATAGCAGAAAACTAGTTGTTTAATCGTTCTCTCCCAGTTTTGTATCAACCGTCATCCCGCATTACTAGATGTTCGGGTCGGACGCATGCATCACCTCCTGGCGGCGCCTTCGGCGCCGCCCTTGGCTCGAGTCGCGCGCCAGACGAGGGGGTTCCAGCGCCGACCCAAGGAATCCACGCGGACCTCCGAGGATAGATCTTCATGCCGCGGATAGCTCTTTAGCTATTCCTCCTCCCTCTCTCCCTCCTCCACAACTTCCTCCCTCTCTCCTCTTCCTTCTGCATCCTCCCCTCTTGAAGCTGGCGTGGGGCCTGCTGGAGCCCGCTCGAAACCACCTGACGTAGGCAGAGCAGCATGGCAAACCCAACACATTGAAGCATACAGGGGCTGTTTAATTTGATGTGGCGTTCCGTGTAATGATCTTGGGCCTCGTGGGGACAGATTGGGACCTGTTCGGGGTCTTTGAGTCGTCTAGGGCCAGTATTGGGAAACATGTCAGCCATCCTGGAGTATTGTTCGAGCGTCTTGGGTCTAGACAGAGCTCGGGAGGGGAAACCAAAGAGGACGCTTGTTCTAAACGTGGGTGCGGTGACGTGGAAAAGTGCATGCGCCCCATCAGACAACTCACAGACCTTACCATGCGCCCCGACGTGTTGTTGGCATGGTAATGCGTCACTGCTGCCTCACATAGGACGAGGCGTACGGTGCCTCCCACACATCCTTCTACACGGACGCCGTAGCGAAGGACAAGTACGACACGCTTGAGGAAGTGCTCGACGCGAAGCTGAAGGACGAGAAGCTGAAGGGCATGGTCAACGAGCTGCTCGACTGCTGCGTCAAGATCACGGAGGCGTTGAGGGTGAACCTCGTGACGGTCAACGACAGCTCCAACACCTTCGGCGACACGCAGCTCACCGTGGACGTGATCGCGGACGACCTCCTCTGGGACTTGGCCAAGACCAGTAAGTTGGTGAACGAGGCGTCGTCGGAGGAGGAGCCCGAGATCGTCAAGACCAACCCCGACGGCCAGTTCGTGTTGTGCTGGGACCCGCTGGACGGGAGCTCCATCGTCGACAACAACTGGGCCGTCGGCACTATCGTCGGCATCTGGGACAAGTCCACCGGCCTGCTTGGCGCCACGGGCCGCGACCAGGTGATGAGCCTCGTGGTGCTCTACGGTCCTCGCACCACCGCCTTCATGACCCTCGACGACGGCGTGTACGAGTTCACCTGCGGCCCAGGAAACAAGTGGATCTGCTCCCGCGAGAGGATCCAGATCAAGAAGGATTGCAAGATCTTCGCCCCCGCGAACCTCCGCGCCGCCCAGGAGGTGGAGGGCTACAGCAAGCTGGTCGACTACTACATGAAGAACAAGTGCACAGGAGGAAGAGGAGGACAAAAGGTGGAACTTCCCCGGGGAGGAGGGGGCAGGAGGAGTGTGAGGCGGAGTGGTTGCGATGATGGGACCATCATGCGTTGCACAGGGTAGCGTTCGTGAGCTGGTCCCAAGCGTAGGCGGGGCACGACTTATTCACCAGGCGTGTGCCAGCTGTAGAATAGTGCTGGCACTGCGTCTCGTGGGCGGGACTCTCCATCACTGAGATGGCGCAGCGGCCCCGCGGCCATCGCCACGTCTCCGAGAGCCAGCGGGCCCCAAATGCCCGCCCCGCAACGAGGGGCTCCATGTTCACCCCTAACCTCCTCGGTACCGTTTGCATCGTGTGGTGGCTTCTTCGAGGGTTCAGCACCAACCCAAATGGCCGGGAGGACTCACCACTCCCATAGAACGGTCGACAATCTAACGCAAGTTGCACACGAAGTAAAGTTGACGATCCTCATTGCCAGATGGCCGTGAACGTGAACATCGCCATGATGTTGCGTTCTGGAACGGGTAAGAGCAGCAACAACACGTGCGCCATGGCCTCGGTGCCATCCATCTCGAACGACGGCAAGCGTTATCCTCTTCTTGACTGCCCGCGAAAGAATTCGGGACCGATGTACTGGGCGGGCTCTGCGTGCGTGCAAATCATGGTGAAGTGACGGCTACTGTACGCTGTATCCACCTCCGCCTCCCCACTGCAGGTTCGACTTCTCCGTCACACTGTGGGCCCAGCTAGGCATCGTTGTCTGCTCAAGGCTGGCCTGCGCGACGCTCGTCAGTAGCCCGTGGATTCTATACGCCAGGGAGCACGGACCCTGTCGACACATCCAGCCCAGCGTGGACCTGCCTCCCTCGAGCCCCTCACCCTGCATCTACGTCTCTGGCTCGCGGCGGCCTGGCCGCTTTCAAGCTGACCGCCGCAACGCACGCAGCCCCCCCCCCAGCGGCGTGGCGCCCTGAGGCGAGAAATGGCTGGGGGGGCATGCGGAGCAGGGAGGGAGAAGAAGGGGCAGGAGCAGGTGGAGCAGGGGCAGGAGGAGGAAGAGGAGCAAGAGGAGGAGAAGGAGGAGGAGGAGGAAGAGAAGGAGGAGGAGAAGGAGGAGGAGGAGGGAAGGAGGGGGCGGAGGAGGAGGGCCTCCCGGGAGGCCCGAAAAGGCAAAATCGAGGCAGGGGCAGCGGTATCGATACCTTTTCCTCCTCTGAGGGGCGGGTGGAGGGGGGAGGAGGAGAGGCCGGGGGATTGTGGAGCCCCTCGTCGTTTTCATACAGTTTTTATCAAGTGAAACGCTCTTTCACCCTTAAATTTTGATTGTTTGTTGTCATTTTTCTTTTCGCCGTGATCCCCTCATACAAATAGTTTCTCGTTATATCGTTCTCTAGTGTTCTCTCTCTGTCTCTCGTTGTCTCTCTCTCTCTCTCTCTATTTGCCTATCTCCTGCACCAAGCCAATGCATGCCGATGCGATACAAATCCATCCACAACCAACACCAATGCCAATGCAATGCCAATTGGGGAATCCTTTCGTTCGGTGGATTTCAATAAGAATACTTTGTGGATGATGTCAGTACGAATCCCTCTCCGGGTGATTTCACTAGCAATGCGTATGTGTGGGGTTTCGATAGGGATCTCCATGTGGAGGGTTCCACTAGGAATCCTTCATCTGGGAGGATTCAATCGGAATCGTTCTTGTGGAGGGTTTCAGTAGGAGTCCCTCTGCGGAGGGAGCCATGAGGACTCGCCAGCGCAATGCCAACCCAATGCCAAGGCGATCCCAATTCAACGCCAATGCAATGCCAACGTGGGGTATCCTTTGTGGTAGATTCCAAAAGGAATCCTACCTGTGGAGGGTTTCGATTGGAATCCTTGCGTGGGGGGGTTCAGTATGAATCTTTTATGTGGGGGGCTTTCAAAAGGATCCCTTCTTGTGGAAGGTAAGGAATCCTTCTGTGGTGGGAGCCATACGAACTCGCCAGCGCAATGCCGAAGCAGTGCCAACGCAATGCCAAACCAATGCCAATGCAATGCCAATGTGGGGAATTGTTTGTGGTAGATTTCAATAGTAATCCTTGTAAGTAATATAATAAAACAAAGAACTTCTTCGGGGGATGTCAATAGGAAACCTTCTATGGAGGGCTTCGCATGGAGCCCTTTTGTTGAGGATTTCAATCCGTAAGGGCTTCGCCCCCTGCCGCCGGCCCCCTCTCTCGGAGAATGGGCCATGGAAGAACTAAGTCATGAGGCCTTGGCGCTGTCGTGAAGCAGTATCGAAACTTCATGCGAAGCCGATTCGCAATCAGCAAAACCAACTGATCACAAGAGGGGTTACCACACCTGGCGATTGGTAAGACGTGTATGGTTTACGGGCTTGGTTACCACACCTTGCGATTAAAGGGCCGAGGGAGTTCTCGCAGTTTGGGTTACCACGCCTTGCGATGGATGTGCGTGAAGGGTGGCACCGAATTTCAGAAATGTGGCAAATCCCCTGTGTTTTTGGACCCTGACCCCGCGGATCTGCGTGAGGGGTGGCACCGAATTTCAGAAATGTGGCAAATCCCTGTGTTTTTGGACCCTGACCCCGCGGATCTGCGTGAGGGGTGGCACCGAATTTCAGAAATGTGGCAAATCCCCTGTGTTTTTGGACCCTGACCCCGCGGATCTGCGTGAGGGGTGGCACCGAATTTCAGAAATGTGGCAAATCCCCTGTGTTTTTGGACCCTGACCCCGCGGATCTGCGTGAGGGGTGGCACCGAATTTCAGAAATGTGGCAAATCCCCTGTGTTTTTGGACCCTGACCCCGCCGATCTGTGTGAGGGGTGTCGATTTCGAGCCCCCCCAGCAATTCAGACAACGCGCCCAGGAGGTGCTAAATATCTGATTTGGGCCTCCCCCCCCTCGCGCGGTCAATCAACTAGTTACAGTAACCAGTAAGAAGCAGAACTGTAACACTGGAAACTACAAGCTACAACTGGCACAGGAAACTGCGAATCCCGCTCCTCGCAGCCTGGTGGCCCCACAAGGGGGCCGGCGGATTTGAATCCTTCTTGTGGGGGGGAATTCAATAGGCATCCTTTTTGTGGGGGCGTTCAATAGGAATCCTTCCGTAACGTGTTTGAGTAGGACTCGCCAGCGCGATG
>CAUYUJ010019157.1:84584-124022 GCA_963575745.1 Prorocentrum cordatum
GTGTAGGGTAGGGGTTAGGGTTAAGGTTAGGGGTTAGGGTAGGGCTTAGGGCAGGGCTGGGGGTTAGGGTTAGGGTCTACCAGGCTTGGCCACGATTATACCTTGACCGCGAACCCACCTGCGGTGGCCGTCACTCCCACCCGCAAGCTACCCCACCATAAAGATCATCTCTCCCCCCGTTATAACCACATCGAATACAACGTCGACGACGACGACGACGACGGCGACGAACATGTGCACAGAACAGCATTGACAAAAAGAACATAGAATGACAAATGATGAGGCGGAGATGAATGGGGAGGTAGACAGACAGACAATCGAGACACACCCGAGAGAACTGTTAAACTTCAACACCCGTGTGCCCCATACAAGCGAAACGGGTCGGGCAGACGGACCGTCGGATCGGGTCGGGTGTTGGCACGCGAGTACCCTAACGGACGGGACGGGTCGGGCAGGCAAAACGGACGGGACGGGTCGGGTCGGGCGAAAAAGATTCTGCACGCATGCGCAGCAAATATTATTTTTTGGAATAGATGGATCGGCTCTCAACGGGGGCTGGGTACTTTGTATTGTAAAATACTAGAGATTCTGCACGCATGCGCAGCAAGTGCTATTTGTTGCAGTAGATGGAACCGGTTTACATAACGGGGTCGCAACGGGGACTGGGCACTTTGCATTGTAAAATACAAGAGATTCTGCACGCGTGCTCAGCAAATGCTTTTTTTGCAGTAGACGGAGCCGGGTCGCAACGGGGACTGGGCACTTTGTAGTGTAAAATACAAGAGTTTCTGCACGCATGTGCAGCACATGTTTTTGTTGCAATAGATGGACCCGGTTTGCATAACGAGCGGTTTTGTAGTAGTCCGGGCTTAATAAGTATAGGGTTGGAAATTTAGGGGGTTGGAGTAGGGTTTGGGGTAAGCGTTAGGGCTTAGGGCCAGGGTTAGGGGTTAGAGTAGGGCTTAGGCTTAGTAATCTTAGGATTAAGAATCAGGGATTCGGGTTACGGTTAGGGGCTAGGGTTTGGCGTAAGGGGTAGGGTTCGGGTTTAGGGTAGGGGTTAGGGTTAGGGTGAGGGTATTCGGGGTTAGGGGTTAGGGTTGAGGTAGGGGTTAGGGTTAGGGTAGGGGTAGGGTTAGGGGGTAGGGGTTAGGGGTAGGGGGGGCCGCCGCCCGCCGCCGCCGCAGCCGCCGCCGCCGCCCCCGCCGCCGCCGCCGCCGCCCCCGCCGCCGCCGCCGCCGCCGCCGCCGCCGCCGCAGCCGCCGCAGCCGCCGCCGCCGCCAACTGTACTCTATATTGTTTTTGTTGATAGGGATGGTGGGGGGAGGCCGCATCAGGTTGGCTGCGCATGCTCCGAATTTGGAGGCAGAGTGTGCTTTGTATGGTTTTTGTACAAGGGATGGTGGGGGGGTGCACTCATGGTTCCTGGTTGGCTACCAGTCGCCTGGGGGAGGGTGTGTTTATTAATAGGGAACAGCGATGTAGGGTTAGGGTAGGGGTTAAGGGTAGGGGTTAGGGCTAGGGCAGGAGATAGGGTTGGGATTAGGGGTCCGGGTTAGGGTTTAGGCTTAAGGTTAGGAATTAGGGTTAGGGTTAGGGTGAAAGGGGTGAGGGTTTAAGGTTGAGGCTAGGTTAGGGTTAGGGTCGGGGTAGGGGTTAAGGTTAGGATGTGGGGTTAGGTCCGGGTTGGGGTTTTGGGTAGGGGTTAGGGTGGGGGGTAGGGTAGGGCTGATGGGGTTAGGATTAAGGTTTAGGGTTAACATTAGGGGTTCGGGTTACGGTTAGGGGTTAGGGTAGAGTTTAGGGGTTAGGGTTAGGCCATAGGGTTGTGGTTAAGGATTAGGGTCAGGGTCAGAGGTGGGGGTAGGGGTTAGGGGTTAGGTTAGGGTTAGGGTCAGGGTTTAGGGTAGGGATTAGGGTTAAGATTAGGGAGTAGTGTAGGGGTTAGGGCAGGGCTGGGGATTAGGGCTAGGGTGTAGGGGGTTGGATCAGGGCTTAGGGTAAGGGTTAGGGCTTAGGGCCAGGGTTAGGGGTTAGATTAGGGTTAGGGTTAGGTCTTAGGGTTAGGGTCAGGGATTAGGGTTAGGTTTAGGGGCCAGGTTTAGGGGTAAGGGGTAGGCTTCGGGGTAGGGGTAGGGGGTAGGGGTAGGGTTAGGGTTAGGGTAGGGGACTGGGTTAGGATCAGGGGTTAGGGTAGGGGTTAGGGTTCAGGTCGGGGTTAAGGTTTAGGGTTAGGGCTTAGGGTAGGGGTTAGGTGGGGATTAGGGTTTGAATCAGGGGTTTGGGTATGGGTTCGGGCAGAGGTTAATGTTAGGCGTAGGTATGGGGTTAGGGTTAGGAGTGGGGGGTTGGGTTAGGGGTTAGGGGTTAGGGCAGGGATTAGGTTGAAGGTTAGGCGTGATAGGGATCGGGTTGGGGAGCCAGGGGGCGGCGTGGTGCAAGGGGGGGGGGTCCGCCAGCGACGGACGGGAAAGGGGGGGGGGGGAGGGGTCCCGGACCCCCTCGCCCCCTTTGGGTGATCCAGCGGCGCGCCCTCCATTTTGGGGAGGGCGCCTCCCCCGATCCATGGATTCGGCGACGGCGCGCCAAACCCATGGATCACCAATCCCTGCCTGCGCGCCCCCGATCCGAGGGGTGCTCAGCGATATCACCGTCTTGAAAAAAGGGTTGCCTCGCCAGTGCTCCGGCTGCACGAGCTGCGCCTCCCGCCAGGAGGCCCCGAGGAGAGGTCTCGAGCGAGAGCCCCACGTTGGAGAGGAGAAACGCCCTCCGTCCGTGCATCCGCAGCCGCCCTTCATCTGGTCAGGCGTACGGTGTCCAAACCGCCTGGGGAGACCTTCAGGTGCCGTCAGCTCTGTCCTCTTTTCAGGAGCGAAAGAAGGACGTGCATGTACATGAATCCACGCTGGTTTCGAGAGCACGCATTGCACAAATGTTCGTATAACGCGGCTGGTCTCGCGAATCGAGGGGCCGTGTTCATGTACATAGCTGGGCGCGTACGTCCTTTGTGGGCTCCCTATCTTCTGTCGCTGTCAGCTTTGTTGCTGTCGACGTTGTCGCTTCTGTCGGCTCGCGCGTTTTGCGTGTTGCTGTCTCGATCGGGTGGTGTCCCCTTTTTGCTGGCCTGGGCCTGGGCTGGTGCTGGGCGGAGGTCCGCACGCATGTAAGTTGCATGCGACAGGACCACGTTGGAAAGGAGCCGCCTTCCATGAGTTGTACCTGCCGCAAGCGTTTGACAAGATTGCGCGCGTCGGTATGGCTAGAGCCGAGCCCCATGTTGAAAACGACCCCTCTCGACCATACAGTCGGGGCCCTGACGAAGGAACCCTTTTCGTTGGGGAGGGGCTCCGCGTTCCTTAAGTGTTTCGCAGCTTGCCTCAGGCTTTCCTTGTGTTTTCGACAGGAAATCGAAGGTCAACTTATGGAAAAAGGGGCCTCGTTCCTTCTGTTGGGTTCCTTAGGTCAAGCCCCCGACTATATGGCTAGGGCCGAGCCCCGTGTTGAAAACGACCCCTCTCGACCAGAAACCCCTGCGCGCGTGCCTCTCCACAGCAAGAAGCGCCCCCCTGGAAGAAGAGCACCCCACGGGCCTGCCGCTCGGGCGGGGGAGCGCCGTGCTCGAGACGAACCGCCCTGCCTCCCGCGGGGGGAAGCACGAGGAGCCCGAACAGATATGCTCATACAGCTCAAAAGGGATGTTCAGCGATATCACCGTTTTGAATATACACATATATATTTGTACATATACACGAAAAAGCACCCTGAAAAAAGTGCACCAGTTGCACAACTTGCACTGCCCTGCATCCCGTGGGGGAGCCACATGGAGTCCGAAAAGGTATGTTCATGTTCAAGGGGTGTTCCAGGCGGTCGCAAACATGGATCAAGGGGGCATGGATTAGCGACGGGTCCCGTTACCATGGGAAGTCGCGGATTTCCACCGCCGACCGAGGCGGCACCGGCCGCATTTTGGGGAGGGCGCCTCCCCCGATCCATGGATTTGGCGACCGCGCGCCAGACCCATGGATCCCCAATCCATGCTTGCGCGCCCCCGATCAAGGGGTGTTCAGCGATATCACCGTTTTGAAAAAAAGAGTGCCTCGCCAGTGCTCCAGTCGCACGAACTGCATTTCCCGCCAGGAGGCCCCGAGGAGAGATCTCAAGCGAGAGCCCCATGTTGCAAAGGAGAACCGCCCTCCCTCCGTGCATCCGCAACCGCCCTTCGTGCGGTCAAGCATACGGTGTCTAAGCGTACGTAAGCTTCACGCGGCAGGCCCATGTTGGTGGAAAGGAGCCGTCTTTCATCCTCGTAACTGCTGCAAGCGTTTCACAAGATTGAGCGCGGCGAGATGGCGAGAGCCGAGCCCCATGTTGAAAATGGCCCCTATCAACCCGCGTAATTGCTGCAGGCTTTTGAAAAGAACGTGCGCGGCGCTGAGGCGAGAACCAAATTTCGAGAAGGAATCGCACTCCATTCTTGCAGCTGCTGCAAGCTGGTGAAACGAATGTTCGTGACGCTGAGGCGAAGTCCCCATGTTGAACTCCCCCCTCTATTCTTGGAGCTGGTGCGAACTTTCACACGACTATGCGTGGCACTAAGGCGAGAGCCCCATTGTTTAACACCCCTCCCCTCCGCTGTTGCAAGCATTGAAGACGAATGTGCGCGGCGCTAAAAAACTTTGGCGAGAGCCCCATTGTCAAAACGCCCCCCCCTCCCATCCTTGTAGCCGTCGCAAGTTTCAAGCGTCAGGACCATACATGGTCAGGAGTTTGTCAGGCGAAACGCCCAGCGCGCCCTACCGAGTCGTCTGGGGGTGCAGGGAGGAGTTCTTCGTAAGCACTCCGGTGGAATGGCGAAGAGGAGGGGAGGAGGAGGAGGAGGAGGAGGAGGAGGAGGAGGAGGAGGAGGAGGGAGGAGGAGAGGAGAGGAGGAGGAGGAGGAGGAGGAGGAGTAGGAGGAGGAGGAGGAGGAGGAGGAGGAGGAGGAGGGAGAGGAGGAGGAGGAGGAGGAGGAGGAAGAGGAGGAGGAGGAGGAGGAGGAGGACGAGGGGGAGGAGGGGGAGGGGCATGAGGAGGAGGAGGAGAAGAATTTGAAATTCTGATCTCCATGGCGCCCGAAGCGTGGGACGAAGGCAGTGGACCAGCGCTGCGCGCTGGCCATCGGCTCTGCCAACGAGGTCGACCGTTTCAACGAGATGGTTGTGAAGAAGTGAAAATGACCACCCGTGCTGGACCGCATCGGACTCGGATGGTGGATCGTGTCGTAGTTCGTTGACCGACCGTTGTTTTATCCTCGGCTGCGTTATTTTTCTAAATACCTCATACAAGCTGGGCAATGCCCCACCTTCTGTTCAGTATAATTTCTGCCGCGCCGCGGCCATGAGGCAGGAGTACAGGCAATAGAGCGAGCGCCGTGAACTCCACAAAACAACAACAACAACAACAACAACAACAACAACAACAACAACAACAACAACAACCGCAACAACAACAAGAACCGCAACAGCAACAACAACGACGATGCTGATAATGATGATGATGCTGATGCTGATGATGATGCTGATGATGATGCTGATGATGATGCTGCTGATGATGATGATGATGATGATGATGATGATGATGATGATGGTGATGGGGAGTGTGCTAAGTCTGCCTTTCTCCAACTGGCATGTTATTCCGAGGTACCCCTCTCCTTTTTCAATGTATTGCTCCTAATTCCCACCCTCTTGCACTTTCACCCAGATTGCTGGCCGACATGTCCATCCCCGATACCGGTGGCGGCATTGGATAAGGAACGCCTTCCTGGGGCCCAGACCCCGGCGCATTCCTTTATGGTTCAAGGCGAGGTCAGTGGCCCACGTTTGGCCGCCCATCGGTCGCGAAACCCTGGGTTCTTTATCAAAGGCATCCTTACCTAAACCCTCCACCGTACAGGGGGTACAGGGGGGGAGGGGAGTTCTGCCCAGAAACTGCGAGGGGAACCCAACTGTGGCGACGAGAGCCCCCCTGGAGGCCCGGAGAGGACAAAAACGTCGCCGAAGCAGTACGACCCTTGATCGTCGATCTTCCTCTCGCCTCGATCCTCGATCCTCCTCTCGATCCTCGATCCTCCTCTCGATCCTCGATCCTCCTCCTCCTCCTCGGTCCTCCTCTCGCCCCCTCTCCAGCCAGCTCGCGGCACTGGAACAGTGGAGCCCCTGCTTGGTAAGGCCTTGGTTTGTGAGCTAAGCCGCCGAATTGGTGATGCATAGATCCCCCAACCCCAAAGTAAATTGATACCTAGGTCCGCAAACCCAAGCATAGGGAGGTAGAAAATTTAGAGTTACCAGCTGTACGATAAATGCTAACAACTTAGTCGTTGAAGTGATCGCCACATCGTTAGATGATAGGATGAGTGTCAGAAGAGCCTTCCGCCGATACATCTTCTTGCCCTCCCCCCACAGGTTAGAACTCGTCGGGGCGCATCGGGGACTTCGCTTTTCACCCATCTTAAAACTGTCGGCGCACGTTGGGGAAGAGGGTCACGCCCGAACTCTTGGGGCCCAGTGGACTCTCGCGCTAATGACCTCGATGGGGTCGGCGGATTGAGCTATGATTGTCTCGATCAGTCAAGAAACCGCGCAGCGATGTCAGTGTTTTAGACACACCGTGCAAAAGCGGAGAAGGAGTAGGAGGAGGAGGAGGGATGGGGAGTAGGGCGAGGAGGACGTTAAACCAACTACAGAAGAGAGGAACACTTCACACAATTTGACACATCAGTCCTCGCTTGTATACCTTCCCCTTCCTAATGCAACGTGTTCCTCAGAGTGTTTCGGCCAATCGTGTTCTGCCGCTCCTCCCCGTCCTTCTGCTGGTGACGTCAGAGGACTCGGGGGTGAGACATCGGTGCTGTTTCTCTTCCTGCCAACTTTGCTGCTCTTCATATCGGCGCACCGCAGCCATAGTCATTTTGGCTGATTCCTTGGAGGAGCATCACGATGCAATCGACTACGATGACCCATGCCACAGTGATTGTGGCGGCATCGATGGTGATCCACAGCCTGTGATTGATGATGTGTCACCGTCAGCTGCGCCAAGGCGCAAACGAGGCCGCCGCTCCAATGCACACGACGAGTTCGGAGGCTTGTGTGTGTTTCTGATATGTGCGGCCGAATCCCTCATCGGCTTCACGGTCACATCCCAAGTGGATGCATTTCAGCCAAGATACGTGCACGCAATTGCCTTCGGCTTTTGGCAGGCAGTCAGAGCAGATAGGTTTGCTACCGAAATGAATGAACATACGCTGGAGCTGTTCAATGACATGCAACGCCTCGTGAACGAACCAGTCGCGGGGGCCATTATGTACAAGATAACAACTGCATCGGCCCTCAGATGGCCACTCAGACTACCATGCGGTTTCGTTGATGTGTGGAGGTGCTGTGCATCCGAGTTGTGCGAGAATACGTTCGACGACACCGACGCTCAACACGAACTTCCATGTCGAACACTCGTTGACAAATGGGCTCGGACTCAAGACATGACAATGGTTGATATAAAGTTCTACGCTTCTCAAATAAGCAACGCATCTCGGATCCTGAAGATCGTACCTCCCTCTGCAAAGTGCAGGTTTGGGCGGCAGCTACTGCCGAATGGGCCATCCCCCAGAGAAGCTCGGTACTGGAGGTCGTAGTTTTTTATCGCAGTGCCCGCCTGAGGTGATTAGACGAGCTGGGCCCTTCAGTGTCGTTGCACAGCCCAGGTCAACAGAGAAACTCGGATGCATTCCCGCCCACGTCGCCGTTGATTTCCTTTCAGCCACTCGGTTTCTCAAGAGCTTGCATTATAGTGAACCCGCCAGAAAAGCTTGGGCGAAGATCATATGCGGTCATGACCTGGAGAAATCTCGGAAAGTGTTGCTGCGCACATGTAAGTGCAGTAGAAATGTTGTTCGCCTGGGCAGGATCCGCTTGGACGCCGCGCGCATGCTGTTGACACGTATGCTGATGAGAGACACGCTCGGCACTGCCCACATCTACCTGTTCACAGATGGCAGTCCGCAGTGGAGGGGAGTTGAACTGATGGCATCAACAATGGATTGTATTCGGTCGCCGCAATCATCCTGGGAATGCTCGCGCATATTACTTCCCGTGGTCAGAATTGGCAACCGACAATTGAATTTACAGGGCAAGGCATACGCGATCTTGTGGGAGATCATGCTGCTTGCGGGCCCGTCGTTCGAGAGCATCCGCATGTCGTTGACGAGGGTCGTGTCCATCACGACGGACTTCGGGACGGAACGTTTGTTGAGTGCATGCCCTGATGTATTGATCGAATTATGTGGACACGTGGGCATCAGAGTTCCACGCAATTTATCTCGCCACGAAAGGTTATTTCCATTTGCAGTTGTGGCTCCAGGATGGATGCACATCGTTGACACCGTTATCAAGCGAGGGTTGAGCAGTCTGGAGTGGTTCCCATCGTTTTTGACTGGTCTGAAAGCTGTTTCGAATTTCTCGAGGTTTTATCCTGCTGATATACAGGTTGCCGTTCGACAGAGGTTCACTGGAGTCGCTCAGCTTCTCGACTCAACTGCTGCCCCCTACTTTGCAGAGTGGAGGTGGGGCACGCTCCACAAGGCATGCAGGGCAACGTCAGTATTGATTGACAGAGTACGGCGATCACGGGACGACTGCACCTTCGTCAACAGGATTCGGGACACCACCCTTGTCAGGAGAGTGCAAGCATCGATGCATAACGAAGCGTGGCTTATTCAGAACAGGTTCGTGCGGTGGTTCGCTGGGTGGTTGACGGACCTGCAATCGTGGGGAGGGTCGTGCGTGTGCCATCAGGACGCGCACGAACAAGGCAAGCAGGTCGAGTGTCAACGGAAAGGGAGGCTCCTTCCTTTTGCTTGGCAGAAGGCGCGTGATGCACTCGAGGACGGGATGGGCGAGATCTACGGTTGGTCACTCAGCGACTCCGGCGGCAGCGTGGATCTTCGCAGTAAGTGTCTTGGAGCTGCTGGGTTCGCCAAGGCGCTGGCGCTGCGGAAGCTGAGGTTCCCTGTGCAGTTGCCCTACTTGTTAGCGCGATTGGGCGAACCTGGAGTAGTTCAGAAAGTTCTGGAAGACTTCGACTCCGTACAGCCTGAACGCCATCATCCCCTCACCATGTATTTTCTTGGTCCCGAGTCGAACCTCAGGGCCCACGTGCTTATGCTACCAGCAGAGGGAGGCCCACTTCCAGATGTATTGCGAGGCCCTGTCGACGCGCTCAGAGACATTCCGTTCGACGACCACGTCGCCGAGGGGCCGCGCGCGAGGGCTAAGAGGGTCATGGGCAATTCTCGCTGCACACGGTTTCCGTTCGCTGCTTCAACCCTGCGTTTATCTCAGAATCTGGATGGGCTGGATGATCTCATACATCGAACTGGGTCTTGTTTGCAGCACGCGTGGAACTCCTGGACAGCGATCGTGAACATGAAGAGACCGACAAAGCCAGTAAGAATGAAATCCAAGGCCGTGCATTGCAAGACGTATGAGCTCAACACGCATCGTTGTTTCGGGTGCAGCGAATTGCGCGGCAAGGATGGCCCCATCGAGATCGGCGGAGTTCGAGGTGAGGTGGAGTCTCCTGTTCGAGAGCATGGGAAGATCGTGCCATACGACGGCGGCGGTGCCGATGACGGTGTTGCCATGACCGGCTCGCAGAGGCTACTGCTTGAGTTTCTTCGCAGCACCTCGGCAGTATATGATTTTGTCGCAGTTCCATTCGTTACGGATGCTGACGGTGAACGTCACTTTAAAGCGCACCAGGTGCTATCAACCAGATGCAAAGATATACTGGTCCCAACTGTGACGACACAGCCGAACGATGATTCTACGTGGCTGCTTCTACAGATGGACGTGAGCGACGACGGGAGCGCAGGCGACGCTGGCGGCATTCCTCAGCGACTTGATGTCTTTACGATGGACCCCACAGGGAAGTACTGCAACGTGTTCGGCATCTTCGGCGACATCGGCAGACGAGGCGACATCAGGAAGTTCACTGTTGGCGAGAACCAGGTCGACGGATGCCAGGGCCTCCAGGACCCACAGCCTTTGCAGTGGAGGACTTTTGGGGGAAACGTGTGCAGACTCTGCAGTGAAGGATTTTTGGGGCTCGCCTGTCCCCTGTCCTTATCGCCCCCTTCCTCCTTCCCCTCCTTCGCCCCTTCTCGCCCCTTCTCGTCCCTTCTCCCTCCACCTCCGCCCCGCTCCTCTCTCTCTCTCTGCCTTCCACTCTTCCGAATCCGATCGCATCCGATTGTTTGGTTCAGGTTTCGTCTCGACCCGAATCTCGCGATTCGGGAACATTTCCGATGCGACTCAGGGTTTTCGAGGTTTCGAGCTCCGAGTTCTCAAGTACCCGAAGTTCGGATTCCAAATTGCTGTTCCCTGCTGCCCCAGGAAGCCTCTGGCTGACCCTCATATCCCAGTGGTGTGCTTGATCGATGTGCTCGACCGTCTGGGATTCGTTGGGCAGCCCCGTCTTGTCCGTCATGCGCCTAAGGCGCCAAAGGTATATGATGACCGCAGGATCTGTTCCAGACGGTTTTACCTCCTGTGTGTGATCGGATGCAGTGCGATATTCGACAAAGGGATGGCCATGTCCAGGAGCGACCAGTCGGCCGTGCACTACAAGTGGCTACTTCGATCGAAAGGCCCAATCCCGCTGAAAGCCAGTGCTAAAGAAGCCCAGGAGCAGCACGACAAGATCGACACCCACGGGGCCGATGCCGCGAACAGAGATTTGATTGCTCCCCCGCCAGCGCCCAGACCAGGAGTTGAACTGGCAGCCATCAAGGACACCGATGGCGACGATCCTCATGGCGACGACGATGCGTCGCTGGATGATGCTGATCCTGACGCTGGCGGAGCGCCTGCATCTCCAGGCGTCGAGGGTGACGTGGTTGGGGCCGCCGATGTTCCAGAGCATGTGCTTGGACATCCAGTGTCCATTGAAACTCACTGGAGAGCTGGAGTTGGCCTGAGGGTCAAGTGCCCAGTGCACGCACCACCGTGCTCGAAATACAGGTCGCTTTCACTTCAGACGGAGACGTTCGGACCGTCAGCAGCGAGATTATATTTGTCCACGTGGCTTTCAAAAGCAGGGTCCATGGACGCTGCCGCCCATGGCAAGTACAGGCCCAATGTCAAAGACATCCGAGAGTACATGGCAAGTGGGTGACATACTACTTCATCGACTGTTTGTTGGTGTAATTGTGGAGCTGGCCGGTTTGGCCAGCGATGCGCCTCTGGAGCAAAACACACACACGCACACCGCGGCGTGAGAGGGGAGGGGGAGGATGGAGGAGGAGAACCGAGACAGAATGGCAGATGAGGAGGACGACGACAATGTCGACGTGGAAGGCACTGAGGAGGAGCAATGCGGGCGTGATGATGATGAGGGGGGAGGAAACAACGCAGACCACAACCTCATGTAGGATTGGATCACGCGCGGCGTTCGCCTGAGACGCCCCCACAATCTGAATGCAGCTCGCAGGCCCCAGTACTGTGATGCCCCTGGTTCCCTGCGAGGCCCCGAAGGACACGTGCAACTGCATTGCGAAATCCAAAAGGCCTTTTTAACTAGGACGTGCGAGTTACCATCTGGAAGCCATGATTTGAATCACTACTGCGATAAGCGTGTAACTGTGGATAGTGCGCCTTCGAGCTGACACTGTATACGTATGGATGTCCCACGAAGTTCGCCTGCGTACGTCCCACCACAAGTGCTACCCACAGCATGTCTATGCATACCTATGTTTGTGGACACATACAATCTTTCATTCACACGAGAAGCACCGCTATTCTGCACAACCAGCTGCATCAAACAAATCACCGAACCAAACTTGCTTCTTCCAGCATGGCGTGCCCGAGTCTGGGTAAGCAAACCTGGGCGCATCTGCGCTCGCAGGTCTACCGACGCGAGCCACTGCACCGCTAACGCAAAGCGCCCCAGCCGTGGCATCCCATGCCGTTTGCGCGCGTTCCCCCATTCCTTTTATCTGCGATGCCACCGAAACTTGACCTTGCAATTCGACTCGGCCATGCTTTTGCCAACCAGCTACACTGGCGATCTGCAGCCTAAACCGACTGCCGCTGCATATGTGCATCGTCGCTGTTCGGGCTTGACCACAGTTGCTTGTCGTGGTAGCGGGGGGTCACTTATTGGGCAAATCCAAAAGCCAGTCTTGCAATGCAAATCTCACGCGCACTTTTCCCCGAGCCAATCGTGGGCCACCCTGGGGCCACGCTTGGACACAGTTTGCGCCGTTGTGGGCCAGCCGTTGGGCAGCCTGAAGCCACGCGCGGCGCGCGACGCCAGACTGGGCATGGCATTTCCGCCCGCGGGCCAATGCCACAACCCACAGCCGAAACCACATCGGAAATGCGCCCCGACAGCTTAGTGGCCACGTTTGAATAAGTTCGGCAAAACACCACGACCGAACCACGTCGGCACTGCGGTGGGCAATGCTGTGGGTTCGCGCTGGAACCCTTTTTGGGCAAGTCATTGAATCGCCCGTGGGCCGCTGCCAAAAGTAAAGCAGTTATGGGCAATGACGCGGGCTTTCATGCTAACGGAGCCCGCGTGCACCCGCAAACAAGCACCACGACAGAGCCAGGTTGGCCGCGCGCTGGACACAGCCTGGCACTGGTTCGGGGCCACGGCCGCACAACTTCGGAGTCGATTCTGGTGCTGGTTGAAACGATCCAATGGCGCGTCGGTGTCCAATGGCGCGCGCAACCCCCGCGCCGCGCCTGGGCGCACCCCCGACACCCAGGGCGTCACATTTGCGGCGCCCGAAACATTCGGAGGCGCGGTTCGACAACGTGCGAGCCAAGACTGCGCAAGCGTTGAACCGTCTCGCGTGCGCGCTGCGGCGTGTGATGCGCACGAGCGCAGTATAACCAATTCTGCGAGTTCGGGGCTGCGTTGGGGCCCATCGCGGGTCACCCTTGAGCTGCGTCCGCGCCACTTCTGGGCGACGCCCAGCCCACGTTGGCCCGATTGCTATGAGCACGTCATGGCACATCGGCCACGTTCCATCCCGCGCCAATGCCAGAAGGTCAGTTCCCACACCCGTCCGGTCCATGCTGGAACTGCGTTGGGGCCAAGTTTGGGCTGCGCGCAAACCACATCTGGGGCACTTCCTCCACGCGCCACTTCCGAACCAATCCCGCGCCCCGCTGGGCCCGCCTGGCAACTGTGATTGGGCCGCTCCTGAACCGCCTTCACACCGCTCTCGGGCCGCGGCGGCACCGCGCGTTTGCCGTCGGTGGCGGGGGCCAGTCTGCAGTGGGTAAGAAGGGTGGGAGGGGCGGTGCGAGCTTGCGATGGCAGTGCCAGGTGGGGGGGGGCATGCCCGCCCACAGCAATACTGGCGATACTAGCAAGGGCATGGGCACGCTTGCCAACGGCAGCCCTGTGGTGCCAGGACATGTGACACATGCCAGGTGTCAAGCCAGCGTGCCAGAAGCGCCGTCCGAGTTGCGTTGGGAACGCAACAGGGCCAACTTGCGGCCACGGTTGGGCCATGTTGGGACACCCTTAGATCCACCCCAACCACTTGTCCGCAACGTTCGAACACCGCGACGCGCTGCCCTGTCGTGCAACGCGCGCGCGGGCACGCCGTTGCCAACGTCGGAACCACTTTGGAACCACATTGGGCCCACTCTGCAACCACTTTGGGGCCACTCTTGAACCACATTTGAACCACTCCTAGCGCAAAGTGGCTTGCCCGACGCCAATCGTGCATGAAAAAGGCGCGTCGGAAACCCACGCCGATGTCGCAAGCTACGCGCGAACCACTTCCGTGCCACTTCGGAAACGTTTCGGGCCCACTTTGGAAAGACGCGTGCACCACTTTTGAACCACCTTTCCCGCCGCCAAGCCCGAACCACTACAGCACCACTTCGGAACCACTTCAGGACCACTTTGAAACCACCACTGAAAAGAAAAAAAAAAAAAAAAAAAAAAAAAAAAAAAAAAAAAAAAAAAAAAAAAAAAAAAAAAAAAAAAAAACTTTGTACCATTATTGGGCGCGCGCTGCAACATCGCGCTGCCATTGAGCGCAACGAGAAATCAGGCTTATCTGGGCTTGCCCGCGGGTCGCTATCCCAAGCAAGACACGGGCGTGCCTGGGGCAACGTTCTCTACCACCCCAGAACCATTTTAGACCCACTTCGGAACCACTTTTGAACCACCCGTGAACCACTGTTGAACCACTCGTGGCCATGACTGCTGGAGTACACCACTTCTCAATCACACCAATACTACACTGGAGACGCAGTAGAACCAACTTGCGACCATTCTCGGATCAGTGTGGAACCGCGTTGGGGCCACTTGCGAACCACTTTTGCGCAACGTTCGATCAACGCGCCGCGCTGCACTGCCGTGAGCCAAGTTCGCAAACACTGCGTTGCAAACGTTGGGCCACTTTGGAACCACTTCGGTTCCACTTTGGAACCATTTTGGAACTACTGCTGAACCACTTTTGAACCACCCTTGGCGCAAGGCCGACCACGTGCACCACGCGGATCGAACATGCACGGCGCGCTTCCAATGTCCGCACCAATGTCGCAGGCCACGCGCGAACCACCTCCGCGCCATGTCGCAACCATTCTGCATCCATGCCTGGACCACGCACGCAGCACTTTTGAACCACTCCCTCCGCGCGCCATGTCCGAACCACTGCAGCACCGCTTCGGGGCCAATTCGGGGCCACGCTGGGAAACTTCCGAACCACTTTTGAACCGTGCTTGGGCAATTGCTGCAACATCGCGCTGACATTGCGCACAACGAGAAATGTGCTTTATCTGGGCTGGCTCGTGGGTCGCTACCCCAATCCACAAATGGGCATGTCTGGGCCAACGTATGCTGCCACTCCAGAACCATTTTAGACCCACTTCGGAACCAATTTGGAACCACTTTTGAACCACTCGTGAACCACTTTTGAACCACTCGTGGCCATGACTGCTGGGGCACACCACTTCTCAACCACACCAGTAATACATTGGAGGCGCAGTAGAACCAACTTGCGACCAGTTTGGGGCCAATTTGGAACCACTGTGGGACCACCTGCGAACCATTTTTGCGCAACGTACGATCAACGCGACGCGCTGCACTGTCGCGAACAAGGCGCGACGCACGCCCTTGACAACGTTGGAACCACTTTGGAACCACTTCGGTTCCACTTTGGAGCCACTTTGCAACCACTTTTGAACCACTTTTGAACCACTCTTGGCACACGGCCGACCACGTGCACCACACGGTTCGAACATGCGCGGCGCGCTTCCAACTTCCGCGCCATTGCCGCAAGTCACGCGCGAACAACCTCTGGGCCACGCTGGAACCATTATGTACCCATCTCTGGGCCACGCGTGCAACACTTGTGAAACACTCCCTCCGCGCGCCGTGTCCGAACCACTGCAGCACCACGTCGGAACCAATTCAGGACCATTGCGAAAACACTCCTGAACCACTTTTGAAACAGTGTTGGGCAACCGCTGCAACATCGCGTTGCCATTGCGCGCATCGGGGTATATGTTTGTCTGGGCTTGCTCGCGGATCGCTATCTCGAGCAACAGATGGACATGCCTAGGCCAACGTATTCTGGCACGCCAGAACCATTTTGGATCCACTTCGGAACCACTTTGGAATCACTTTTGAACCATCCGTGAACCACTTTTGAACCACCCCCTCCACGCGCCACGTCCAAACCACTTCAGCACCATTTCGGAACCACTGCAGGACCAGTTTGGAACCACTTCGGAACCACTTTGGAACCACTTTTGAACCATCCGTGAACCACTTTTGAACCACTCGTGGCCATGACTGCTGGGGCACACCATTTCCCAACCACACCAATAATACATTGGAGACGCAGTAGGGCCATGTTGCGACCGCTTTGGGGCCATGCTGGGACCACGTTGGAGCCACTTGCGAACCACGTTTGCGCAACGTTCGTTCAACGCGCGCCGCGCTGCACTGTCGTGGGCAAGGTTCGCAAGCACTGCGTTGCAAACGTTGGACCACTTTTGAACCACTTCGGATCCACTTTGGAACCACTTTGGGACCACTTTTGAACCACTTTTGAACCACCCTTGGCACGCGGCCGACCAAATGCCAAAACGCAGGTCGTGAAGGCATTGCGCGCCAGCCCCCGCGCCAATGCCGCAAGCCACGCGCGAACCACCTCTGTGCCTTTTTGGAACCACTTTGGAACCAGTTTTGGACCACGCGTGAACCACTTTTGGACCACCCCGCCCACGCGCCGTGCCCGAACCACTTCAGCGCCACTTCAGAACCACTTCAGCACCACACTTGCACCACTCCTGAACCACTTTTGAACCAGCCGCGGGCACGGCCAGCCCATTGGATTACCAAGTTGCGCGCCACAGACCGAAGTCAAGCACCCGCAGCAACGCCTGGCAATGCGTCCACGCTGTCGGGCCGCCCGCGCGGGCGCGCGCGTGGAGCGCGCTGCGCGGTGGGTGCCAGCGCGCCCCACCGAGGCAACGATTTTTGCGCCACTTCGGGGTGGCCCGACTGGGTTGCGCCGCGCGCAACCATTGTGCACCCGCACGCCGACCCCTCTTCCCCATGGGAAAACCAGTTCGCGGCGTTCGCCCTGGGGACGGCCCCCTGCCCGCCGCAGATGTTCGCACCCCGCCGAAAGGCTCGGGCGCGAAAAAAATGCATCGACCCGACGGGCTCGGCGTTGGCCGCGTGCTCTTTCCCTGTGAATTTACACGGTTCGGGCAACGTGTTTGGCGACAGTTTTCGTTCGTGGTCAGTGCGGTCGGGCGCCGCGTTTGACTCGCACAGGCGCGATTGGGCGGCGCCGCCGCCACAGCGAAGCATGTCCCCGCAGCTGGCGCGCGGGGGTGGGGGGCGGCGGTGAACGGGGGGGTGCAAGGGCGCGCCCGCCGCGCGCCATCTGTCAGCTGCGGGGCCCGCGGGCGGCGCGGCGCGGACGCACCTCCACCGCGGCGGGCCAGCGCTGGCCGCTGTATCGCGCTGGCTGAGGCGTTCCTCCAAGACGCGGTCGGCGTTTTTATGTTGGGCAGGGGATGGGCCGCGCTTGAACCGCGCGGGAACCACTTCGAACCGCCCCCGCCAATTGCCACGCCCGAGCCACTTCGGGACAACATTGGGGGCACCCTCGGGCCGCAATCGGGCTTATTATAAACAACTTTTGAACCGCTCTTGGGCCATGGCGGAGTGATCGCTTTGCCATCGGTTTGCATTGCAGACTCGGGTTGGTTGTCGTCTCATGAGGTCGTGTTCCAAACCGCAGATCGGACGTCCTTTGGATCACGTTCGGAACGCGTCGGAACCACTTCGGCACCATTTTGGAACCACTTTGGAACCACCCTTGAACCACTTTTGGACCACTCGCGGCTACGACTGCTGATGCAAATCGCTGGTGAAACACGTGCGATGCGGTTGGCGAGCGCAATAGAACCAACACGCGACCACTTTGGAACCATGTCAGAACCATTTCGGAACCACTTGTGAACCACTTTTGCGCAGCGTTTGGGCAATGTGCGCGTAACTGTCGCTCAAAAGGCGCGGGCGTGCGCCCATGCCGATGCCAGTACCATTTTGAAACCACAATGGAACCATCGTGGAACCACTTTGGAACCACTCCCGAACCACTTTTGAACCACTCGTGGCACATGCGAAGGCCTTGCCAACCGCGAATCTCCCATGGGCGACGCACCCCAGACCCTTCCCCAATGTTGCCACACCGCGTGCGAACCACTTCAGCGCCACTTTGGAACCACTTTGGAACCACTTTGGAACCACGCGTGAACCACTTTTGAACCACCCCCTCCACGCGCCACGTCCAAACCACTTCAGCACCATTTCGGAACCACTGCAGGACCAGTTTGGAACCATGCCTGCACCACTTGTGAACCACACTTCGGCCATGGCGGTGCAGCCAACTTGCCATCGGTGCGCAGTGGGGGTCAGGCTCGCCTGAGCCGAGTGCGAGTCGATACCCCAAGGCGCAACTGGACCCATTTGGGACATGGCTGGATGTTGTTCGGGACCACTTCGGCACCATTTCGGAACTTCTTTGGGACTACTTCGGAACCACTTGTGAACCACTTTTGGACCACTCGTGGGTACGATTGCGGGCGCACGCTACATCTGAACCGAACTTCATGCTGTTGGGAAGCGCAGCAGAACCAACTTGCAACCACTTTAGGACCACTTCGGAACCACTTTGGAACCACTTGTGAACCACTTTTGCGCAGCGTTCGGGCTATGTGCGCGTAACTGTCGCTCAAAGGCGCGGTCGTGCGCCCATGCCGATGCCAGTACCATTTTGAAACCACAATGGAACCATCTTGGAACCACGTTGGAACCACTCCTGAACCACTTTTGAACCACTCGTGGCACAATGCGAAGGCCTTGCCAACCGCGAATCTCCCATGGGCGACGCACCCCAGACCCTTCCCCAATGTTGCCACACCGCGTGCGAACCACTTCAGCGCCACTTTGGAACCACTTTGGAATCACGCGTGAACCACTTTTGAACCCCCCCCCCGCGCGCCAAGCCCAAACCACTTCAGCACCACTTCGGAGCCGCTTCAGGACCAGTTTGGAACCATGCCTGCACCACTCGTGAACCACACTTCGGCAATGGCGGTGCAGCCAACTTGCCATCGGTGCGCAGTGGGGGTCAGGCTGGCTTGAGCCGAGTGCGAGTCGATACCCCCAGGCGCACCTGGACCAACGTGGGACTTGGCTGGGCTTTGTTCGGGACCACTTCGGCACCACTTCGGAATTTCTTTGGAATCACTTCGGAAACCACTTGTGAACCACTTTTGAACCACTCGTGGGTACGATTGCGGGCGCGCGCTACATCTGAACCGACCTTAATGCTGTTGGGAAATGCAGCAGAACCAACTTGCAACCACTTTAGGGCCACTTTGGAACCACTTTGGAACCACTTGCGAACCACTTTTGCGCAGCGTTCGGGCCATGCGCGCGTAACTGTCGCTCAAAAGGCGCGGGCGTGCGCCCATGCCGATGCCAGTACCATTTTGAAACCACAATGGAACCATCTTGGAACCACTTTGGAGCCACTCCTGGACCACTTTTGAACCACTCGTGGCACACTGCGAAACGCTTGCCAACCGCGAATCTTGGATGGGCGACGCGCCCCAAGTCCTTCCGCAATGTCGCCACAACGTACGCGAACCACTTCAGCGCCACTTTGGAACCACTTTGGAACCACCTTTGAACCACGCGTGAACCACTTTTGAACCACCTCTCCACGCGCCGCGCCCCAACCACTTCAGCACCACTTCGGAACCGCTGCGTTACCAGTTTGTGACCACTCCTGAACCACTTTTGACAAAGTGTGGGCAACTGCTGCAACATCGCCGAACCATCGCGCGCAATTGCAGTTCGGTTTTTGTCGGCGCTGGCGTGCGAGCCGCTACCCAACTCGCAGGAGGACATGCTTGGGACCTCGCCGGAACCACTTCGGAACCACATTGGAACCACTTTTGAACCACCCCTGAACCAGTTTTGAACCACTCGTGGTCACGACTGCTGGGGCACACCGCTTCTGGACCACATCAAAATCCCAATGGGTACGCAGTAGAACCCACTTGGGGCCGCGCTGGGGCCAGTCTGGGGTCACTATTGGACCACTTGCGAACCACTGTTGCGCAAAGTCCGAACAGCGCGACGCGCTGCGCTGTTGGGAACCAGTCGCGCAAACACGGTGTTGCGAACGTCGGAACCACGTTGGAACCACTTCGGCTCCACTTTGGAACCACTTTGGAACCACGTTTGAACCAGTTTTGAACCACTCTTGGCACGCGGCCGACCAAGTGCCTAAACGCAAGCCGCGGGTGCAAGGCGCGCTTCCAACCCCCACGCCAATGACAAGTAACGCGGGAACCACTTCTGCGCCACTTTGGAACCATTTTGGAACCACTTTGGAAGCACGCGTGAACCACTTTTGAACCACCCCCCCGCGCGCCGCGCCCGAACCCCTTCAGCGCCACTTCGGAACCACTTCGGGGTCACACTGTGACCACACATGGACCACCTTTGGGCCGTTCGTGGGCGATTGCTGCAACATCGCCATCCTTCCACTCGCAATTGCAAGTCGTTTTTTTATCGGTGCTGGCGCGCGGGTCGCTACCCCAAACCACAGGAAGACATGCTTGGGACCTCGCCGAAACCACGTCGGAACCAGTCCGGAACCACTTCGGAACCACATTGGAACCACTTTTAAATCATCCCTGAACCAGTTTTAAACCACTCGTGGTCACAACTGCTGGGGTACACCGCTTCTGAATGACACCACTAACCCAATGGAGGCGCAGCAGAACCAGGTTGCGACCACTTTGGAACCACCCTGGAACCACTTGGGGACATCATGTGCGCCTCCTTTGGGCAGCTTTCGAACGACGCGCCGCGCTGCGGTGTCGCGCAACGCGCGCGCGGGCGCGCCGCTGCAAACGTCGGCACCACTCTGGCACCATTTCGGACCCACATTGGAACCACATTGCGGCTATTCCTGAACCACGCCTGGACCACTCTTGGCGCAAGGTCGGCTGTTTGCTAAACGCAAGCCGCGAATGCGCGCCGCGATTCCAACGCCCGCGCCACAGCCGAGCAACGCGGGAACCATTTCGCGCGCCACTTTGGCACCACGCTGGGGCCACTTTTGAAGCACGCGCGAGCCACGTTTGAACCGCCCCCTCCACGCGCCACGCCCGTTCCACTTCAGCACGGCGTCGGAACCACTTCGGGGCAGCGTTGAAACCAATTCTGGGCTACTTTTGGTCATTCTTGGGTAGTTGCTGCGCCATCGCCATACCGTCGCGCGCAGCGGGGATTCTGGTTCAGCGGAGTTGGCTTGCGAGTCGCTACACCAAGCCGCCAATGGACATGCCGTGGGCGCCGTTGGAGCCACGTCGGAACCAATCTGAAACCATTTCAGGACCACATTGGGGCCACTTTTGAACCACCTTTGAACCACGTTTGAACACCGCGTGGCCGTGGCTGCTCAAACACACGGCCTCCGAATGCCACTAGGTTTGCACTGGCGACGCAATGGGGCCGATTTGCGACCCGCTGGGACCATTGTGGAACCGCGGTGAGGCCACAAGCCCACCACTGTTGCCCAGCGTCCGAAAAGACGCGCCGCGTTGCGCTGTCGTGAACAACGCGCGCACGCACGCAATGGCCAACGTCGGGATCGCGCAGGCACCAACTCGGGCCCACTTTGGAAGCATTTGGGGCCACTCCCCGAACCAAGTTTGGTCCACTCCTGGCGCAAGGCCGACCAATTCTTGAAAACGACCCGTGGTTGTACGACGCGTTGCCCACCCTGCGCCAATGTCAAGCCGCACGCGTGTTGGGGCTACGTTTGAACCGCGCGCGAAACACCCCCGAGCCACCCCTCTACGCGCCACGCCCGAACCGTTTCGGCATCATGTCGGAATCACGCTGGAACCGCGGTGGAACCACCACTGAACCAATCATGGACCACTCTTGGGCCAGGACTGGAAATGCAGACTTGCCATTGGGCGCGCAATGTAAGCTCAAGTTAACCTGGCTGGCCTGCGAACCGCTGCCCCGAGCCACATTTGGATCTCCTTGGGGTCACGTCGTAACCACTTCGGAACCACGTGGGGCAATGTCGGAACCACGTCGGAGCAACCCCTGCGCCACCTTTGCACCACGTTCGATACTTTGTGGCTGCGCCAGCTCAAGCAGGCCGCTGCTAAACCAACTCCCATGCCGTCGGGGAGCGCAGCGGCGCCAGCTTGCGACCACTTCGGGGTCGCGCTGGGGCGCGTTTGGGCCGCTGGTGAGCCACTGTCGCACAACTATCGAACAGCGCGCGCGCGGAATTCCCATGTGAAACGCCAGCGGGCGCGCCCTCGCCACATCCACCACTTCGGAACCCTCTGCAAAACCACTGTGGGCCATCTATTGATGAATGGCAGACGAGCCACTTTCGGGCAAGTCTTGGGCCAATGTGAACGAACTACCTAGAGCGCCGATTGGCTGGTTGACGCGCCCCCACCCACGCGCGAATGCCGCAAACCGCGTCCGAACCACGTTCGGGCCACATCGGGGCCACCTTGGAAACACGTTTGCGCCGCGCGGGAACCACTGCGAAACCATGTCCACCACGCAGCACTTCGGAACTCCTCTGGCAGCGCCACCCTCGGGCCACGGCGTGGTCATGGATAAACTGTGCGCGGGCTACTCTGCGACAGTTCGTCAACCATTATGCTGCGGCGCGTCAGTCCCTCCCGTTTTAAGTCTGCCGTGCGCACCCCCCCCTGCAAAAATTGGAACTCGCGCCCGAACCACTTGTGAAATCCTGCGCAATCGCTATTTATATATGTTAGACAACTGCCGAAACCATATGGCATCGACTTGTTGGAAAACCACCAGCCTGGAACGCGCGATGGACGACGTCGGACAGCACGCCGCACACTTCAGCGAGAACTCGGCAAATCCTTCGCTGCTGGGTGGGAGCTCTACCCAGTGCGGGAATGCGCGCGTACAACAAAAGACAGCACTTGTGCACTCCTGGCAATGTCATGCGTCGCGCTGGCGCCCCGCGCATCATTTGCCCAAAGTAATACATGCACCCTGGCATCTGTAATATAGCATACCCGCCACCAATTGAACACGACATCTTCATTGCGTTCAAATACATACATAATAGTCGCAGACAATGTGGTCTAGACCAAATAGGACTAGTGCCATCGAGATTGATGTAGTCGGCATCGGCTATGTAGCTTGCAGGCGTTTCCAGAGACATCACCTCAATGCAGAAACACTTCGGGGCGAGACTTCCATTGCGTTGCATTGTATTCAACGGTTCCTTTCCCCAGGCAAGCCAGCAACGACAGACCGTTGGAGGGTCGACTGTCTCCCATCAGCCGCGCTTGCACCGTCCATCTCATTCGAATGACGTTCCCGATGGAGGTCCATTGCTTCAGATGTTGCCCACCCGCTCACGCCGCGCACGATCGACAGTCGTTTGGAGATGGCTCTGCTCAGATTTACTCTTGGCGGTGGCCGCCCTCCGGCACTGAGAACTCTGGGCAATCCTTGATATAACCACCGTTTGAGCTTGAGCCCTGACGGGGGCAACAGTGCAGCGGCGAAGCACCCTGATGCCCCCCCCGAGCCACCACCCCCCATGCAGCACCACGCTCTCAGACTCCTCCACCTTCTCTTTTCTTTCCACTTACCCCGACCCGCTTCCCCCGCCCAGCTCCTCCTCGTCGTTGCATTGTGGGTCAAAGCGGTCAGAGAGCAGCGCTGCCTTTCATCGAGCGCCATACGCGGGCGCAGTAGTTTGCAGAGACCTCTCCGTGGTGGGCAAGGCCCGCGATGGAGCCAATCGGCGCTGACATGGAGATGGATTCCGCGTCCGCCTGTGGCACTGCGGTTTCGGCTTCCAGGGCTCGCAAGGCCAAAGAGGGCACTCGCATCGTGTGTCATTTGTGCGTGACGCCGCCCCCTTATTGCAAAACGGCGTGGGGCCTCGACTGGCGCCAGGAGTGCTCTGCCAAAATCAGGAGCCACCACAGACAGATCAGGGGGGGCGCAGATGGCAGGGCGAAGTTCCAGGATGACAAGACGACGACGCACCAACACCCTGAGCAGTGGCGAGCTCAACCTATTTTCCAAGGCGGCCAGGTTGCCCAGCAGGCGAAGGCGATGAGCAGGATGAAGAACAAGTTCGAAAAGACGGCGAAGCTCAACCAAGAGGTTGTCATTCAAGGCGAGGTTGCCTACACCAAGTCGCAGTTCAAAATTCACCGAAAGGAAGAGTATCCAGACGATGACTTGGAGCCCGTCGATCTGGAGGACGAGTTCGACGAGCTGTTCCAGGCGCAGGAGAAGGACGGGAACTACCACATGTATGACAAGTCGATGAACAGTGTGGTGCGGTTGTTGGACAAGCCCCGCAAGCGGATCTTGAGTGGCAAACAGAGTTTTGAAGGAACGAGGAAAGGTGACGGGCCATCCACCGCCGCGTCGCCATGCGGAACGGCGCATGGGAGCGCCCGAGGCTTATTGGCAGTGCCGACTACGGTGGCGGAGACATCCGACGGCGAGACCCTCGAGAAGCGCAAGAATATTACTGGCAAGACGTCCCCGCGTCCGAATCAGAGAACCACAGATATGTAGGTTTGGTGATATGTAGGCTGGGCGCATGGTTTTGCACGCTTACAGCCCGGCGCCCACCTGGCGAGGAGGGCGGCGGAGGGATTCGGCGGACCAGGGCCGATTGACGGGAAAAAGGGCGGGGGGGGAGCGCAGCGAGGGAATGGCACACGAGGGAGGGGCATTGCCCAGGCAGGAGGAGGATGGAGGATACGTTGGGGGGGCGGGTGAGGGAAGGGGCAGGCTGTGCCTTTTTGGGCGACCTGGGGCCCTCCAGGTTGCCGTCTCGCGGGGCCAGAGAGGGCCCCCGAGATAGCCGCAAACCGCGTTGCATTGGGGGTGGGGTGGGCCCTCTCGGCTTCGTCTGAGGGCACTCTGGAGCCTTCCAAGGCCATCTAGGGGACCCCGAGAGGGCTTCCAGAGGGGCCGTTTAGGGGGGCACCTAAGGGGGGCCCTAAGAGGGGCCAGGGATGGCCTTCAGAGGGGCGCCTCAAAGGGCTTTCAGAGGGGCCCCAGAGGGCTCCAGAGGGCCTCGTGGAGCCGTCTGGCTGTGGGCCCTCTGAGGGCCACCTGTGAGCTATAGGCAACCAGCCCCCGTGTCTGGAGCTCCGTGGGGCCCTCTTGGGCCCTCTTGGGGGCCTCTTGGGTCCCTATTGGGCAACGCTCGAAGCCTTTTCGGGGTTCTGATCTCTAAAGCTTTCTTGGGGCCCCTTTGGCGGGGGGGGAAGAAAAGCGATGTGGCTGAAAGCATGTTCGGACACTTTGCCTCTTGAGGCCTCCTGAAGCCTCCTCTCTCGGGACCCCCTTGGAGAGCTCTTGGAGCCGCCTGGGGCTCAAGGAAGAGTGGTCTTGCATCCCTGCATGACTGCGCCCTTGCATCCTTGCATCGGTTCTGGTCTGGCATCCTTGCATGCCCTCTGGGCGGTGATCTCGCATCCTTGCATTCTATCTCTCCGATGGTCTTGCGCCCTTGCCTACTAGCCTCCCGATCGGTGGTCTTGCATCCCTGCGGCGAGCCTCCCAAGCCAGAGACCTGCTGGGCCCGTCGCCACCGTGCCGTTGCCATTTTGGCCCGAACGATTGCTTCGCTTTCCCGTGGTGGGCAACCTCTGCCGCTCGCCTGCCAGAGCTCCCAGACCCGCCGACCCCTGCCAGCGACCATGTCGCTGTCGAAGGCCCCAGGCCACGCCAGCAAGAAGCCTCGCACTCGCGCCGTGGCAGCTGGCGTCGACAACCTTCTCAGCAACAGCGTGGAGGCCGATAAGAAGTACATCCAGGAGCAGCTCAACAAGAACGAGGCCATTGCCCCGTTGATCGCTTCGATGATCAGGGATGGCGAGATCGAGCGGGCCCTTGAGCGTCGCAACCTGCAGACGCTGAGCAGGGAGGTTGGCGTGAAGCTGGGCCCCAGGGTGAAGAAGTTCAGGAACTTCTCGCCGCGTATGTGGAGGGAGCTCTTCGTGCACCTGAAGCAGATCGATTCGATGGAGGACTTCTACGGCGAGGGCTACGCTGGCGAGGTCATGACGGATAAGCAGATTGCCAGCCACGTCAAGTTCGGCCTCAACATCAGCGACGACACGGACGTCCCCAAGGACCACGACGCCGCTGGCTACGAGGGCCCCTTGTTCAGCGCCCTGTGGCAGCGCTACGCCGGCCACGGCAAGCGGCTGACCAACCTCACCCCCGAGAATTGCCACATCTACGGCTGGTTCGCGAAGGACACGGACATCACCAAGATCGTGTGCCCCTTGCTTGGTGCTGAGGCCTCGATCTCTCTGGGCTTCTCGCGGGAGTTCCTGCAGGCCAAGACCGACCTGAAGATCATCAACAACGGCATCCTGGACCAGGCGACGCTCGTTGACGAGCCGACTGGGTTCACCCAGAATTTGAAGAAGCTCCTCGACCACCAGCACCCTGGGCACGGCTGCGTGCAGAACAACGACGCCTTCGAGTACCCAGACGGGGCGATCCAGTTCCGCGGCGTCTTGGAGCGCGCTGGGGCGCCGTCTACGCCTGGCGGTGCTTCGCCTGCGGGTTCGGCGGCGGCGACCCCCAAGGCATCGCCCACGCCCAAGGCGAAGGCGACGTCGCCCGCGGGGCCGCCCGCGGCGCCGCCTCCAGCAGCCCCCGAGGGCGTCGCCCCCAGCTGAGGAGCCCCCCGCTGGGGCAGTCTCGGCGCGCGAGGTGCCGACTCGGCGCGCATTCTTTTGACGTGAAGTTGGTAGGTGTGTTCAGCTAGCTCGAGCGGCGCACCGCCAGTCTCGCTCGGGCGCCCCTCTTCGATGCGAGCTGCCACGCATGTTATCTTCTAGCGTCAGCTCTACAGCGTCGTATGCGAGATGCAGCTTATCCAGTTTGACCCTCAGGCTCGACCTGACACTAGAGCGTCGTCGTCACACCTCCGTCTTGTCGTCGGCCCTACGTGGAGGAGGTGGGTGGAGGGGGACGGCGTCGTCGTCGTCGTCGTCGTCGTCGTCGTCGTCGTCGTCGTCGTCGTCGTCGTCGTCGTCGTCGTTTCCTTCGGGTTTTGTGGCATCAGGGCAGATGGCGACGGGCGTGAGGGCCCCCGCAGCTTCGCTCAGCTGGCCTCCTGATAAGGGCCCCTCTGGTTTTGCCCATACAACTCCTCCCCCGAGGACCATTCAAGCTTCACGAGGCCCCCCTGGGGATCGTTCAGGTCAAACAGGTTGCATGCAATGCCCCCCCCCCCCCCCTCCCTGAGGTTTGTTCAGGCTGCACGGGCCCCCATGAGGATCGTGGCATCGTCAATGCAACGCCCCCCTGAGACCCTTTCAGTCCAATGGGGTTGCTCACATGGGGGCCCCCGTGTGCTCCGCTCCCGTCCCCGCCCACGCCCTCCGACAGTGGTAGGTGTTGTGGCTCGGGCACAACCGATTTTCGCTAGCCTGCGACATCCATCCCAGCGCACCGAGGGCTCCGCCGTGATGTCACTCAAGCGGTCCCAGTGCGAGAAGGACTGCACGGGGGACAAGCGCGTCCTTCGACGCCACGGCACCCTGGTGTCGAGGCTGGCCGTCTCGCTCAATACGGAGATGAAGGAGCAGATGGACTTCTATATCCTCAGCGGCCAGGTCGCGGCCCTCACCCTGACCAGCAGCACCCCGCCTGGCTACGAGCACCTCGTCAATGACAATGGCGGGGAGACGCCGTTCAAGCTCATCGATGTGGACTACAGCAGTTGTGACGTGACGTCGGCCGAGCACATGCAGGTGCACGGCAGTCGGTGCGTGGGGGAGCTCCTCATGGTGATGCATCGCGGCGGCTGCACCCACCCTGGCGAGGAGCTCCACGGGGTGATCTGCGACCTCTTCCGCCAGCTCGACAAGCGCGACGCCGCTGAGCAGGCCGAGGCGAACACCGAGACCCAGGCCTACCCTGAGGAAGAGAGTGCCCCTGATGGCGCTGAGGACGACAGTTCTGACTAGGGCGTTCGTTCGCAGACGCTCGCGGCCTGCCTCGCACTGACTGCTTCTAGCTTTTGCAGTGCGCTACACATCGGTTCCTGTGCTTGCACCTGCTCAGGGGGCCCGCCCCGTCGCCAAGGCGCCGAGCTGCAGCAAAAAAAAAAAAATCCATTCGGTGGGCTACTTCACCGCTCATCGCATCCGCATTCCTAGACATCACCCCCCTCCCATCTAGACACCACTGCCCTCCCCACCCGCAACATTGCCTCATCCTCCATAGCATTCCCCGACATCAGTCCCATTCCCCTCCTCCTCCGCATCCTCCGCATCCTCTCCCCTCGTGACGGGGAGTACGGGGATTATGGGATAGTGAGGGTTGGGGGGAGAGGGGCGGTGAGGGTTGGGATGGGATATGGGCCGCAGCAAGTTTTGCTGCAAGATGATGTTGCTACGCGCAGTTTATTCCATATTCTCCATATTTCCATGTTTGAGGCTGGTGCCTCCTGTGTTCGATGAGCGCGGCTGGGCTGTGCTTCGCCACGCGGTGGCGGGGGACGTGCTGGCGCACTCGGGGACGGGCGAACTCTTGCATCTGGACGGGCGGTGGAGCATCGATGCAGTCGGCGAGAACGTGCGGGTTTCTTCAGTGGGAGGGGGTGACAGCTTCTGGGCGAGAGAGCGCCTGACAAAAGCACTGTACATGAACGACGCTCCTGGAGATAACAACGGCAGGCGCTTCATCATGGACGTCGCCACGAGAGAGTCGACTTGGCGAGACACGGCGCTGCACGCACCCAGCAAGACACACGCTTTTCAATACAAGGAGGTGTACGACTTGAACTTGGAAGTCTACATCAGCAGCATGCCGAAACCAAGGTGCGTTCGTTTCAATGTGCCCAGGGTTTTGGACTTCGTCATCGGTGGAGCGTTCGACGGTGGATGGATTGGGAGGCGAAAGGTGACTCTTCGCAAGTACATGCATGATGTAGGCGTCCCAGCAGCTCACGTGGTCAACTCGTTGTGCTCTGCCCGTCACACAGCCAGGGTCCGACGGGAACAACTTCCAGATGAGCAGCTCACGATGTGCGACCAAGAGTTCAGCGCCACGCCCGAGGCAGCCATTGCCATTGCTTGCGGACTTTCCCAGGGGAATTGCCACATCACGCCTGGGCACGACGTGGACTCGTGCTGTGCATTCTTCGTCGAGGCCGTGGTGACCAAATGCGCGGCAGGGGCACAAGGCATTCCTGTGGTCATGTCGTTCGGCTCTAACGCGTTCGGCGAGGTCACCGTGAATGGCAAGATGGTGCAGTGCACGACCACGAACCAACGCTTGGCCCAGCGATTTGCAGGCATATGTGGGGGAAGCGCTACTGCCCCAGTTGGAATGGTGATGTTGAAATGCTACGGTGCCTTGAAACAGAAGTCCAGAAAGCAGCGGGCAGAGATGGCGAATGTTATCTTCACAACTTTGTTAGATATGATTGGTGCTACTGTGGAGTCCTCGAGGGGGGCTACATTCTGGTCAGAGACGAACTCCACTGCGATTCCTCCGCTCTACCGCGAGGGCAGCAGCAAGTCACGACGAGTTTCGATCAGATACAAGGTTGAGGTGTGCAACGCAGTGGCGAACAACCCTTCGCTGCAGACGCCATCTCAGTTCTTGGCCGCCGAGCAAGCTAAGTCAGCCTGTCAGCACATGAAGCGCGGCAAGAAGAAGCTGCGGTTCATCGGCAAGAAACAACTACGCGCTGGATCTGGCGCAGCTTTCCCGAAGACGGATATGACGCAGTACTTGGTGAATGGCAGATTGGTTGCAGCTCGCATGGCAGATGGATCTCTTATATTGGACGCCACCCGCGCTGGCGGCAAGGACTGGATGCTCGTTGGCTTGTTCTCCCACGAGGCGAAGCAGGCCATGTGGCTACCACCACAGGCTTCAGGTTGCTGTTTAAGTTCCTCCACCTCCTCATCCACCTCCTCCTCCCACTCCTCCTGCTTGTGACCTTCTCCTCCTGCTCCACCTCCTCCTCCACCTCCTACTCCGCCTCCTCCTCCTCTTACTCCTCCTCCTCCTCCTCCTCCTCCTCCTCCTCCTCCTCCTCCTCCCCCCCCTCCTCCTCCTCCTCCTCCTCCTCCTCCCCCCCGCGACGGGTTGGAGGAGGGGGCGGGCCTCTGGGTAGCAATGGATTTACATGTGCGCTACCCCCCCCCCTGAGCACCTGCGGGGGGGGGTGGGGGGAGGGGGCCCTATGGGGGGCCCGCGCGGGGGGGGTCGAACCTTTGCGTTTCGGCAGGCGCCCTTCCCCGAGGCCCACCCCCCCGCGCCCCTGGGCCCTCCCCGAGCCCACCACGGCCCCCGCGCAATTCCCTCCCCCCCTGCCCCCCCGCTTTCGGAGGGCCTCACGGGGCGCGCCCCCGCGGCCCCCAGGCCGTCTTGGAAAACGCAGCAAAAGTATGCAAAAAACCCGGGGTCCCCTGGAATGTGTTGGATTCTTCAGAGCAAAAGTATACAAATAACCCGGGGTCCCAAATCGGGGGTTGGACGGCGGTCGCCGAGGCGCCGCCTGCCAGACACACGCGGGGCCGCAAAAGTATACAAATATCCCGGGGTCCCCCTGGGGCGCGGGGGTGGGGGGCGGGAACGGGGGGGGCCGCCCTGGGGCTGTCTGAAAACCGCTTGGGGGTTGCCAGGGCCGCTCCAGGAGCCCCGAGAGGGCCTCCAGGGGGCCTCGAGAGGGGCCCGTTGGTTGTCGCCCAGGGGGTCCTCTCTGGGGGGTCATTCAGCTGGCCCCTGTGAGGCCTTTCTGAGCGGCCCCTTCTGGACCGTCTGAAGGTTTTCGCGAGCCGTCCAGGGCCGTCTGGGGGCCTTGGGAATGCCTTGGGAGGACGCCGATAGGCCCCCCCCCACCTACGCACCCAGGAGGCTCTCTTGGGTGATTGTCAGGGGGGGGCCCTCTCGGGGCCCTCCTGGGGTTCTCCTGAGGTCACCAGAGGGCCCTCATGGAGATCTCCAGGGCTATCTTGGGGGACCCACATGGCGCTCAGGAGGGCCCCGAGATGGGTCTGCGAGGTCACGCCCTAGTCGAGCGTGGGGGGATCGGGTGGGTGGAGGGAGGGAGAAGGAGGCGGAGGAGTTTTTTTTCTCGATGCCCTCAGGCAGTTCGGGCACTTCGCACCACGGAGAAGACGGCTGGCAGCGACTACACCAGGGAGGAGATGACGGCCCACAAGGAGGGCATCTTGAGCTTCGTGCAGAAGCGCCAGCGCCAGACCGACGCAGGGCCAGCCGTCGCCGCCAAGCGGGCCAAGAAGTTGAAGGAGGAGCCCAGGATGGCGTCGTTCGATTGGCTGTGTTGTGTGGAGACGGCTCTTCGAGGTATGGGGCGCACACTGCTGGACTGGATCCCCACAGAGGCCGACGACCCCGACGCGCCGTGGCCTGCGCACCAGCAGCTCCCAGCTTGTTTGACTACTGTGATGGACCAGGAGCAGAAACAGTGGTGCGCTGCTTACTACCTCTCCTACAAGTGCCAAGGGCAGTTCGTGTGGCTGTTCGGACACATGCACCGTCGCTGCAACGACGTCGATCGCGGTCTCCAGCTCGCTGGCGTTTATGGCACTTGTTTGCTGAGGCTGTTCGAGGCGAACATCGCTTATGGCCCCTGGGTGAGCGGCCAATATTTCGAGGAGTTGCAGGACATGGCGAGGACCCTCGTCAAGGCGATGACTCCAGACGACCCTCTTCTCCTGAAGCTTTGGCCGCAGATCTGCAACGATCACGGTTGGGCGCAGCCGTGGGAGACGGACGCCAGCGCTCGCCAGAGGTTCGTCGCTGGGTTCGCGGCCGAGGCTCCGTTCCAGATCAAGGGCAGCAAGGCCGCGGCGAAGCGGTGGTTTTCCATCCTGAAGAGCATGCGGGAGGGCGACAAGCACTACCACACGAAGCTGCTGGCTCTTGCAGCCATCGCGCAGGCGAAGGGCTGGGCCGAGCACTGGGACGACTTGTGGAACCCTGGCCCGAGGTTGGCGGCCGCCTGCCAACTGCAGCTGGGGGCGGCCAGCGTCGCCGTGGGCGGCGCTCCTGGGAGCGCGAATTCATCGGCGCCTGCTGTCGCCAAGGGGAAGAGCGGCGCTGCGGCCAAGCCCGTGACGGCTGCCAAGGCCAAGGCGTCGGCGAAGCAGAAAGTAGCCGCCGTGATGACTGGCTCGGCGAACCACGTTCATTCCCTCGCCAAGGTCATGGCGAACCCAGAGCTGATTGTAAAGAGCAGGATGATCCAGTGCGTGGCGGGGCCCTTTGAGATCGAGCACGCAGGCGCTACGGACACGAGGGGGGCAGACGCAACCCTGGCCTACTACGTTGGCGTCGCTAACGGGAGCTGGTTCGACACCTTGAAGTCGTCGTTCAAGTCTCTCAGCAACGTTGAGAAGTTAAAGCAGATTGGTCTCGCCGTCGAGTTCGACCCCGAGCTTCGGGGGCAGCTGTCCGTGGCGCACCCCGCGGTGGCGTGCCAGGACGCGGTCGCCACCGAGATGATGCACATATTCGCTTGCATCGCCTCGGGGAGGTCTGCGAGCATGGCCAGGTGCACGTGGTCGTACCCGCACGCGCTGGCCCCGATTGCAGGCGACGACCCCGCGACGGCGGCGGCATGCCTTGCAGCTGTGCGTGCACTGGGCGGTTGCAAAGGTGGTGGCCAGCACGGTTGGGATGCGATACGAGGGGTCATGATGAGGGCGAGGAGGAGGAGGAGGCGGAAGGGGGCTGGAGCGGGGGAATGCGAGAGGGCTGGGGTGATGAGGAGGACCAGTGGGATCAGGAGGAGGATGGATGAGGAGGAGGATTGAGTGGATGTGGATGGCGCGGATGGGGAGGAGGAGGAAGCCGATGATAACGGACAGGAGAGGGGTGGGGAGGTTACGACGGGGGGGTACAGGAGCGGTTGGGAAAGCCACAGTGAGGGCAGGAGGGTGGGAGGGAGGCATAGCGGGACGCCCAACTTCCCCCACCCATATACGTACTCCACCTCCTCCCCTCCCCACCCCCTCTGGGCACAGATTTGCCAGCTTTTGGTTGAGTGCGATATGGGGGCGATTGTAGTTAGGGCCCCGTTGTTTTCGCTTCCCGCGAGGTGCCGACTGGAATGCTCTCTGCAAAGCACGTCGGGCCAAGAGCCCGATCATCGAGCCGATGGTTGAGCGCAACAGCTTGAACGTGAGGCCCATGAGAGATTTCTGCCGTTTCGCTGCGTCTGTCAATTGGGAGCTGCACCCGTCCATCGTAGCGTTTGTGAGGAGGCTCTTCAGCGGTTTCGGCAATGACAAGTTGGTGGAGGATTCCCTTGGCACGGTGAGGGACTCCGAGGCCCGCGCGTCCGCCAGCAAGCACATGGCCCCATGGCGCGTGTGGCAGGCCCCCCGTCAGCATGGCGTGCTGGCGCAGTACGACATGGAGGAGATCGACACAGACGGCGTCGTCCCCATCCAGGACATTGGCGACGTGTCGTGCATCTTCACTGGCCAGGTTGTCGCCGAGGATGCGCTGGCCAAGTTGCGAGGCATTCGTGGCGAGCAGACGTGGATGACGTTCGACGCGATGAGTGCTCGCCGCCAGCCTGCTGATCATCATCTGCACAGGGTGCTTGCCTCAGATGAGAACTGGCCGCTCTCCAGCACTGCCTGGAGGTCGGCATTGGTGCCAGAGCGTGTGTTCGCCTGCTTGAAGGACCCCGAGCCGACGGTGTTCCTGGTGCTGTACTCCTGCGAGTCAGCGTTGTTGGGATGGCCCGCCGTGCGCAGCGCTGGGACGCAGCGCGTGTCTCTGGGCGCTCATGCCCCAAAGCTGGTCTGGCACACCGTCCATGACTTCGAGGCGGTCACTGTGCTCCCCCACTCGGTTGTGTCGCCGCTGCGTGCGTTCTTGGACGGCAGCCTCACGAGCACCGACATGGGTCTGCTCACCAAGCTCGCCGAGCCCGCGCCGCTGCTGGACTACCTGTGTTCGGTCGGCTTCGCGGGCGTGAGCGAGGGCCTGATGAAGAAGCTGTTCGGCCTGCGCAAGGCGGCCGCGCCCCAGGAGTGCGTCGGCGGCCTGGACTACGAGACCTCCCTCGCAGTCTGCCTGATGAAGGAGATCAAGCCGACCATGACGCAGGAGGAGTCCCACCTCGCCTTCAGAAGCGCATCGGCCACAAGGCCGAGGAGGACTGGACCGAGCACATCAACATCGACGACGTCGAGAAGGTCGTGTCGTCGGGCGACAAGGACCAGCTCAAGAAGTTCGACGCTGGGCAGCAGGCCAACAAGGCACTGCGGGAGGCGCTGCACTCGGCCCTCGAGGCCGTGACGAAGGACATGTTCAAGAAGGGTCCAGCGGCGAAGGGCGCCGCCAAGAAGCCCGTGGCAGCGCCCAATGCCGCGAGCTGGTGGGCCACAGTCCGCGGAGACCCCGCGTGGCTCGAGAAGAATCGGCCGCCTGTCGGCAGCGTCCACGTCGACGACATCGCTGGCCGTTTCCAGCTGGCGTACCCTGGCCAGGGCACCAAGTCCGTCGCGTGGACCAGGCGCGGCATGGAGCTCGCGAACGTGGAGGCGTGCCGCGTCCTCTGGTCGTGGCATTGCAAGGCCGTTTGGGCACATGCTAAACCAACCGCCATCCACCCCCAATCCTCCTCCTCCTCCGCTCCCTCCTCCTCCTCCTCCTCCTCCTCCTCCTCCTCCTCCTCCTCCTCCTCATCCTCCCCATCCACCTCCTCCTCCTCCTCCTCCTCCTCCTCATCCTCCTCCTCCTCCTCCAATCCTCCTCCAATCCTCCTCCTCCTCCTCCTCCTCCTCCTCCTCCTCCTCCTCCTCCCGCGGGCGTCCTGATGGGGAGGGGGAGGGGGCTGGCCGCGTCCGATACGGGGATCTCGCCTTCCCTTAGAGGGCGCGCCAGCTACACGGATGGAGCCCCCCCCCCTCCTCGGGCACTGCCCCCCCCCCCCGTCCGCCCGCCCGCGCACAGGCGTGCCCTGGCGCGGCGATGCCCGCGGCGCTGCAGGGCCAGGGCTGAGGGCGGCCGCCGCTGCGCGGCAGGCGGAGGAGGAGGAGGGGGAGGAGGAGGAGGAGGGGGAGGAGGAGGAGGAGGAGGGAGGAAGGAGGAGGAGGAGGGGGGGAGGAGGAGGAGGAGGAGGAGGAGGAGGAGGAGGAGGAGGAGGAGGAGGAGGAGGAGTTATAACGAGGACCGCGGTCCTCAGGGGCGAGCGCTGCGTGACTGCGCGCAGCACTGGCTGACGGGCGCAGCTCGACTCGCCCTCGGAACCCTCCTCCTCCGTCGTCGTCGTCGTCGTCGTCGTCGTAGTTGTCGTCGTCGTTGTCGTCGTCGTCGCGCCTCGAGGGTCGCGGTTCGAGGATTCTTGGTTTTCGGGACCCCGCCTTCTCCGTCCATGCCTCCCCCATTACCTCGAGCGGCTCTCCCTTCTCTCCCTTGCTCTCTCTCCCTCGCTTCCTTGCTCCCTTGTCCTCTTCTTCCCCCCCTTACCCCGCGTGACTCCGAGCTTACCCTCCCCCACCGCTCCCTCCTCGGACAGATCTCTCCCCACTTGTCGCAGCCCCTCCATGCCCCCCTCACCCGCCGCCCAGATCCCCCTCCCCCCCTTCACCCTCCAGCAGCATGCAGTCCTGCCCTCGATTATCCCATCCCCCTTCCTTGCCCCCTCCAGCCTCGAACCCCCGTTCTCGCCCTATTCTGCCTTTCTCGCCCTTCCCCATCCCCAGCTTGTGTGACTTCAGCCCTCCCCACTGCCATCCCCACGCCCCGACCCTCCCTTATCCCCTCCCTAGTCTCAACCCTCCCCAACCGCCCTTTCATGCCCCCCTTATCCCATCCCTAATCCAATCCCCAATCCCATCCCTCCCTGATCCCATCCCTTCTCCCATCCCTTATCCCTTCGCTCATCCCATCCCTTCTCCCTTTCCTTATCCCACCCTTTATCACATCCCCTGTCCTTTCGTGCCTTCCCTTACTTTCATCCCCAATCCCATCCCTCATCCCATCCCTACTCTCATCCCGATTCCCCTCCCATCCCTTCCCTAATCCCATCCCTCTCCCGCTGCTGTTTCTTGCCGTTCCCCCTCCCCCTAATCCCACCCCCCGCCCCCCCCCCCCCCACACCACACACACACACACACAACACAACAACACACACACACACACACACACACACACACACACACACACACACTACACACACACACACACACACACACACACACACACACACACACACACACACACACACACACACACACACACACACACACACACACGCACCGCTCTAACGCGTGGAGGAGGAGGGGGAGGAGCACCAGGAGCAGGAGGAGGAGGAGGAGGAGGAGGAGGAGGAGAGAAGGAGGAGCAGGAGGAGGAAAAGGAAGAGGACGTGGAGGAGAGGAGGGAGGAGAAGGAGGGCGCGGAGGAGAGGAGGAGGAGGAGGAGGAGGAGGAGGATTTTTGTTGCTTACACGGCTTCGCACACTCATTTTAGCTCCTACCTGGATCCACATGTGTTCAGGGCACAAAGTGGTCACCAAACCCGGAGTGGCACCAGACCACCATATTTGTGGTTCTCCGACCGAATGGCACGCCTGATGGAGACAAGGACGCTGGATTGACAGATGGTGTGAAGTTCCTGCAGGCGCGCAGCGAGCTCATCAGCAACGTCCGCAAGCTGGGCGAGGAGCTGACGGGCAAGAGGGGCATGAAGGTTACGCTGAAGGCCCTCTCAGACGACCTGAACAAGAAAGGCACCGACCTGAACTTGCTCCCGTATGCTCCAGACAAGCTCATGCAAGATATTGATGAAGTGAATGGTCATGTGCAGGCGCTGCTGAAGAAGGTCTCGAACATCCAGAAGCACGAGGTGGCGGAGTCGGAGAAGTCGCTGAGCGGCCTGACAAGGTCGATCAGCATCATCAAAGACAAGCACGTTGACCTCAAGAGTGCAGGCGACCACCTCATCGCCGAAGCTCGCAACAATGAGCGCTCGAACCGCCAGAAGGACTACTGGGTTCAAACGAAGGTGAATGCGGCGCTGACCAAGAACGGCTTCGGCAAGCAGCACGCCAAGCGGCTCAGCAAGATCATCTTCAACTTCGAGACGGCGGATCTGACGAAGATCCACGTGCATCACATCCGAGGGCACGGCCCACGGCATCAAGATCAACCGCGATGAGGACACACTGGACTTCAACCACGTTTCGGCATGGGCTGCTGGCAGCGCCTGGGCCAACAATTTCAAGAATATCCTGGACGAGGACGCGCGAGTGCAGGCCAAGCTCACCACCATGAAGGCTGCCCTGTCTAAGAACACCACGTGGGCGGGCGGCATGCGCGTGGTGGAGGGCGCCCACTGCACCGCCGCCAACGCCGACCTCGACCCCGACATCTTGGACGGCGACGGGGGCGAGCCGTGGATGTTTGCTTGCCGTGCGCACTGCTGCAGGTACGGGCCGAAAGCCTACCCTCTCCCAGGTGCCGCATCGTTGCTGGCGGTGCTGGAGGGCCCAATCTACGTTCAACTGACGGCGATCTCCAATATCACAGAGCAAGGGTTCACGATGACCGATTACCCGTCCTCTCTGGAGACGCCTGCGGGTCAGAAGTACCAGGACTCATCCATCGTGACGGTGCGCTTGATGGACAATGCTGCCATCTTCATCCCCCACGGGCTCGCCGTGCACATGGTGCACATCCCGACGGCTGCGGCAGATGACGACGAGACCAACCCACCGCCGAAGAAGAAAGGCAAGTCGGCAGCACCGAAGACGACTGATCAATCGAAGGTCGCATTCGTGCTCAGCATCCCGCTCCTGCGTGCTGCCGACATCAGCGGTGTGGACGAGAAAGTGCGACAGGTTGTCTCAGCCTGGAATGAGACACACTTCAAAACTAAGAATGAGGATTCGATGTGGGCCAACCGTGCAAAGTGGTTCCGTGCTCACTACAAGTAGAGTGGGCTGGACGACCGCCCAGGAGCCTCCACCACGGGCAGCAGAGGCAACATCGTCAATATCAGCATCGGAGCAAGTGTCATCATCATTATCATCATCATCATCATCACTACCTTCGCCGACGATGGTTGCCACGATGGCGGCATCGATGCCATCATCGTGACAACCACCGTCATCGGTGTGGCCATCATCGCCACTGCCACCATCGGCAATAATGATCCCACCGCCGACCTTATCACCGATTGACGGTGGGTAATTCTCGCCATCTCCTTATTGGGCCTCATCCTCCCGCCTCCTCCCTCCTCCACCTCCCGTTCCTCCCCGTCCCCTCTCTTGATGGAGTGGGCATAGGTTCCGACTTCGATCGGACTCAGAGTAGGCCTCAGAATCGGGGTCGGGGCCAACTCGGATTCTAAGATGCCCCAGTGAGGAGACAAGAAAGGGGATACGGCACGTGGAGGGAGGGAAGGAGATGGAAGACGGGAGGAACAGGAGGAGAGGGGCGGGGGTGGAGGGGAGACGGGAGGTTTAGGAGGGGACGGAAGGGCAAGGGGAGAAGGAGGGATGAGGAGGAGGAGGACGACGAGGAGTAGAGGGACGGAGTAGTGGAGTAGAGGGACGGGGTGAGGAAGGGATGGGGGGACGATGACAGCAACGACGAGTGAGAGAGCGGGGAGCCCTGGGCGGGGAGAGAGTGCGCGGCCCGCCCTCCCCCGCCCGTCGGCGGCCGCCCGTGGGCGGCTTCACGGCGGAGGCGGGGCGCGCCGCCGCCCACTGCCGAGAAGAGGGAGGGGGGAGGACAACGAGGACGAGGAGGGCTGACGGGACGCTTAAACAACGACCCCCCTAAACAATAGAAACTGCCCCCCCCTCCTTGTGTCTCTACTCCTCCTCCGTGTCCTCATCTTCCGTGTCAGTATTCCCGTTCTCTCCCATCCACCGTTATTATTCCTCGTCATCTCTCATCCTTGTTCGTCCTCCATGCCCCTTCCTCGTCGCCCCCACTAGGCTCCGAACGTTCCGCATTATATATCCTCCTCACGTTATCTCCTTTCCCCTCCCTCCGCCTCCTCCTCATGTTTTTTTTTTCCACCGCCCTCGATGCTACGCACGCAGGCCCAAACAAAGATAGGCGCATTCAAAGTGCAGCTAAACAACTCAGACATGTATGACTCACGATCGGCACGCACGCACAACTGGACTACGTAAGACACGTCATGGGTTCACCCAGATAACGCAACGCTTACGACACCCATGACTAGCACAACCAGACAACACGGCCAGGTAGGGCCATGCATAGATCTAGCCACGCACCACCACGACCAATGGTACGTGTACAATCATGCAGGGAACGCGTTGTGAAATCTAGTGGGCGCCGTGCAGTCTGCACGCGTCCTGCGCCTGCATCACGCGGCATCACGTACGGGGCGCGACGGTTGCTAACGTGTGAAAGGTCTGTTGCACGCCCCTCTCATTCGCATGGGTGTCGGCGGTCTATGTTGCAGGCGATGGCAGGTTTACACAGGGTGTGTTGTCGGGTTTGCCCCCCAGCGCTGGTCTGGTATGGGTTCCTGCTCTAAACCATTGAATTGCGATGGGGCTACCACAGCCCAAGGTCTTACCACCCCTGCTCTCCCCCGGCGCCGGCCCGCGGACCGGCAGCGCCACGCACCGCCGAGGCACGAGACGGAGCGGACATTCCCTCGGCACCCAGCAGGCCCAAGCAGCCCGTTCCACACGCGACCCTCCCCCTCTCGGAGAGGAGGAGGAGGCGGAGGAGGAGGAGGGCGGAGGAGGAGGAGGAGGAGGAGGAGGAGGGC
>CAUYUJ010019157.1:124122-186122 GCA_963575745.1 Prorocentrum cordatum
AGGAGGAGGAGGAGGAGGAGGAGGAGGAGGAGTTGGGGCCGGCCGCCCCTCGCCCCGCCAGGCGGTGGACCAGCGCTGCGCGCTCGCCATCGGCTCCGCCAACGAGGCCTCCGCCGCGTGCGGGAGGGGAGTCAGGAGGGAAAACAACACAGACACAACTCATCGTCGATTCCGCAGAAAATATGGGAGAACATGGGAAGTGGGGGGGAAGACAGAAACCCTGAACATATGGGAAAATATGGGGAATCCTGCTATTTGTGTCTGTCTATTTGTGTGTCCCAGGGCCCCTTCAAGGAAGGGGTGAGGATCTCACCGCCCACCAAACCACCACAACCCAGCCCGAAGGCCCCGAGTTGCCCTCCATTTCCAGTGGGGGGGGGGGGTCGGGGAGCATGGACAAAAACACATATGAAGCCCGTACCCCCCCCCAAACCCGAAATTCGGGTTTTCGGGTTGGGTTGGGGTGGTTTAGTAGGTAGTCAGAGGACTCATCCCTCCCCTCCTCTTCCTCCTGCCTCCCTCCCTCCCTCCCTATGGCTTTTCCCCTCCCTCGGCCCTGTCGTTTTCAGGGCCAACTGCGGTCAGGATGCAACTCCTGGGAGGTTGCATTCAGCATCGGCGTTGGTATCTCCGTGGTCGAAGACAAGCCTAATTTGGCATCATTCCGAATCTGGCTTAATCCCGCTTAGTCTGGCTTAATCCCGCTGCATCCTGGGCCTAATCCTGGCTAGTTCGGCTTCGTGGCGCCTGAATCTTCCTTAGTAGGCCTCGAACGTTCTCACAAAGACCTCCCAGGAGTTGCTTCTCAACTACAGTCGAGGCTGCTTAGTAGGTCGGCCTTGCCAGATCAAAGGTATACACTTGTGCCCTGTGCTTCGTGACCCATGCATTCTGCATTCCTTTGGCGATGTTGCCCTCAAACGGTTCTTGTGTCCTCTCGTGTGTCCTCCCCAATCAATCGAAGAAGAACAAACGCCATAAACGTAATCTTTTGGCGCTCCGCGCGGGTTTCTTGGATCTGCGCTGGGGCCCCCTGGCGGCGCCTCCGGCGCCGCCCTCGGCGCGCTCCGCGCGCCAGGGAGGGGGCGCCAGCGCAGATCCAGAAAATTCGCGCGGAGCGCCACAAAGTGTATGTTTATGCAGTTTGTTCTTCTTCTACGTAGGGGACCGCACTGTAGGCCCCGGAAACGGCAGGGCCGTTTTTTTTCACCGATTTCAAAAACATGTCCCTTGAAAATGGAAACGGCAAAAAAACGGCGACCGGAAACGGCAAAAGAACGGCTCCAGGACTGGAATCGGAGCCGGAACCGGTCCAAAAACGGCGACGGAGCCGGTAACAAAAACGCAGTCGGAACCGGCAACAAAAACGGCACAACGGAATTGGTAGAAAAACGGCCTGGTCGTTTCCAGGGCCCACTAAGGGGGACCGCACCCGACCACCCGCGGCGTGCCCCAGGTCGACCGCTTCAACGACATGGTCGTGAAGGCGGCCGTCCCCGCGTGAGGCGCCGTGCTGCGCGCCCGGGCCCGAGCTGCGGCGGACGATGCTCGGCCCCTCCGCTGACGCCCGCATCGTCGCCGCCGTCGTCGTCGTCGTCGTCGTCGTCGTCGTCGTCGTCGTCGTCGTCGTCGTCGTCGTCGTCCTTCCTCTCGCTTCGTCGCCGTCGTCGTCGGCGCAGCCGTCGCAGCCGTCGTCGGCGCAGTCGTCGGCGCAGTCGTCGCTGTCGCCCTCGTCGTCGTCGTCGCAGTCGTCGCCGTCGCGGGCGTCGAGGATCGGGTCGGACGACAGAGGGATCGAGGTTCGGGGTGGCTCGAGGTTTTGGAGCATCCTAGTAAGAACGAACAGCATTCACATGACAGGAGGGCCGAGGATCGAATCGAAACGTCGAAGCGGCGATCAAAATGAATCGGATGGGCGGAAATCGGCAGCCAACTCGGGAGAGCACGAGTCGGCAGAAATCGGAAGGCTAGTAGGCCAGTCGGAGAACACGAGTCGGCAGAAATCGGTTCGGGGTGGTTCGAGGCTTTGGAGCATCCTCGTCGGCCCTCGGCGGAGGATTGCCGGCCTCGAGGTGCTCTTGAGCAGCTGCGTCCCGGGGTGCCCGAGGCGTCCCGAAGCGGCCAGCGGAGGCCGGAGCTCGGAGCCGAGGCGCCGGGCGGCGAGGAGCTCCGAGGCTCCGCGGGCGCTCCAAGGGGGTCCTCCAGGCCCGGCTCCAAGAAAAAAAAAAGTCTGGATTGGGAAGGGGAATGGGCCGAGGAGGAGGAGGAGGAGGAGGAGGAGGAGGAGGAGGAGGAGGAGGAGGAGAGGAAAGGGGAGGAGGAGGAGGAGGAGGAGGAGGAGGAGGAGAGGAGGAGGAGGAGGAGGAGGAGAGGAGGAGGAGGCGGAGGAGGAAGAGGGGGGAGGGGGAGGAGGAGGAAGGAGGAGGAGGAGGTAGGAGGAGGAGGAGGAGGAGGAGGAGGAGGAGGAGCGAGGAGGAGGAGGGAGAGGAGAGGAGGGGGAGGAGGGGGGGAGGAGGGAGGAGGGGGAGGAGGCGGAGGCGGAGGAAGAGGAGGTGAGGAGGAGGAGAATCTGGAGGAGGAGGAGGAGGAGGAGGAGGAGCAGGAGGAGGAGGAGAGGAGGAGGGGGAAGGAGGGGGAGAAAGAGGAGGAGAGAGGTGAAGTAGGAGAGGGAGGAGAGGGGGAGGAGGGGGAGTCAGTAGGGGGGGGAGGATGGAGGGAGGAGGGGGAGGAGGAGGAGGAGGAGGGAGGAGGAGGAGGAGGAGGAGGAGGAGGAGGGGGAGTAAGAACACTCATGATATCCAAAGGCCCTCGGCCCATCCCGCCACCGTGCCTGGGTTGTGGGTATAAAGCCCATTGGATGTTCGCTGGGATCTCGTGGGGGGCTTCCTGGAGTGAGAACAATAATGGTACCATCGCTCCCACGGCTGCGGCGGCTCGAATTCAGAGTTCAATAAGGTCACCGTAGGCGCCGAACGCTTCTGCACATTACACAACGAGCCCGCCGCAGGCTCTTATTTGTTGTTAAACCAACGGTGGCGGGTCGCGGGTGTGTCTCGGACGGGTCGCGGGTGGGTCGAGGATGGGTCGCGGGCGGATCGCAGGTGGGTCGCGGGCGGGTCGCGGGTGTGGACATCGACAACAACAATCACTCAGAGCTCATTTCGACCCCTCCGATTCGATTCGATCCGATTTCGATGGTTTCCGATTCCGATTCGATTCGGCTTCGGATTCCGATGTGGATTCCGATTTCTCCATGGAGGCCTATTAGCCTTCCGATTTCTGTCGACTCGACTTCTCCCGACTTGGCTGCCGATTTCCGCCGATCCGATTCATTTTGATTGCCGATTCGACTTTTCAATTCGATTCTCGGCTCTCCTGTCATTTGAATGTTGTTCGTTCTTATTTGCTTATCTGCTCTCCTGCCATTAAACATACCCGCTCGAAATATGCAAGGGCCGTGGAGGGCCATGTTGGCGTTTTCGAGCGGGATTGGCCAGCGACATATTCCAAGGATGGGCCGAAGACAAGGATGCAAGGGGCGTCTTGGAAAGTTGCTCATCCTTACTATACGACTTGACTGTAGCTGCTAACACGTCGGTTCAGCGCTTCTGTCCCGCATTGCTTCTGCACCATTTACGAGGTGACCTGCATTCTTTCACCATTAGCCTCCCGTGTCATGGGACCGTCAACGTTGGCTCGGGATGAAAGCATCGCCGTGGAGAAGGGCCCTGGAGTTCAGGGCCCATGATGTTTGTTATTGTTTGACGTCTCTAGTTTTTGCCGTGCCTCCAGAAGCTGCAGAAGACCTCTAGAGACGACCGCGAGACCTCCAGAAGTCCTCGAAGAGACCTCCGGAATGGTTTCCCCGCCGTTGACACGTCAACATTTCCACGTAGGGATAAGAACCCAGAAGTCCATACAAGCAAACAGTTCTGGACTGTTCGCACAGCTTCCCACTGCACCTCATCTTACACTGGTGACTCGCATCAAGAAGTCGGCCCCCTGTGTTCTGTCTTGGTTCCCTGTTGTTCTGCAGTTCGAGGCGTGCGATGAATGCCCTTGGGTTTTCAGACCCTGACATCGTCCGAAATCTCGGATGTCATCGCCCGGGATTTCTAGGGAGATTTCTTCTTTGGATATCAGGGACTGGGTTTCCAGACGAGGTGTCTTGTGACTGGAGACCTTGTGTATTCCGCCCTCCCGGCTCGGGTTCACGTGCTCGCGGATAGGGCTGAAGGCCGAACGGCGCTCGGCAACAAACACAATTCATGAAGAGGTGTCCAGGAAAGAACCAAGGAGGAGAAAGAAGGCCGAGGAGAGGGAGGAAAGAGCGGAGAAGGGGCTACGTAGAAATTCCCGGGGGCCTCCTCCTTGTCCTCCTCCTCCTCGTCCTCCTTCTCCTCCTCCTACTCCTCCCCCTCATCCCCATCCTCCTCCTCCTCCTCCCTCCTCCCCCATCCTCTCCTCCTCATCCTCCTCCTCCTCATCGCTCCTCCTCCCTCCTCCTCCTCCTCCTTCCTCCTCCTCCTCCCTCCTCCTCCTCCTCCTCCTCCTCCCCCCCCGCCCACCCTTGGACCTGCCTCTTCGGAGGCAGGCCAGAGGCAGGCCACCGTCCAAGTCCTCGTCGCTCCCCCCCCCCATGGTCGCTTCTCCCTCCCGCCCTCCTTCCCATCCCTCCATCTACACCTCCCTCCCTCCCTTTTTTCCCTCCCCTCCCCTTCTCTCCAACCGCCATGCCCCCCCCCTTCCCTGTTCTTTCTCCGCCCTTCCCTCCTTGCCCCATGCCTTGTCTCTCCCCCCCTCCCCACGCTCCCCCTGATTCATCTCAGGAGCAGGAGCCAGGCACTCACTGGGCCCGTCTGGGAGCTTGCGGACGAGCCTCGGCTGGGCCACTGCAGATGGGCCTTCCCTGGGGCGCTTTCCCGCCCCCCGTCTCCACGCCCCCAAACATCAGGAATACGAGGTGACCGTCTTCTTATTCATTGTTTTGCCGATCGGCGCGGGCCCTCACTGGGGCGTTTTCTATCTTTTCGTTTTTATGCTTTTGAATATTAGGAATATGAGGTGATTGTTTTTTGTGTATTGTTTTGTTGATTGGCATGGGCCCTCGCACTTTTTGTCCCCCCCCCTCCACGGAGTAGATTTTGGCTGTTTGTGGCGCCTGTTTCGAGCAGGTGGAGCCTCCCCGCAGGACGCACTGGTGCAACACAGCCGCATCATGCAGAAGTCCGGAGCCAGACCCCCCTCCCCTTCCCTCTCCCCTTGCCGCCCAATGTCGAAGCGCCGAATAAGAAAACGTTCACGAGCCGGATGCTCTCCGGGCCCGCCTGGGAGCTCGTTGACGAGCCTCGGATGGGCCAGAAGCGAGGTGCGCTCGCTGGGGCGCTCTCCTGTGCCCGTTCGTCATGCCCGCAGGCACAGTGGCCGCGGCCTGCTCCTGGGTGGGTGCTCGAGGTGTATACTCTGCGTCCCGTGCTCTCGGAGCAGGCTTTAGCGGTACAGGCCCCTCCTCCTCCTCCTCCTCCTCCTCCTCCTCCTCCTCCTTCTCCTCCTCCTCCCCCCGACTCGCACAGGCTGGGCAGCTGGGGGCCTAATCCACCGAGAGCTCCCTGGCCGACCACAGACGCCGTGCCGACCCCAGCCCACTTGCTACCAGCGTTGCTGGGCGTTCGGACGGGTGCCCCTGTGCCCTGTGCTGCTTCAATACGCTCAGCTCGTCCTGCAATCGCGCTCGCAGTTCTCACACCCCGACGCGCCCCCAGAGGGATGCTGCGGAATCTCCGACACCGTCCGGCCTCCCGCACTTTATGAGAATTCAATACTTCGTTTTCGATGGATCGTGCCCGATTTTTCCAACCGGCACGACCTCCAGTCAAATTTGAATGCGGCCTTCGCAGCTGGGGCAGAAGCTCGGCGCTCCTCCTCTCCCTCCGACTCCCCCTCCCTCTCCCCTTCCGCCCGTTCCTGCCTCCTCCCTCCCTCCCCCCATTTCTCCTTACGCCCCTCGCTGGCGCCAGAAGAGGCGCCCCCTGTCGAAGAAGGAAAAACGCCACAAACATTAGCTTTCGGAGCTCCGCGCGGATTTCTTGGATCCGCGCTGCGGCCTCCTGGCGGCGCCTCCGGCGCCGCCCCTCGCGCGCTCCGCGCGCCAGGGAGGGGGCTCCAGCGCAGATCCAAGAATTGCGCGCGGACTTTCGATGTTTACGTCGATGTTTCTTCCTCCACCCTAGGCGCGCGTGGAACGATGGGGGCATGTCCTCATTGCCTTCCATCCGCCACCGGCTCGGCTGTGGCGGCGGCGGCACAAAAAATGCACCGGGCGGGAGGAGCACGAGGAGGGCCCAGGCATCCAACGTCTTGCTCTCCTCCTCCTCTTCCTCCTCCTCCTCCTCATCCTCCTCATCCTCGGGAGGAGCACGAGGTGGGCCCAGGCCTCCAGCGGCTTGCTTTCTTCGGGATCCGAGGGAAGCGCAAATGCATTCCGACCCCATAAGTTGCGTGTGCTGCACTCTAGAAGAAGAAAGCGCCAAAGACATGAACTTTCTGGCGCTCCGCGCGGATTTCTTGGATCCGCGCTGGGCCCAGCGCAGACCAAGAAACCCGCGCGTAGCGCCACAAGTTTATGGCGTTGGCGTTTATTACACGTCCCTGGGCGTTCACTAAACAGCCTTGCCCTGTGCGATTTCTTCCTTTGGTGCGTTTGCTGAGCGTCTCGTCGGGGTGCTTATTATGTTGGTGGATTGTCTGCTCTCTGAATACGGGATCCGCCTGTGGAAAGTTTCCAAGGGGATTGGGTTTTCATTCCGGATCCTTCTTGACGGCCCTGGAGGCCGAAAACGGTCTGCAGGCATTGCAGACGCCGAAGACCGCTGAACACTTCATATTGTCGTTTGGCACGCCAGGGTTTTTGAGCAACCACCATGACGGGGTTGACGAAGGAAGGTTTGGCCGTGCAGGTCGAGGGTCGGGATTGGCGAGGCTGCTGGCTGTCTTCGGAAGGCTTGGCTGTGGTTGCTGGCTGTGCGGTCCGAGGCTGCTGGTTGTCGTCGCAAGGTTTTGCTGTGCCAGTCTGAGGGGCGGGCCCCACGACGCGGCCATGGGCCGGAGCCCGACGAGAGCTCCAAAAGGGCGGCACCGTTCCGATTCAGCCATCTGTGGGCCACGTTTCCGCCCACGGTCCTGGTGCATGTCCACCGCCCTCTCTTCTGGAGTCTTGGAGGATCGGTTGCCAGGGGAGCGGATGTGTATACAGTCCGACCTCTCACATTTGCGATTGCCGAGGTGCGGTTTGAATGTTCGCTTGTCTGCGATCTCCCCATCGCGTCAATCTTCTCACACATCGACGCTCGGCAATCAACACTGTGGTCTACGCAGCTTGGCAGAGGGACTCAAGGACGCTTGTCATCACGGGGAGCAGGTTGGCCGACGATTTGAGATCGATTCGATTATGCGTCCCGATGTTTGCGCGTGGCGTTGGCTGAGTTGGTATTGATCGGTTCGGTCGTGCACCCGCAGGGGCGATGCTCCCCTGGACCTCAAAGGGGCCCGATCCGAGCGGTCCGATCCGATCCTCCTCCTCCTCCTCCTCCTCCTCCTCCTCCTCCTCCTCCTCCTCCTCCTCCTCCTCTCTCTTCCTCCTCCTCCTCCTTCTCTTCCTCCTCCTCCTCCTCTCCTCCTTCTCCTCCCACCCGAGGCCGGCAGCCCGCAAGGATGATGTGGGGAGGACAGCGAAGTGTTGTGGGCGGGTTGGTCGGGTTGGGGTGGTTGGGTTGCAGTTTGAAACATATGCCTCTGACATCCTTGGGCCCCAGAGGTCTCTCGACCCCTCGCGGGGACCGGCGTCTCCTCCCGGGCCGTTTCTGACTGTCCAAGACCCAGCAATCGAAGAAGAAGAAACGCCTGAAACAGCAACTTGTGGCGCCCCGCGCGGAGTTCTTGGATCCTCGCTGGGCCCCCCCCCAGCGGCGCCTCCGGCGCCGCTCCTGGCGCGCTCCGCGCGCCAGGGAGGGGGGTCCAGCGCAGATCCAAGAAACCCGCGCGGAACGCCAAAGGTTTATTTTTATTGCATGTGTTCATCTTGTAAGCGAGTTGCCCCTGCAGGCCGAGAGATGTAAAAGCTGTTGGCGTGACGTTTTCACGACGCCAGGAGGTCTGGCTTCGTACCCCTCCTAGACACCCGGCGCTTCTGGTGGTGGTTTTTTATTTTGTTGTTTTGCCGATCGGCGCTGGCCCTCGCCCCCCCCCTCCCCCCCTCCTGGAGTAGACCTTGGCTGTGTTTGGCGCCTGTTTCGAGCAGGTGGAGTCCCTCCCCCATAGGACGCACGGTTCTAAACAGTCGCACTAAGCAGAGGTCCGGAGCCAGACCCCCCCCTTCCCCCTCCTTTCTGCCCAATGTCGAAACGCCGAATAAAAAAAACGCGCACTCTCACGCCCCTGGGGCCTCGCCGTTGTTTCGTTGCCCCGTGCTGTCCGCTCACAGTCTCGAGGCCCCGAGGTCCTCGGCCACGCGCAGAGGGGGGCTCAGGGTGGAGGGTGTCTCCGAAGGGCTTAGGTGACCCCTGCTCCTCCTCTTTCCTCCTCCCCCTCCTCCTCCCTCCCCCCTTTTCTCCCTCCCCTCCTCCTCCTCCTGTTCCTCCTCCTCCCCTCCGCTATCCTCCTCCTCCTCCTCCTCCTCCTCTCATCCTCCTTCCCCCTCCCTCCTCCCCCCGTCCTATCCATCTTTCTCCTCCTCGTTTTTCTTCATCCTCATCCCTCCTCCTCCCTCTCCTCCTCCTCCCCCTTCCTCCCCTCTCTTCTTCTTCCTCCCTCATCATCCATCCTCCTCCTCCTCCTCCTCCATCTCCTCCCCATCCCCCTCCTCCACCTCCTCCTCCTCCTCCTCCTCATTCGCCTACGGCCCCGGGGGGAACCGTGCATGTCAGGGGGAGGGGGGAGGCTCCTCAGAAGCACCCTGGTTCTTAGAAGGCGCGGGCCTTCTTCCTGGATGTACGTCTAGGCCTCCTGGATGTGGTCGGAGTAGATGGGGTCGGAGGATCGCGCCGCATCGCCGATGCATCGGAGATGCGGCTCGATGTGAGGCCCGATGTTTCACGCTGACGTCGCCGATGCCTCGCCGACGTCGCCGATGCATCGCCGATGTGTCGCCGATGCATCGGCGTTGTGGCGCGATCCTCCGACCCCCATCTATTCCGTCCCCATCCAGGAGGCCTCCAGTAAGGCCAGCGCCTTCTGAGATGCAGGCTTCTTCACAGAAGCCTTCCCCCCTCCCCCTTGAGTGCCCCCTCTGCGCGCCGCCGGCGAGCCCGGATCCTCCGCCAGGTGTGTGGTTCCATGCCGCGCGGCCGCTCGCGAACCCAGATCCTTGCCGCGCGGCCGCCCCAGACATTCGTGCGTCTTCTCGTGATCATTGTGTGATTCCTTGTTTTGCTGATCGGCGCGGGCCCTCGGCAGCCCCCCCCCCGTGGTGTAGATTTTTTGTTTTCTGGCGCCTGTCTCGAGGATGCTCTGTTGCAGGCGGTCGCATTAGGCAGAGGTCCGGAGCCAGACCCCCTCCCTCCCCCCCCCTTCCCTTTCGCCCAATGTCGAAACGCCGAATAAGGAAACGGTCACCACACACACACACACACACTGATTTCCGTCATGCGTTTGAAGGATTTGGGTTTCTTGTTGGCTTCCTTGGGAGGCTCCGTGGCCATTCGGAGCCATTTTGGGGAGGTCTTGGGGCCTCTTGGAGCATGTTGGAAGCCATCTTGAGCTAGTCGGAACCATCTCGAGACATCTTGGAGGTCATCTGTGACTCTCGGATGCCATCTTGGTGCCATCCGGGATCATGTTAGACGCTCCAATACATCGCGACCACCCATCCAGGTGCAGGAGGTGGGACAGGAGGAGGGGTAAACAAACCCCTCTTCGAAGGGGGAAGTGGTGTTGGGAGAGGAAGCGTACGAACCATCTACGCCTTGAAGGTGGGATTGAAGCTTGCAGCGTCTAGGTTGGGATTGTGACCGAGGGCATTTGTGCAGAAGAGCTGGGTAGTGGTACGCTGTCTACGTGTCCAGGGTGACAGTGACTTTGCCGCATGCGTTGCAGTGCTTGCGATCTTGGAGTACGATACAGCACACCTTGGTTTGTTAATCGTTGGCTTCACTTGGCTCACGGGTGCCATCATTGCTTCGTCGTGTGCATGTGTTCCGGTCTCTTCCTGGAGGAGCGGGTTTGATGTTTTGGCCATTGGCATGCCTTCTGTTGTGCACTGAAGGTATGGAAGGAAGAGGGGGATTAGGAAGAGGAGGTGGAGGAGGAGGAGGAGCAGGGGAAGGACAGGATGAGGAACATCAGGAAGTGGAGGAGGATCAGGGTCAGTAGGGGGGATGATGAGTAGGATGGGAGTCCATCCCTCCCTCCTGCGTCTCGCTCGCACCTCGTTCCACCAGCCCCCCCCTTCCCCTGCTCGTCCCCTCCCCCCCGCCATCGCCTCCTCCACCGCCTCCATCGCCTCCTCCTCCCTCCTCCCGCGCCAGCTACCCGCGGGAGCCCCCCCCCCGCTCCCCCCCATCGGGGGGGCACGGGAGCCGCCCTCCCGCCCGCCCGGCCCGCCCCCGCCGCCCCCGCCCCCTGGCCCATGCGGCCGTGACCGGGCGCTTGGCTCGGGCCTCCCCCCGGGCGCCCGCGGGAGGCCCACGCCGCCGCGCGACGGCTCGCTCGTCACTCGCCGAGGACAGAGGGGCCCGTGCAGCGGAGGCTCGACCACGAGGCACCCGCCACAAAAAGGAAGCCCAGCCCCGAGACCCCAGGGCGTCCACAGATGATTGGTGCGGGAGCGTCGCGCCTTGCATAGCAAAACCATCGAAGCCCAAGGAACCCAGGCCGAATCGCACAGAGTGAAGACGTGGCCTCGCTTAGGTCTCCGTCGTTGCATGAGGGATGATACGTCTGGGCGGTTGTTTTGGCTTGATATATCTGCAGAAAAGAGACCCCCTATCCCTGATGTGTTTGGCCCTCCTGACTCAGGTCCCCTCCCAACAGGTTGGGGGTCCTTCACTGCTGGTCAGCGGCGAAGACGACCCAGCCACGCTCGCGGCGTGGCAAACATCACGAAGCAAGGTTTTGTGCCGTTTTCGGCCTCTGCGAGCCCTCGTTAGCTCCCGGGAACGTCACGAACAGCTCGGACGAGAAATTGCCCCCGGGGAAGGGTTGGGATTTCCATGTATTGGAGATATCAGGACATCGGATGTGCGGGTTGTCGTCGTGACCACCGCCGTTGTGGTCGGCAGGTCGAGGATTCGAGCATCGAGTCTCGGGGATCGAGTTTCGAGGGTCTAGGATCGACAACGGACGGTGCGGGGATTGAGGTTCGAGGATTGAGGATCGAGATTTAAGGTTCCGAGGTTTGAGGATCGACGGTCGACTGCTCGGGGGTCGATGTTCGAGGATCGAGGATAGACATTCTAGGATCGAGGTTCAAACATCATCGCCAGATCTCAGAGATTCTCAAGCTCTCCGATACTTTCCGGTCCAATGTTGTCTCCGTCCTGGCTTCGTCTCATCGAGCCAGCCCTTGGAGAAGGGACCACTTGGTCTGGGAGCCTACACATCGAAACAGTTGGAGCGACGCCTGCCCAGGGCCCCTCCTGCTCTTGCCCGGAGAGCTCCCTCCGGCGACGTGCAGGCGTGCGAGCGGCACGCTCTCCTTCCCGACCCCGCCGCTCCCAGATCTTCGACAGTGCATGGCCTTCCTTCTCCTCTTCCCTCCTCCTCCTCCTCCTCCTCCTCCTTCTCGCCTCCTCTTCCTCCTCCTCCTCCTCCTCCTCGCCTTCTCCTCCTCCCCCTCCTCGCCTCCCCCTCCTCCTCCTCCTCCTCCTCCTCCTCCTCCATTTCCTCCTCCTCCTCCTCCTCCTCCTCCTCCGTCTCCTCCTCGCCTCCTCCCTCCTCCTCTCTCGGGCGAAGGGGACTATGCACATGCACCGATCCTGGCAAGGCCCAGCCTCGGCCCAGGATCGGTGCATATATGCCTTCCTGGCCAAGGTCGGAGGCGTATGCACCGATCATGGGCTCAGGATGGGCCTGGCCAGAATCGGTGTATGTGCATAGTTTTTTTCCCTCTAGTGTCCTTCCTTCTGGCATCGGGCCCGTTACCGGGCCCCAGGATAACGAAATATTGATCCAGGACGAAACAACCCGGGGAATGTGTCGGGAGTGCTCGGGCCAGGAATTGGAGCGTCACATCGGAGGACGCTTGGGCTGCCCCCTCTCTCTGCTTCGCCTTTCGCCTCCGCCGCCAGCAGGAGATGGCCGGACACCTGAACACTCTGCGGCTTTAGTTCGACTCGAGCTCGACGCCGGTTTGGCTCGAGTTCGACTCAAGTTCGACTCAGGTTCGATTCGAGCCGACGGACGTTCGACGCAGCTTCGACGACGCACGAGTAGAGCGAGTGGCTCCAGGGAGGTCCCCAGAATGAGCATATAACCTGAATCCCAGTTGCTTCACTTTTGGACCAGGATTCGGCGGTTCAGAGATGGTGCCCGGAGAGATGGGGCCCTGAGAACGAGTGTCTTCGAGCAGAGAAGGGTCAGCTTGGGATCCCTTGCGCATTTTTGGGGCCCCATTCCTCAGGGCTCCATGACCGAACCGCCGAATGGTTAGTTTGGCAGCCACTCCCCGCCGTGCGGGTGGGGGACGCTCGGGGAAGACAAGTGCCTTTGTGGCGCCCCGCCCTTCGCTCGCGGCCCCAAGTAGGCTGGGCGCTTCCGCTCACTCCTCCTCCTCCTCCTCCTCCTCCTCCTCCTCCTCCGCCTCCTCCTCCTCTTCCTCCTCCTCCTCCTCCTCCTCCTCCTCCTCCTCCTCCTCTCGCGGCATGTTTGTGAGGCACGCGTGAGGGTCGGCGCCGAGTAGGCAGGGTGCCCGTGAGCCCTCGCCGCGGCCGACCGGCCTGCTCGCTCGCCGGGTCCGCGACGACGCGGTGCGCCCCCGCCACCTGCCCGTGCTTTGGAGGCAGACTCGGCATGGCCGATAGGGGCCCGATAGTCCTAACCTGCCCAGGAACTTGCGGATTCAGTACCGGAGGCCTGTCGGCGATGTATCGCCGATTCCAGGTCGATGTTTCCCCCCTATCCCTATCCCCCCCTATATCGTTGCCCCTCCGGGGTTCCTGGAGTTCTCTCGCTGTTCTCGGGCTGACGGGGCCCTCCCAGGGTCCCGGGGCCCTCCCAGACGCGATTCACGAGGAGCAGCTGGCCCGGAGGGAGGGCCTCGGGGCCCAGGACCCCCGCTTCCCCCAGGGCCCTTGCCACTCGTGGCAAGCGGCAGGGTCGGACCCCAACCAGGAGGAGGAGGAGGAGGAGGAGGAGGAGGAGGAGGAGGAGGAGGAGGAGGAGGAGGAGGAGGAGCGGGACATCTCCTGGAAAACCCAGAAGTGGTGGCGCCACGGGAGGGGGCGGCGTGGCCGCGCCCGATGCTTGAGCCCCCGTCGGCATCGGAGTCGGAGTCGGCGTCGGTGTCGGCGTGGAGTGCCGCGGCCGCGGTCGTCGTCGTGGTCGTCGTCGTCGGTGCGTCGTCGTCTACGTCGTCGAGGTTGTGGTCGTGGCCGTGGTCGTCGTGGTCTTCGCGGCCGTTGTGCGGCCCGCGTCGCCCTCGGAAGGCCCCTCGCCGCGGACGTCATCGGCCGTCGTCGATCGTCGTCGTCGTCGAGGTGGTGGTCGTCGTAGTATACTCGTCGTGATCGTGGTCCTGGTCGAGGCGTGGTCGCGGTCGTTGCCGTCCGCCGCCCGTCGTCGTCGTCGTCGTTGAGGTCGTGGTCGTGGTGGTCGTCCGTCGCTCGTGATCCTCGCCGCGGGCCCGGCGCTGCCGCAGAAGGCCCCCCGCTGCACGCCGCGTGGGCGCCGACAGCGGAGGCCTGCTGGGGCGCTTGCCGCCCGGCGGCATGCGTGAGTGGCCCTGCGCCGTCGCTGTGTGTCCTCTGTGTGTCCCGCGTGTCCGGGGATTGTCGGGGGAGTGTCCGGGATGGGTGTCTGGCGAGTCCATGGGTAGTCCAGGGAGTCCGGGGTGTCCAGGGTGTCCGGGGTGTCCGGGGTGTTCAGGGAATCGGGGATGTTTGGCGTGTCTGGGGTGTCCGGCGTGTCCAGGGTGTCCGGGGATTGTCCGGGGTGTCCGGCGTGTCCGGCGTGTCGGGGCCCAGTGTCCGGCGTGTTTGGGGTGTGTCCGGGGTGTTCGTGGCCGGGCTTTCCGGGTCGTCCGGGATGTTTGGCGTGTCCCGCGTGTCCAGCGTGTTCGAGGTGTGTCCGCGGTGTGTCCGTCGTGTACGACGACGGCGACGACAACGAATGTCAGAGACATGGGCGTGCGCCAGGGGCGACAAGATGACGACGACCGTGACGACGACAACGACGACGACCACGACCACGACCACAATCACGACCACGACCACGACTTCGATGACGACCACGACCACGATCACGACCACGACCACGACGGCGACGGGCGGGACATTAAATGAAACCTTCGCTCTTTGATGGGACAAGGTTGGGGAGACCTCTTGAGGGAACAGGTGGTCTAAAGCGTTTTCTTTTCCAACCTCCTTCCTCTCCTCCCCCCCCCTGGGTCTGGAGGGGGGTGGGCCGCGATGTGGCAGAGCGTCCTTTCTGGTCCAAGACGGCTCCAAGAGGGCCTCGGAAAGCCCCAAATGGCTTTCAAGATGGCTCAAGATAGCTCGAGATGGCCCAAGATAGCCTGCGACGCACATCCAAGAAGACTGAAGATGGCCCCAAGACGGTTTCAAGTGCCGTCCGAGCCCTCCAAGGACCCCCCCCAAGAGGCCAAAATGGCTCCAAAACCTAAGGAGCATCTGTATGCATTCTCGCCTTTTCGCCTCCGATTGCGTTTCAAGCCTTAGGCGCCTGGATGGCCCAAGAAAGCTCTAAGAGAGGCCCAAGAGTGCCCCAAGACGGCCCCAAGAGCGCCCAAGATCGGTCCAAGAGCGGCCCAAGAGGGGCCCGAGACGCTTTTTTGTTGAGAATCCGAGGGGTTGGCTTGAATTGAGGACCCCCCCTTTTTGTTGAAGCCATGGGCCCCACGACTGCCCCCAAAGGCCTCCCAGACCCCCCAAGGAGCCCCAAGAGGGCCCCAAGACCTCCCGAAAGAGGGGCCCCAAGAGGACTCCTAGAGAGCCCCTTTCTTCCCAAGGTGGCTCGAGGCGTCTCAGGTTCTGTGCGAATAAAAAAAAGTAGTAGCTGCATATTGCGGCGGTCTTGACCGCTCCTGCAACCCCATGATGGCTTCAAGAGACCTCCGAGAACCTTTCGCAACAGCACCTCTATTCGCCTGGGTATCGTTTCTGGATGGGCTGGCGGGGACACTTTTTTTTGTCGCGGCCGCGAGACAAGGGTCAGGCGGCGAAGGCAAGCTGGCGGGGACACGGCGAAGCGTCAATAATATGTACCACAACCACCGAAGACACAGGCCCGGCAGGCGGGACATTCAATTTTAGCTTCATTCGGGGATGGGACGTTGAGTCGGGCGGGCGGTCGGGACATGAAGTGTATCTTCCACTCTGTGATGGGACATGGTTGGGGGAAGTGCATCACAACCGCCGAGGACTCGTGTCGGGCGGACGGGGCATTTAATAACATCTTCACTCAGTCTTGGGACTTTCGGTCGGGCGGGCGGGTCGTCAAATCTAATCTTCAAGCTGTGAGGGCACAAAGGTGGAGGCAACATCTACCACAACCACCGACGACGCCAGCCTGGCGGGCGGGACACGAAACAAGTGGCTCGCGCGCCATGGCTCTTGAACGGAAAGGAAGGGGGAGGAGGCGGAGGGGGCGCGCTGGCTGGTGAATGTGGTGATGGAGGGGGCGCTCGGGATGGGGGTGTCGAGGCGGAGGGGGCGCGTTGGCTGGTGGATGGGGGATGCGGAGGGGGCGCTCGGGGTGGGGGGGGCGGTGCCGTGCCGAGACGAATGGGTCAGGGAGGAGGGGGCGGTGCCGCGCTAAAACAAAGGGGTCGGGGCGGAGGGGGCGCGCTGGCTGAAGGGTGGGGGGGTTGCGGAGGGGGCGCGCGCGGAGGGGGCAGAGGGGGCGGTGCGGCGCCAAACCAAAGGATTCGGGTCGGAGCGGTGTGCCGTGCCGAAATAAAAGGGGTCGGGGCGGAGGAGCGCGCTAGCTTGTGAGTGGGTGGGTGGGTGGGGTGGGCGTAATAGAGGGGTTTGGGCGGAGAGGCTTGCTGGCAGTGGGTTGGGGGGGATGCGGAGGGGGCGCGCGGGGCGCGCGGGGAGGGAGTGGGGGCCGTGCCGAAAGCGCTGGCCGGTAAGTGGGGGGATGCGGGGGGGGGGGGGGCAGGGGGGGCGTGCCGAAATAAAAGGGTCGGGGCGGAGGGGCGCGCTGGCTGGTGGGTGGGGGGGATGCGGAGGGTGTGTGCCGTGCCGAAATAAAGGGGTCGGGCGGAGGGGTGTGCCGTGCCGACAAATGGGGTCGGGGCGGAGGGGCGCGCTGGTTGGTGGATGGGGGATGATGCGGAGGGGGTGTACCGTTCCGAAATAAAGGGGTCGGGGCGGAGGGGGCGCGCGGGGGGGGCGTGCCGAAACAAAAGGGTCGGGGCGAAGGGTTTCGCTGGCTGGTGGGTGGGGGGATGCAGGGGGGCGGGCGCGCCGACATAAAGGGGTCGGGGCGGGGGGGCGCGCTGGCTGGTGGGTGGGGGCATGCGGAGGGGGTGTGACGTGCCGAAATAAAGTCGTCGGGGCAGAGGGGGGTACCGTGCCGAAATAAAGAGGTCGAGGCGGAGGGGCGCGCTGGCTGGCGGGCGGGGGGGGGATGCGGAGGGGGTGCGCCGTGCCGAAATCAAAGGGTCGGGGCGGAGGGGGCGCTGACTGGTGGGTGGCGGAGATGCGGAGGGGGTGTGCCGTGCCGAAAGAAAGGGGTCGGGGTGGAGGGGTGTGCCGTGCTGAAATAAAGGAGTCAGGGCGGAGGGGACGCGCGGGAGGGGAGCGGGGATGCCGAAATAAAGGGGTCGGGACCAAGGGGGCGCGCTGGCTTGTAGGTGGTGGGATGCTGGGGGGGGAGGGGGCCGTGCCGAAATAAAGGGGTCGGGGCGGAGGGGCGCGCTGGCTGGTGGGTGGGGGGATGCGGAGGGTGTGTGCCGTGCCGAAATAAAGGGGTCGGGCCGGAGGGGTGTGCCGTGCCGAAAGAAACGGGGTCGGGGCGGAAAGGCGCGCTGGCTGGTGGAATGTGTGGGTGATGGAGGGTGTGCCGTGCCGAAATAAAGTGGTCGGAGCTCTGGACACCCTGTGCAAGAGAATAAAGTTTTCACTCAGGGACGGGGCGATCGGTCGGGAGGGCGGGCCTTTAAATGTAGCCTGCACCCTGTGAACGCACAGGCTCCAAACTCAGGAACGGCACTCTCGCGGTCGTTGTCGTTGCCGTCGGTTGTCGCCACCGCCGTCGTCGACCTCGTCCGCGTCCGTTGTCGAAGCGGCCGGTCGTGACCGTCTGTCGTCGTCGACTCTGGAAAGGGGGCCTTCTCCAGGTTCGGATCCCCGGGGAATGCGGAGGTGCCCCACCCTGGGTCTGGGGCCGCGACGGCGACGGCGACGAGCGGGACATTTAATGTAACCTTCGCTCTGTGATGGGACAAGGTTGAGGAGAACTACCTGACGCAACCGCCGAAAACGCTGGTCGGGCGGGAGGGACACCAAGTGCAATCTTCACCCAGTGGCGGGGCGTTCGCTCGGCTGGGCGGGCGGGACGTGACATGTAACGCTCCTCATTGTGCTGGTACAAGGTTGGGGGAAGTAAGTGCCAGAACCACGGAAGACTCTGGTCGGGCGGGCCAGGCATTAAATGCAATCTTCAATTCCGTAGCGATGTGTGAACGTTTTCTTTTTACTCATTGTTTTGCCGATCGGCGCGGCCGTCGCCCCCCCCCCCCCTCCCCCGTGGAGTAGATCTTGGCTATTTTCGGGCGCCTGTTTCAGGCAGGCGGGGTCTCCCCCATGAGACGTTCTGTTGCAGACAGTCGCACTAGGCAGAGGTCCGGAGCCAGACCCCCTCCCCCCCCCACCCCCCTTTTCCGTCCAATGTCGAAACGCCAAATAAGAAAACGCCCACTTTGGGATCAAACCGTTTTGGCTCAAGTGCTGGTGCTTCGCGCTGCGTGCTGTTCATCCCGCGGGGGGTTGCTGCGTCTACACGGATGTCACTGGCGAGATCTTCTTGTGCGGTAGTTTTGATCTGACCTGCCTCGGCGACCGAGCAGTGTTCAATGAGTTTGATCGTGAGAATTGCACAGGCTCTATCGTTGCATGGGGAATATTGCCATGTGCTTGGTACACATCTAATATGTGATCAAGTTACGAAGATTATCACAAATACTTCGGTACAATCATACTGAATCAAAGCCTCGTGGGACAAGTCTTGGCGTCTAGCGATTACCCTTCACGTGCCACGAAGTCGCATGTGCTTGGGCCTATTGCCCCGCTTTCATGACCTTGTTGTTGAGCGTTACTGGGGTGTTGCAGTAGAAAGTTGGTGCTGCGGCGCAGACCCCGTGTGCACCGCAGGTGTGCAAGAGTTTCATATGTATATATATAAATAGAGAGAGAAACAAAAATCATGAGAAAGAGAGAGAGAGAGAGAGCCAGAGGAGGTGGAGGAAGTGGAGGAGGAGGAGGAGTAGCAGCCTGCATCCCATCTAGAGGGTAAATCGACCAGCAGGGCCCAGGCCACGCTAGTGGGGATTGGGATCGGTTAAACGATGCTCAGTGTGCCTCATCTTGCTCCTCCTTGAGCCGACGGTCGGGGAGCGTGTTGTCGGCGCGCGCCCCGCGGGCTCGGAGGAGCAATGCTTTGGGGTGCAGAGTGCCGCGAGGGTCGATCAGAGCCGCAGGGGAAACATGCAGCTGTTCTTCTGCAGACTTGCACGCGCGGGCGCCCCGAGTGCTCCGCCGCCACGCTCCTTCGTGTGCCAGAAGTATGCGTTTCGGTCAAGACGGCCCCAAGAAGGGCCCAATCTAGGTTCCCCCCTCCACCCTCCCTGGGGCCTCCTGAGCCGCTCCCCGGCCGCTCCCTCGGCGTCACTAGAGCTGGTCGCTCGTGCCCTGTCTTCATCCTATCTTCAGACTCTCCTTGCCAGTAGTTTTAGTCTAAAGGCTGCCGCCTCTGCCGCCGACCCGAATTGAGCGACAAATGTTTGATTCGTTTGTTGTCGGGGTGCCTTTCCGAGCACGGCAGGAAGGGTTCAGGTGAGACATCCAGGCTTGAGCCTCGCCCCCTGGACTCATGATTCTCTGTTGCACCTCGGACCCCTCTCTATCGAATGGCCTTCGGCCCATCCCGCCACTGTGGCTGGGCTGTGGGTATGAAGCCTATTGGATGTTCGTTGTGATTTAGTGGGGGACCTTTTAGGGGGCCTCTTGGATGCATTTTTTGGTCTCGTGGGGGCAGTTTTGGAGCCTCTTGGACTCGCTGTTGGGTCGCTTAGGGGCCTCTTGGGGCCTCTTGGGTGCCTCTTGGGGCCTCCTGTGGGCCTCCTGTGGGTCTCTTTGGGCCTTGTTGGTACGTTTTGGGGCCCCCATCCCTCCGAAACAGGCACGCGAGAAATCGCGAGAAGCCCCGGTCTCTGACCGACTTCCCAGGAGTTAGGACTGAGGTTGAGAGGATGATGGCAAGGACCTGAGGGCACGCCCACTCCCTACCCAGAGGCACGGTGGCGGATCTACAAATCCATGATAATCCGATGATCATGGTTCTGACGGATCGCATCGCATTTCCGATCTCCAATGGGGGAGCCGCCTGGGGGTATTTCAATTCGTTGTTGGTTGGAATCGTGGGGGCTGGCAGTGACTCGGGTTAGCGGTCGGTGGATTGGGCGAGGTGGCAAATATTATCCAGGAGCAGCGATGACCCAATCCCCGAAGGGGACAAATGGGGTCGGGCAAGGAATCGCGATTGACCATCTTTTGCCCAGGAGGCGGGGGGGTGGTTTTGAGCTAGGAGACCACATGCGAGAAGTCGTCCGGGTCGGTTTCGGCGAAGCCATCATCGTTATTTCGGGCCCTGAGATGCCGCCTGTGAGGCGGTCCGGTCGGTCTCGCCTGCTGATGCATCCCTGCAATTGTGGGCTTCGAGATGTCGCGCGAGAGATAGTCCAGCCCATTTCGTTTAGACATCCTTGCCACTGTCCTGAGGCGGTCCAGCCCTTTTGGCTTGAGACATCCTCGCGGTTGTGGGCTTCGAGGCACGGGAGAGGTCCATCCAGCCTCCCCCCCCGCGTTCTCGACCTGAGCTGGTCCAGCCAGTTTCGGTTCACACTCCGTCACAACTCTGGGCTCGGATATGACCTGGCCTGAGGTCGTCCAGCCATACTCGCCCAATGCGTCCTTGTTGTTCTGGATTAGTCGATGCTCTTGCCTCACTGTATCCGATCCCGTTTCCTCGCTGTTCTGGGTTTGCAGTTGCCGTGGACTGTTCGTTTGGCTTGAGATCTTCTTGCGACTCCCGGTTTATGTACTTCTGTCCTCACCTCACGTGGTCCGGGTCCTTTCCGGCTGGGAAATCGTCGGCATTTGTGTTTTCGGGGATGCCCACACCAGAGGTGGTTCAACCAATTTCGCCCGATGACCCATTCGATAAGTTGTGTCACTTGTAGGATGGACACTTTGGGAGACTGGAACCATGCTTGTTGCCAGTGGCAAGTCTGTCAATCGGGGCCAATTGTCAAACGGCGAGTGTAGCTGGGCATTGCATGAGGCGAGTTGCCCTTCCTCTGCCGATGGGATTTTGGGAGGAATTGATTTCGCACGCTAGTTACCCAAAGGGGTGGGCGGATTTTTCCGTACCTTAGATGCTGTGTGGCACTTCGTCGGAGGGGAGGCCCGACGTTGCCCCATCAGCCAGACTACTGCTGCTGCACCGCGCCTTGTCTTTGCGCAAAAAAATGAGGTCACTTCGCCTTCAAGGCTGGCGGGTTCGGAAGTCATCGGGCGTCGCGTCAAATCCGCGGGAGTGGCCAGTGTTCTGCCAGCACTAAGTTTGGCCAGGCCTTCCATGGGCTTTGGCCAGTGGCCCCTGAGAGGCCTCGCCAACTTAGGAGCTTCGATTCCTGGCCGATCTGACTCTTGGATCCCAGTTTTGGTTCGATCCGCCGTGCGCCATTGAGATGTGTATCGGTCCAACATGAGGACTCGAAGGTTGCGAGCTGTGGTCCGACCGTGTCCCCTGTCGTTTCCATGAGTCGGGCTGTGGACAAACCCTGTGCCGAGCTCGGTCGTCCAAATCACTGACGGTCAGGCTCACTCCGCGTTCTCAGACGGCCCAATAGGCCCCTGAGTTCGTCCGAGGACCGCCTCAGACGCAACCCAGAGGGTGCCAATGGAGCCCCTGGTGGCCCAAAGACGGCCCTCGAAGCGCCCCTGGGGCGTCCGAAACGGCCCTGGGACGGACCAAGATAGCCCACAGAGCCCCCGACTGACTCCAAGAACGCCCCCACTTGCTAGCAGCGGCGCTCAACACGCCCCAGGCGGCTTCTGCGCGGCCAGAATTGCGTCCCAGACGTCCGAATATGCTTCGAAGAGCACTGAGGGCCCGCGTGGCCAAGGAATGCTCTGAGAGAGCTCCAACACCAGTGCAGGGCAAGTCACGCCAGAGAGCGCTCGCGTGACGATGACGACGTTGATGATCATCATGGCGATGCTGTCGACGAGTGTGGGGATGACGATGATGCTGATGACAATGATTGCTATGCTGCTCGTGACTCTGATGATGCTGATGCTGATTGTCGTCTGTGGCTCGCACCGTTTATGACCGTCCATGTATGTGATATCCCCTCCTCCTCCTCCTCCTTCTCCTTCTCCTCCTCCTCCTCCTCCTCCTTGTACTTCTGCTTGGCCTCATGGGAGGCTCCTCGCCGAACGCTCCGCAAGAGCCCCCCGAGAACTCGGGCAGGGACTGCTTTGGGCCTGGTCGGGGGCCGGACCCGGACCTCCCCGCGCTGCCGAGACATGTAAGGCGAGGCTGCGGGCCGTTCTCGGCCTCCCGGGGCCCACGAACGGGCCCCAGGGCCGTCAAAGATTGTTCTCGGCCTTGGCCCCGAAGGGGGCGCGACGATGTGTACTGGCGTGGACGTGCGTTCCTCACGCGCCTGTCCCCCCCCTCTGCAACGGGCCCCAGGACCGTCAGAAATTATCCAGAAGAAGAATAGTAATAATGATCATACGAGGAATCATAATACGAATAACAAGAGGAATCTTTGGCGGTCCTGGGACCACAAACCGGCCCCAGGACCGTCAACAATGTTTCTCGGCGGCGAGCGAGGGGGGGAAGTGAGAAGGAGAAGGCCGTCTCAGAAGGCTCGGAGATCCCCTCGCCTTCTCAGAAGTTTTCGAAACCTCCCCTGAAGACAGGGAATACTTCTCAGAAGGCGCGAGGGCTTCTGAGAAGTCCCGCCGCCTTCTGAGAAGGCCTTCTCCTTATCATTTCCCCCCCTCGCTCGCCGCCAATATTCAGGATGAAAAACTGGTCCCCAGAAGGTCTCCGGATCCCCAGGGCCGACGTTGTGACAAGAAATGCGGCGTCGGCCCCTGGCGGCGCTTTCGGCACCATCCCTATAGCGCGCTCTGCCGCACCAGGAGCGTGGAGTCCGCTGGCTCAGGGAATCCGTGCGGGCATTCTGAAGGGTAAGTTCGTGCAATTTCGTGTTTTTTTTTGTTCTGACGATGTTTCTTGACGCGTTGAGACCATCACAGAGGCCGCCTCGAATATGTTCGGGTGGCGGATGTCTGGAATCAGCCTGTCCAGAGGCCGGCGTCGGTGTATAGTTGGCTCCCTCATGGCACGCAATGCCCCAACCCTCCGCTATGACCGATTCTGTGGCAACCATGCCGTCCCAGCTACTGCAACCAATTCCCATCTCCTCCTCCTCTTCCTCCTCCTCCTCGTCCTATTCGTCCTCCTAGCCCCCGAGGCCCAGACAAGGAGTTTCGGGCGAGACAGACGTCAGAGATGTAGGCAGTTCGTTGTTCCCCCCGGCTTCAGTCAGCGGCGGGGCGCGCGCGAGCCATGCTGCGATTTCTCTGGCATAACCCAATGTTTGCAGGGCAGTTTAGGCTGGAGGAGATCCTCTATCTGAGACGGGCAACTTCGACCTCATCGCCCTTGCTGGCACCAAGAACGGCACTCGCTTGGAGGGCGCGGAGGTTCTCAAGCGACGAGTAGCAGGATGAGTTGTGGTCGAGGCTCCTCCCTGCCGCAATGAGGCACCACTATCGACTGGGTCTTGTGGGTGTGCGGTGGTCTTGCCGTTTGAGAGTGTGGGGAAGTCCAGATTTCACTTCAGAAAACCCCAAGCAGTGGATGATTTGAAAATTGATACCATGGATTTTGAGATCGATTGTGAGAGCGATAATGAGAGCGATCGTGGAATCGATCGCGAGGACGATTCTAAGGTCGATCGTGAGACCGCGATTGAAATCGATTCAATGAGATCGATAGTGATATCGATCGCGAAATCGGTTATGCGAGCTCTAGTAAGATCGCTTGTCATATTGATAGTGATATTGGTTGTGAGGTCGATGGTGAGATCGATCGAGAAATTCGCTAATGAGATCGATGATGAAAAAGATCGGTAAGAATATCGACCAAGAACCCGGGAACCCGAGAACTTCGCCGCCCTCCGAAATCGACCTGAAACCCGGGAACCCAGAACCGGGAACCCGGGAACCCAGCCTGCCACCAAAATCGGCTGGGAATTCTCGCTAAATCTTCAACTTCCGCTAGGACCCCTTCAGTGCAAGCATTGACTGAGGAAACATGTGTCATGGATGCGTGTGTTATCTCATCATCTTATCCCCCACGGCCAGTTTTGCGTGTCAAGCGAGGCATTCATTTTCGCACGGTGGCTGTTCTTTCAAAGTGGATCCGAGGCATTCCTGACTCACCCCCTGTCTGATGTACCCCCTTGTGCTACACTGAGTTGAATGACGGCATAGGGACAATCCACCGTGACTAACAATGGACAGATATTCAGAGCGATGCGATGGGAGTCCGCAGTCGGGAACGACTTCAGCGCGGAGGCAGACAATTTTTTCGAGAGGCGCTGGAGCTACATCACATGTGGGCGGCGGGGGAGGACATGTTTTACCTACTTGTTACAATCCTCAGGGCTGCTCGCGCATCGATTTCATTGGGTGCCCAGTCGGCATGGAGCATCTGATTCACTCGCGCGGCGTGCTAAGACGTCTTGGCGCAAAGCTTCGGCCGATCCAGGGGCCCCCTCCGCGAGACCATTTACCTTTGACTTTGACGCTAGCGTACAACAAGGGTGGTCAGTTCCAGCAGGACCAAGAGGAGACCCTGCAGTTGGATCGCGATGCCTTCATGCTGGCTCTGAGGACAGGTCAGCGACGCATTGATTTTTCCTGGAACCGCTAGTGATTTGTGTGAAAAGTCGTAACCCACTACGGCTACGAGACCACGGCTCTCCCGACGGAGTCTTTGAGGGGTTGGAATCGGCTTTATCGGATGCGGGCAAAAATACGGTCACGAAGGTGAACACCAAGGATGCGGAATGCAGTATATGCCATGATTGGAGACGACGATGGTTGCGATAACGAGTTGGGTTTCGACCACAGAAGGTGCACGCGAACGTACAGCAGATCGAGAAGATAGACGGTGAACTGCGCAAGCTTCCGACCCGATTATGCAAGTTGTGACGCCAGGCTGTTCGGAAGTGCCGTGCTCGTCTGGTGGATGAGGCAACTGACCACCGGTCGTGCCAAAGGGTCGCGGAGGCATTGAAGGTTTCCCGCAGAGAGGCGTCCTGCCGCTTCGGGCCCAAGAGGCGAGACGGGCGTTTGGCCTGCGCTCGCATGCCCTCTTCGCAGCCATGGATTGACACGTGGCGACTCCCAGGTAAGGATGGCGGCATGAGTGCTGTCCTTCCGAGTCGGGAGGAGGTGGCGGGACAGCACAATACAGATTATGATATCGTGGAGGGCGAGGAGATTCAGGAGAAGGTGAAGGAGGACATAAGCCAGATGAGGAAATTCATCAAACATACCCCTAAAAGACGTGCTGCGCCTGCTTTCTGCGCCCCCCCTGGAGCCCTGAACCCCCTGGAGCCCTGGCCCCGGCGATCTCGAACAAAAAAAACGTGGGCGCGCCCCCCAACGTGACCTTTTGGTTATTGCTGCGCGTGGGCTTGCAGGAAATGCGCCATCGCAAAGTTGCCCCGAAGTATTGAACCAGTAGCCGAGGCGCTCTTTCTACGCAATCGCCATAAGTTAGGCCCAACAGGCATTCGAGTAGTGCGTATTCTTCTCGTTCCAGGCATGGCGTTTTTCGCTGGGAAGCTGCAGTGCGCGCCCGTGGTTTCTGACCATGTGTTCATCAAAGGATGGAGGAGGAAGTCTGCTAATATGGTTTCTAACTGCTTCTTTCCGGCTTCGCAAAACACGTCAGGCCCACTGGTTTTGTTTCAAAGATGCGAGCAAGCATTTGCTAGCGGCAATTGGCCCTACATGGACCAGGCAGTGCAACAAGTCGTGCCTGATGAGGGCCAGGCTCTCTGCTGCCTCCGCTATCTTGAGGCAGTTGCAGCGCCTCCTGCTGGGGGGGGGGGGGGGCTGTCGGGCGGGCGCGAAAACTCAGCATGGAGGGCCCATCGGCGACCCTTTCATCGCACCGGTTTTCAATGGCATCTTCAGGCGCCGATCGCGGACTGGCGGCGAGATGTCGACCAGGCCGACCTTGGCCGCGCAGGACTAACGGCTGAGTGGGAGAGTCTTATTGGTGATCGAAGTCATTTCAAATGCGCTGATGAGATTCACTCCATCGCGCTTTCTGATTGCAGTTCGGCCCTCCTGCAGTTCATCGAGAAATTGAAGTATTACGACCGCCGGTTGAACCGCCGGCTCTGCCCCGTGGGCCTCGGACAGAACGCGCGGACACATGGGGCTCATCTTTTACTTTGGGGGGCGCAGCGTTTCCCTGAAGCAGATCTCGAAGAGGGGGGGGTTCTCTGGGGGGCAACGTCAGGGAGCAAGTTCGGCACCTGGGGCCCCATCTGGTTTTTCGAGATATCGGTTATGGCGAAATCGAAAGACGGGTGTCTGCTACGTGGGCGTCGTTACGTTCTTTGGGCTCGATCTGGCAGCTCGATGCCGCCTGGGTGTTCGAGGGGCTTCTTTTCCGGGGGTTCAGGCTTAACGCGCTTCTGAGTGGACTGGGGGCGTTCGTCTTGAGTTTACCGAATGTTACGAGCTGGAGGTTACCCTGGCGCGTTCCTGCATAATTGCGACGGCTGGTAAGGCCACGGGCTGGGGGGGGGCAAGCGCCCGCGCTCGATGTCGACCAAGGCCTTCTTGGAGCATTGGAGGTTTTCGAGCCCCCATCTGGAACGCCGCATTCGACTCGTTCAGAGCTGGGCCACCCGCCCCACCCATCGCAGGCAAGCATTTTGCGCGCTGTTCGGGACCACGTCAAGTGACGAATGGGGGCCCGCTGATGCCGACGGGGGCTCTCTCGCCGCATGCATGCCCCTGCCTCCTTCATCTCAGGGGCGACTTGCTCGCCGTCCCGGAGGCGCTTGATCAGGAGATTGTTCAGAGATTGTTGACAACTTGCGACTTCTGCTGAATGCGGCAAACTCATCAGTCTTTTCAGCCATATACGTTGTCGCTTACACGTCTAGGCAACTCACCGCGGCTACTCCGCCCCCCCCGGAACAATCTGGGGGAAGGGGGGGGGGGGGCGGCCGCCGAGTCGCTGCAACAGCAGTCGGACCATATCGAGTCTGAGACGCAAGTTCTCCCAAGGAAATGCTGGCCCTCCTCAGGGGCGCACGATGCCGAGATGCGCGTTGCGAGGTTTACGAATCGGCGCGATCTCACGACGCACTTTTGCAGACTTCGCGGGGTTCGAAATTCGCGCCGAGTACTTGCGCCGACAAACGTGAGCATCCATTGTCGTCAGGTTTTCGCTCGTCGCGCGAATGCTCCGAAGCGCCTGGAGTGGTCGATGCTCAGGGGCCACTGCGACGCCGTCGGCCCGTCGTCGCTGAGGGAAGTTAAACCTGCGCCCTCACATGCGCGCCCGGTCTGTGACTTCGAGGGCTCGGACTTGGAAGACCTTTGTGACCGCGCGCGGTTGCGCCTTCCTCTTCGGCATTGCCCCTACTTCCCTGATGACAGAGACCGACGCGGGTCGGTCTGCCGCGGAAGGCGCGGCGACTCCACCCTGGTTCAAGGAGAGCGCCAAGCGCAGGGGCGAGGACAACGCAGGGGGCACAGTGCAAAAACATCACCTCGGCGGCGGAAAGGGCGGCGGCGACGGGACCAACCAGAAAAGCCGCGGCAGCGCCAAGAGCGACGCGGCGCACAGGCGGCCCACGCTCAGCTCGGCAGGGGAAGTGGCCGACGTGAAGGGCGCTCTGTGCCTCGATCTCGAGCTCCCAGACGCAGCCAGGGGGCCCTCGAAGGCGCGCGAAGGCGCAGGCGTCACGCACAACAAGCAGCCCCTTGAGATGAAGGAGGTGGCCGCGCCAGGAAGCAAACCAGATTGCGCGGGGCGGGACTCGCCTCACTTGCGCGTGGCAATGTCGGCGATCCTGCGCGGAGTGGGCAAGACCTTCTCGGAAGTCGGACAAGGGCAAGGCGGTGCTCCGCGACGAGATGAAGGCGTCATACTTGCAGCACATTTGCAATGCAGACATGTCGATTCTGGCACAATGAATCCCGCTGCAAGACGTTGATGGCCAGGGGGTGCGACGCGCCGAAGGCTCTGTTGAGCGTGCAGCTTCATCGGGGCCAGCAGATCGGCAACATCCTGGCGAAGCAGATGGAGAGGCTCATCCTATTCGAACAAGGCGAGTTCATCCCAGGAGCGGCTCCGAGGGGCCCCCTGGAGAGGGTGCTGGGCACGGAGGTGGGGGGGGAGGGCGCGTGGGATGTGGCCCCCCCTCCAGCTGCTCGGGCTGGCGCTCTGCGCGAAATTCAGTTCAGGCCTCGGTCTCGGGAAGATATCTTTTCAGGTAGCACTCGTTTTAGAAGATTAGTGGCGAAAGGAGTTTTGCCCGAGGAGGTTTTGAGGACCCCCTCGCGCTCTGGGTTCGCGCATGTTGCAGCTCCTCTGCCAGGCCCCCTTCCCGAGGCCCCTTAATCGTTGCACCTAGGCCGAAAGCGGGCTCCAAAGGCAGAGACAAAGGGCGTGGGCGGGGTGGCCGTGGCAGGGGTCTTGGTGTCGGGTGGTGCCCGGTGCCTTTTGGAGCCTGCCCCGCGTGGTTGCGAGCCGAAAAAAAGGGGTTGCAGGGCGGGCCAGTGCCGCTTCGCGGAGCGCGCTGGTTAGATGACCCAGATGGTCTGGTACCGGAAATTTTCGGTAGCGATCTCGACGCACCCCGAATTTCGGTAGCGACCGGATCTTCGTTTGAGGGCGTATAGCGGATTTCATAACGTTCTGATACCGGTATTGGGCGCTACATTTCGGTATTTCGGTAGCGACCGATCTCTGCGGAGCGCTACGGGAAATTTTCGGTAGCGGACCATCAGGGGACAGTCAGGGTGGATTCGCATCGATCCGACTCTGAGTTTTGGATTATTACCTTACAGCGAAGACTGATAGGTTTCTGGTAGGGTCAAAAGAGAGCACCATGACTCCCCAGGCGGGTCTGGGCGGGATCCGGACGGGATCCGGACGGGAATCCGGGGATTCTTTTTAGCCGACAGTAACGCACTTCGTGGACTTCGAATTCCCAGAATTCCATTCCTGGGCATGATTTTGAATGCCCGGAGCCAACTGTAGGCCACTTCGTGTTCTTCGAGTTCCCAGAACTCCGTTCCTGGGCATGATCTTGAATGCCCGGAGCCAACTGTAATACACTTCGTGTTCATCGAGTTCCCAGAACTCCATTCCTGGGCATGATCTTGAATTCTAGGCCTTCTAGATGGGGTTGTGCAGTCCGATTTGCTTCACGTCGACGTCGATGATGCATCGCCCACGTCGACGATGCATCGCCGATGCATCGCCGATGCATCGCCGATGTATCGGCGATGCGGCGCGATCCTCCGACCACATGTACTCCGACCCGATCTAGGAGGTCTCTATGAATGCCTGGAGCCAGCTGTAGGTCGTGTTCTTCGAGTTCCAAGAACTCCATTCCTGGGTATGATTTTGAATGCCCGGAGCCAACTGTAGGCCACTTCGTGTTCTTCGAGTTCCAAGAACGCCACTCCCGGGGCACATTTTGAATGCTAAGGCAGGCTGATGCTGAGGCTGAGGCAGGCTGAGGCTGAGGCAGGCTGAGGCCGAGGCTGAAGGCAGACAGGCTGAGGCTGAAGCAGGCTGAGGGTGAGGCTGAGGCAGGCTGAGGCTGAGGCTGAGGCAGGCTGATGCTGAGGCAGGCTGAGGCTGAGGCTGAGGCAGGCTGAGGCTGAGGCTGAGGCAGGCTGATGCTGAGGCCGAGGCGGAAGGCAGTCTTAGGCTGAGGCTGAAGCAGGCTGAGGCTGAGGCAGGCTGAGGCTGAGGCTGAGGCTGATGCAGGCTGGGGCTGAGGCAGGCTGAGGCTGAGGCAGGCTGAGGCTGAGGCCGCCGAGGCTGAAGGCTGAAGCAGGCTGAGGGTGAGACTGAGGCAGGCTGAGACTGAGGCTGAGGCAGGCTGATGCTGAGGCAGGCTGAGGCTGAGGCTGAGGCTGAAGGCAGATTGAGGCTGAGGCTGAAGCAGGCTGAGGCTGAGGCAGGCTGAGGCTGAGGCTGAGGCAGGCTGAGGCTGAGGCAGGCTGAGGCTGAGGCTGAGGCTGATGCAGGCTGAGGCTGAGGCAGCCTGAGGCTGAGGCCGAGGCTGAAGGCAGACTGAGGCTGAGGCTGAAGCAGACTGAGGCGGAGGCAGGCTGAAGCTGAGGCTGAGGCAGGCTGATGCTGAGGCAGGCTGAGGCTGAGGCTGAGGCTCATGCAGGCTGAGGCTAAGGCAGGCGGAGGCTGAGGCCGAGGCTGAAGGCAGACTGAGGGTGAGGCTGAGGCAGGCTGATGCTGAGGCTGAGGCAGGCTGATGCTGAGGCAGGCTGATGCTGAGGCAGGCTGATGCAGGGTGAGGCTGAGGCTAAGGCTGAGGCTGATGCAGGCTGAGGCTGAGGCTGCAGGCTGAGGCATCTGAGGCTGAGGCAGGCTGAGGCTGAGGCTGAGGCTGAGGCTGAGGCAGGCTCAGGCTGAGGCAGACTGAGGCCGAGGCCGAGGCTGAAGGCAGGCTGAGGCTGAGGCTGAGGCTGCAGGCTGCAGGCTGCAGGCTGCAGGCTGAGGCAGGCTGAGGCAGGCTGAGGCAGGCTGAGGCTGAGGCAGGCTGAGGCTGAGGCTGAGGCTGAGGCTTAGGCTGAGGCAGGCTCAGGCTGAGGCAGGCTTAGGCTGAGGCCGAGGCTGCAGGCAGACTGAGGCTGAGGCTGAAGCAGGCTGAGGCTGAGGCTGAGGCTGAGGCTGAGGCTGAGGCTGAGGCTGAGGCTGAGGCAGGCTGAGGCTGAGGCTGAGGCTGATGCAGGCTGAGGCTGAGGCAGGCTGAGGCCTCTGAGGCTGAGGCTGAGGCTGAGGCAGGCTGAGGCTGAGGCTGAAGCAGGCTGATGCTGAGGCTGAGGCTGAGGCAGGCAGGCTGAGGCCGAGGCTGAAGGCAGACTGATGCTGAGGCTGAAGCAGGCTGAGGCTGAGGCTGAGGCAGCTGAGGCTGAGGCAGGCTGAGGCTGAGGCTGCAGGCTGAGGCTGAGGCTGTGACTGCGACTGCCGTTGCCACTGCGACTGTCATCGCGAATGCGACTACGACTGCGAGAACAGCAGAATTCTACAACTGGATTCTCATCTGAATCTTAAGGGGAATGCTTCCAGATATGCTCCTACACATCGCTGTTAGGTTGCTTTGCCGGGATAATTCGGAGGCTGGTTTTCCCCGATTCTCAGTCACGAGGTACCTTCGGCGGGACCCCACGAATCATTATTATTCCTTTTCCTCGTCCTCCTCCTCCTCTTCCTTCTTCCTCGCGTGGCCATTCCTGCGCTGATTCCGTGACACTTGCGTCGACCTCGTTGCTTGAGTCCATGGATTATGTAGCCGACCTTGCGGGCTGCCGGCGACATGCGATGATTCGCGAATTCCTCCCCTCCTTTCCCTTCTCCCCCCCTTCTTCAGAATTCAGTGCCAGCCGGTTTCCTCCCAGCACACAGGGGATGCTGCCCGCGCAGCTGCCCGGCTCCGTGGCGGCATGCGAGGAGCCGCCGACGACGACGGCGCAGTGGCGGCGATGACGGCCACCCCGCGCATTTGGGCGTGTGGCCGAGCGCTGACGTCTTCGCGCCGTGAGGCAATCACGACTGAAGGTATTCGATCGAATAATGCATAAACGCCTTAAACCGATTTTTTTGGCGCATCGCGCGGATTTCTTGGATCCGTGCTGGGCCCCCCCCCAGTGGCGCTTCTGGCGCCGCCCGTGGCGCGCCCCACGCGCCTGGGAGGGGGGGCCAGCGCGAAGCCAAGAAATCCGCGCGGAGTGCCAAAAGTTTTATGTTCATGCAGTTGTTTACTCCTCTATACACCTTTGTCTGCTTCCGGGGGCCTCCCCGGGCCTAGGGCATTCAAACAACGAGTCACGATGAGAACCCAGCCCCAGGGAAAGGTGTTGTCGGATATTTTGGGGGGCCCCGTACTCACAGACAGCAAGACATCGGACGTATGGGAGAAGCGGTTTGGTCGGCTCGGCTGCGTCGCAGACGGTTTCGTTCGATCGGTTCGTCTCGCTTCGGTCGGTTGCTGTGTCGTTTCTGCGTCGACGCACCCTCCCTGAGTAGCCCGTCGGCTTGGGTCGAGTTCCTTTTCCGCTGTCGGTTCAGTGGGTATTTGCGTGCCGTCGCCGTGGGCGGTTCTGAGGAAGTAGCAGCAGCACCGCCACCGCCAGCGGACCACCTCCCTCCAGGCCGCCCAGGTTGTGCCGATGCTTCTTGGGATCGGAGGATCGCGCCGCGTCGCTGATGCCCCCAGAGCCCGACCTCCTCAACCCCAAGTCACCGATGCACCGCCGATGCGGTGCCATCCAGCAACCCCGCAAGGTTCATTTCGATCTGATCGATCCGATTCGATGTCGTGTTCGGCGAATTGGATCCGATAGTCTTATGTATTATTAAGTATGAGCCCTGTGATTCCATTTAATAATATGACTCGTAATATGGTAATTATTGCCCGTGCTACTAAGAATAGTTGTATGACTACTACGGATATCAATATTACTATTATTCCTCCTTCTCCGACGTCAAGATGTGGGGGATCCGATGTCGATTCGATGATCTCCCAGCGATCCCACATTGCCCGATCCCTGCACGGTGCTGTGGTGCATCCTGGCGCAGCCGGCACGATTCGGTGTCGATTCCATGCCGGTGCAGCTGGATCCGATGCACATTTCGCTTCGATGCGACTTCGGCGGCACCCCAACATACTGATACTATGTGTGCGTCGCCCCCCAGTAGCGACGCACGCACCGAGAACTTCCTGGTATAACTGTGCATCGTGACGGCCGTGGCGGGCGCAGTCTGGCCATACCGCTTGGGAAACGATGTATTCTGCACACAATGGTTATACTATCTGATCGGGTCGGACGCGCGTCTCCGAGGAGGACACATAGTACTAGTGTGTCTCTGTGCGTCCCACGATCTTCCGATTCGATGATGACTGATCCTGCCCCCTGCATGCTCCGTCGCCACTCGGGCGGCCCCCCAGTATTTATATATATATATATATGTATATATATATATATATATATATATATATGTATGTATGTATATGTATATATGTATTTATATATATATATATACATAAATATATATATAGAGAGAGAGAGAGAGAAAGAGAGTCCCAGATATATATATATATATAGAGAGAGAGAGAGAGAGAGAAAGAGAGTCCCAGCGCAGACGGAGGGCGGCTTCTGCTTCTGCTGCCCTCGGGGCAGCGCCGGCGGGCCGACGACCTCGGCGCGGGCCGGGATATGGCACCCAGCGCTGCGGCCTCTTCCAGGGGGGGAGCGGCAGCGGAGGGGGGGCGATGGAGCGAGGCTAGGAGCATCGGCAGGGATTCAGAAGGCGAAAACCCACCCCCACCCCCAGTCCCGACGCCCATCCCCGAGCCGGCGATTCAAGGGGTCGGGACTGGGGGTCGGGGTGGGTTTTCTCCATTCCTGGACCCCGAAAACCCACCCCCACCCCCAGTCCCGACTCCTTGAATCGCGGGTTCGGGGATGGAGTCGGGACTGGGGGTGGGGGTGGGTTTTCGCCTTCTCAGGGATGAGGTCGCCGAGGCTCGACCAACAAACAAGCGACACCACCCCACCTGCGCGCCTTCATGTTGCGCCACGGCCCACCCGGCGCCTGTAGTGTATACCACGCAACAGCACACTCCAGATCTCCTGGTATACGCGAAGCCCCGTCGGGCCGCAGGTGGGGTGGTGTCCTTTGTGTTCTGGTCCACGAGGCCTACCGGTACTCAGCGGTGCCTCTCGTCGGCGCTCCGCTGAGCGAGGCCTACTGATGCTCAGCGGTGCCTCTCTTCGGCGCTTCGCCTGGGGGGGGGTCTGGGGATCCGTGCCCCGCAGGAGGAGGAGGAGGAGGAGGAGGAGGAGGAGGAGGAGGAGGAGGAGGAGGAGGAGGAGGAGGAGGAGGAGGAGGAGAGAGGAGGAGGAGGAGGAGGAGGAGGAGGAGGAGGGAGTAGGGAGGAGGAGGAGAGTGGACGGAGAGGAGGAGGAGGAGGAGGAGGAGGAGGAGGAGGAGGAGGAGGAGGAGGAGGAGAGAGGGAGGAGGAGGAGGAGGAGGAGGAGAGGGGGAGGAGGGAAGAAGGAGGGGGAGGAGGGGAAGAGAGGAGGAGGAGGGGAGGGAGGAGGAGGAGGGGGAGGAGGAGGAGGAGGAGGAGGAGGAGGAGGAGGGAGGAGGAGGAGGAGAAGGGAGAGGGGGGAGGAGGGGGGGAGGAGGAGGAGGGAGAGTGGGAGGAGGAGGAGGAGGAGGAGGAGGAGGAGGAGGAGCAGGAGCAGGAGCAGGAGCAGGAGCAGAAGCAGGAGCAGGAACAGGAGCCGGTCCGACACATGTCCGCCCATGGTCCAAGGGCAAAGTTGTGTGCCTGCGCGCGTGTCGCAATTCGGCGTGCTGAGGAGGATCGACGACAACAGGGCAGTGGCCTTATTTATTATTTGGGGGGTATTGTTTGACTTGTCTATTTGTCATCCAAAATCCGCCTGTAGGAAGACATGCCCGACCTAACACAAGCACCACGGGCCCACAGGGTTCGAGCATGTTCCTGGGCCAGGCCCCCATGTTTTTCTTTGGAGCTGCGCGCAGGAACCTGACGATTTTACGTTCTGTTCTTCGGTGGAACCTGGGGGGTGTCGGCGCGTCGCCCATGGTGACCCGACGAAGGCATCTATACACCACCACCGTGCCAGACCAGGGCCATCCTGGGCCGTAGGATGGTGTATAGACCCTCCTGGCTCGGCCAGGAGGGCGTATACACCATCCTAGGGCCCATGATGGCCCTGGCCTGGCACGGTGGTGGTGTATATATGCTTTCTGCGTAGGTGACCAGTCGATCCCAAGCAGGCATCGCAGATGGAAAGAGCAAGTGGCGCACCTCCCGGGCGCCCTGCGCCCCGACCCTCCAGGCCTGGGCCCCCCCGCCAGACGTGCTCAGCAGAAGGTGCACGACAGGTTGTCGCGTTTTTGCGCCCAATGCTTGTCGGGAGGGAAGGAAACACACAAGCACAATTATCCCAGTGCGACCCTACCTAGGAGTTGGAGCATCTAGGAAAGCAACATCTACATCTACACCGACAGCTACATTAACATCTACGCCTGCATCTACATCTACATCAACATCAACAGCCAGACTCACGCCTACATCTACATCCACACCTACATCTACACCTACATCTACATCTACATCTACATATACACCTACATCCACATCTACACCTGCACCTACATCTACATCTACAGCTACACTTTCGCATTGGTGTTGCTTTTGCTTTGCATACTATGCTATGCTATGCTGTGCTACGATTGGCTATGCTTGGCTATGCTTGGCTATGATGTGCTAATACTGCGCTGCGCTATGCTGCGCTGCGCTAAGCTAAACTAAGGTCAGCTAAGCTCTGCTCCGCTATGCTATGCTATGCTGTACGATGCTATGCTGCGCTATGTTATGTTATGATATGCTGCGCTATGCTATGCTATGATATGATATACTGCGTTATGCCATGCTATGCTATGATATGCTGCGCTATGCGATGCTGTGCTGTGCTATGCTATGCTGCGCTGTGCTATGCTAAGAAATGCTATGCGATGCTATGCTATGATGCGCTATGCTATGTTATGCTATGCTATGCTATTCTATGCTATGCTGAGCTATACTACTTCGCCGCTACGGAAGTTCGGCCAAAATTCAATGCCTCCCGTTAGGCGACGGGGCCCCAGTACAATGTTCGGTTGAAGCATTTGTCGCTCCAGTCTCGGGCGGCACCGCCCCTTCGAAATCGAGCCCGCGGGTTTCGAAATCCAGTCGAGCTCGTTTTGGGGAGGAAGTCCTAAGCGAAGACTGCATTTTCGAGTTTTCGGGTCAGGGCTTTTAAAATTTTAAATGCCAGACGGTGTGGCCATTTCGAAACGGCGGTTTCGCTTGATACTTCCTCGAAAAAACGATTTCGAAATTTTCGGGTTCGATTTCGAAATGGCGCTCCCGCCTAGGACTTCCGCAAACATAGAATTCGAAACCTTTCTGCTTCGATTTCGAAATTGCGCTCCCGCGCAGGACTTCCTCAAAAATAGAAGTCGAAACCTTTCTGCCTCGATTTCGAAATGGCGCTCCCGAACAGGACTTCCTGCAAAATGAGGTTCGGCATTTGTTCCGTTCGAACTCGAAATGGCGTTCCCGCCCAGGACTTCCTCCAAAACGTAATTCGAAACCTTCGGGTTCGATTTCGAAATGGCGCTTCCGCCCAGGACTTCATCAATCAAGACTACGATCAGAACCACGACCACGACCACTACGACGGCGACGAAGACGACGACAACGACGACGACGACGACGACGACGACGACGACGACGACCGGGTTCCGGCCTTTCCTGCAAAATCGTGTTTTTTTTGTTGCGACCCCAGCCCGGAGACCGAATCCAAGAGATAAGGCACGACTCATTTTGACTAGTTCCGCTTGTGGTCACATTCTCGGCTCCTCTCCTCTCCTCCTTTGGTCAGTCATTGTAGGCACGGGGGTGCTAGCGTCAAGGTGGTTATCGGCGCTCGGCTGCTCATAGGTTCTGTGGTGCTCTCAGGCTTTGGAGTGATGCTCACGGCCGTCGTGGTGTTCATAGCCAATGTGATGCTCAGGCGTTGTTTAGCTGGAAACACAAAACGGGTCAAAACTGTCGTAGCGTCGATGTATGCTATGCGATGCATGATTATGCTATGCTATGCTATGCTGTGCTAATGCTGCGCTGCGCTATGCTGCGCTAAAGCCAAGCTAAGCTAAGCCAAGCTAAGCCAAGCCAAGCTAAGCTAAGTTAAGCCTAGCTAAGCTAAGCTAAGCTAGGCTAGGCAAAGCGGGGGATCCTGGGGGAACCGCGGGGCGGATCCTGGGGGAACCGCCCAGGGCGTAGTCCACTGCCCGGCCTTTTAAGCACACCGAGTAAAAACCCTTCTAGGCAGAGCCTAGGTAGGGAATTAATCGGCGATTTTCCCAGAAATATTGAAAAATACGGGAAGTGGGGGGAAGAGAAAAACCCAGAAAATATATGAAAATATGGCAAATTATGTTATTTGTGTGTGTGTGTATTTATTTGCGTGTCCCAGGGCCCCTTCAGTCTGTTGCCCCCCGTTGACGTACACCCGATTTGCGATGCGTGGGCCCCCCAGACCTCTCCTGGCGATCCTGCCCAGGGTCGCGCTCTCACAGCCAGCCGCGAGTCACAAGGCCGGGCTCCAGAGGCCAAGAACAGCGGGCAGACCCATGCGTTTTGATATGTTGTTCTTGTCGCCGGAATGTCGGTGATGGACGAGGAGGAATAAGAAGAGGAGAGAGGAGGAGGATGCCGAGGATGACGAGGATCGAAGAAGACGAGGATGATGAGGAGATGCATCCTTGGTCCTTGGATTATTCTCAAGCACCCTGAGCGTTGTCTTAGCACGTACCATGTTTTGTCATTGGCATGTTGAGCACGCTAGTAAACCGCTTCGGTTTGTTTAGAGCCGAATAGGTTTCGCTTCTGATTCGTTGTTGCTGTTGTTTCCGTTTACTACTCGTTTTAGCGTTTTCTGTTTCGTCGTAGCATCCGTAATTAGGTCGGGGGCTGAAACTGGCTTCCGTGCGCAAGCCTGAAAACGGCAACAAAAACTCTGGCACCAGCCTGACCAGTGCGAAACAAGCCTTGAAGCCCTCGACCCGTCCACGGCGAGGTTCCGCCGATAGAACTCAGCCGACTGGCAAACGCGAACAAAAACGAAGCTCTGTTTTAGCGTGTTCGGTTTTGCTGGTGAGACCTCAAGCGATAAAAAAACGCTGTCCACGACACCGAGCTGCAAGCGTAAACAAAAACACTCAGGTCATGTTTAAGATGAACCAAGGATGCCTGGATCCATGGCGAAGAGCAGGCGGCGGTCTCATCCCCCCCGTCGCAGGAGCCCAAGCTGGTCGGGGTGGGCCGGGACTCCCCGTCGTCCAGTTCCAAGGCGCGCTCCCGCGCCGCGTAGCATTCCAGCCTGGCGCACGTAAGTCCGTCGTCGAGAACCGCTCAGATGTTGTATCATCCCTCCCAGGCCAGCTCAATCCTTGGTTTTAATCTGATTTGATGGTGACCCCTTCTTCGGGCCTGCCAGATCTCAATCTTAAGACCCAGCAGAAGTGTTGCCTCCTAAGTTGTCGCTGACCTCGTGCGCGCGGCAGCTGCCTAGCAGAATCGTGATCTTGGCCGTCAGCCTGATGTCAACGACTGTCTGTCATCATTATCACGATCATCCTCGTCATCCCCGTCACCACCGTCACCATCAGAGCTGATTGGCCGCATCACATTTTGGTGCGAGGGTCAAGAACAGCCCTAGCTTGGGAGGGCCACCCTTCTATTGTTCGTGTCCACCTTGGACTGTTCTTCGTTTGGGTCATCCCCACGGGGTCCTTTTGCGAAGGGGCGAATGTTCTTGACCCGCGAAATTGTGGCCATGCTGCGACAGTCTCACCCCGATGATTAGCTGATCTGGTTCACGTCCTCCCTGCTCCCTCTTACCCCCCCCCCCTGAAAATACGCCCAGGCCGCCGCGCCGATGACGTCGACGTCGCTGACCTGCATCCCAGAGGCGAAGCTGCACATCAGCAACTTCTTCAGGGCGGTTGCGCACCAGTCTCGGTTTCTGAATTTCGTAGTTACGATCCCAGCACACGGACCCCACACAGTAGGTTCTACAAGGTGAAATGGGTAGGGCACGTGGTTCAAGCCATTGGGCACCAACCACGGGCACTAACCATTGGCACCAAGTATAGGGCACCAGCCATCGGGCAGCATTCACAGGATGCCATATGGCACCAACCATACCTAGAGCGGAAATCAGACGATAACAATTACATTGCACCGCTGAGCTCCATTAAGCAGGACGACGCAGTGTACCAAGTTTTCACGCTTCGCGTAGCCCTACCAGCCCAGCCCGTTCAGAAACCTTGACAATGAGAGGAAAGGGACGAAGGGACACATATAGTGAAACAGATCGGGCAACCAGGATGATCAGAAGATCTCTGGGAGCAAGGGGGATGCCCTTGGAGGGCCTCTTCGGGCCATCCCTGGGGCCCGCGGGGGGGCGTGGGAAGAGCAGGAGGCAGGAGGAGGAGGAGGAGGAGGGGGAGGAGGATGAGGAGGAGGAGGAGGAGGAGGAGGAACGCCACAGGGAACCCTAAGGTTGGTTGAACGTAAAGAGGAGGAGGAGGAGGAGTAGGAGGAGGAGGAGGAGGAGGAGGAGGAGGAGGAGGCGGCAAACTGCCTCTCTTGGGGCGCTCTTGGGACGCTCTCGGGGGCTCTTGGGGCCGTCTGGGGGGCCTCCTGGGACCCTCCTGGGCCTTTTTCTTCGGCCACCTTGAGGCCTCAAGAGCGCCCTCGTAAGCAAACAGGCGAGGAGGCACAACTCACTGATTTCCAGAAGGTGTTTGAAAACTGTGTGTGGGGGGGAGGGCTCCGAGAGAGCACCTAGGGCCGTCTTGTGGCCCTCGTCGCGCCTCCTGGAGGTATGTCGCAAGCCAGCTTGAGCCATCTCAAGTTCTCTTGAGCCATCTTGGAGACCATCTTGGAGCATCGGAGGCCCTCTTGGATCGGGGGCGGACAGACCCCCCAACAGTGACACGTCGATTAGTGAATTGTCCGTTTTCGGTTCTCGAGAGGGCGCCGCGGCCGTTATTTTCCAGGCTTGCGCCCGCCAGGTTTGGACCTCAGGTTGTTTTCACTAAACCACGTTTTACTAAAGGGAGGTCTGTCCATCCCCGATTGGAGCCATCTTGGGCGATCTTGGACGCTCTGACCGATCGTGGCAGAAAGCCTGAGGGATGGGGAGGGGGAGGGTACCCCTTCCCCGGAGGGAGAGGGCTTCTGGAAGACAGGGGGACATGTCGTTAGGCCACCTTCGCCCCAAGGGCTGGTGGGACTACTGGGCACCGGAGAGCACGAGCTATACAGACGGACCGAGGTATTCTGGAGGTAGGAAAGGGGTACGGTATAAAGGGGTGTGGTCTAATTTCGTGTGAAGGGGACCCTGTCGATGTTATGTATCGCAGATCGCATCGCCATTTCCACGATTGGCACCATACCCCTTGGTGCCGCACCCCCTCCCGACCTCCAAAGGCATAACATCGAGGTCGGTTCGGAGAGGGTACCCTGATGTTCCTCGTGCTTGTTGGGTGCTGATGTGCTGCATCCTTGGGGGGGGGGGTACCCTCGAGGGCTCGTCGTGCTGGCCGGCGGGGGGTCTCCTGTTCTTGAAGGCTGGTCTTCTGTCCCAGGGCCGGCCGTCGGGCTCTAGCCACAGGGTCCCAGTCATGGGTTTATGTCGGGCGTGTCCCCCGACAGGGGGATCTTCGACGAAAAATAAGGAATACCCCAAAAATATTCCAAAAAGGTAAAAAGGTACTCAAAAATAGTCCCCGGACTACGTTTGGACTATTTTTGGGGTATTTTTTTGTATTTTTCGTCGAAAATCCCCCTGTAGGGGGACAGGCCCGACTTAATCATAGGTCACCAGCCGTGCATCGGGTGCTGCCAGAAGTGCCCCTGGCCCGAGGTGCCCCCAGCTCTTCGGCCCCCTGGGGCCCCCTGGGCCTCGCGAGGGGTGCCCCGGGCGGCCGTCTGGGGCCGCCCCGAGAATCCCAGGGTTAAGTCGGGCCTGTCCCCCTACAGGGGGATTTTCGACGAAAAATAAAACATGCACCAAAAATGATCAAAACATATTACAAAAATAGTCTGAAGACTATTTTTGGAGTATTGTTTGACCCTTTTGGGGGCATTTTGGGGGTCTCCTTATTTTTCGTCGAAAATCCCCCTGTAGGGGGGGACACGCCCGACATAAGCCTAGGGGCACCTTGGGCCAGGGGTACTTCTGGCAACACCCGGATGCAGCACCGCCGCGAGAACGACGGCCGACAGCCGCAGGCTCTCGCAGGGCCAGCCGCAGCGGGCAGTGCCGGCCTCCCCCCTTTGCCGTCGCGGAGCAAGAGGCCCGGAGGGTGCGCACTGTTTGGGGAGCCGTCCCTCTCTGTGATGCTCCTCTCGGTCGCCCTCTCTATCCTGAGCCTCTCTTTCTCCTCCTCCTCCTCCTCCTCCCTCCTCCTCCTCCTCCTCCCTCCCTCCTCCTCCTCCTCCTCCTCCTCCTCCCTCCCTCCCTCCCTCCTCCCTCCTCCCGTGCCCTCCACCTCCTCCTCCTCCCCCCATCCTGCCCCCATTCTCAGTGTGGAACGTGAGATTTGGGGAGGAGAAGGTGGAATGGGGGAGGTGTGTGGGGGGGGGGACGGGGCGGCGGAAGGGGGGGAAGGCGGGGGAGGTAGGATGGGGATATTGGGCAGCGGGAGGCGGGGGCGGAGAAGAGCGAGGAAGAGAGAGAGAGAGAGAGAGAAAGATGTGTGTGTATGAATTGAGACACACGTGTGTATACACACATACATATATTTAGAGAGGTATACATACATGCATACATACAGGCAGTCGTACCTAGCTACATGCATGCATGCATGCATTCATACATACATACATACAAGCTTGCACACATACGTACACACATATCTAGATGTACATGTATGGTATACATACACATGCCTTCATGCATGCATGGATCCACATATACATACATGCACATACAGGCATACATGCATACAGGCATGCACACATACACACATACATGCATGCATATATGTCTACAGTTGTTCATACATATGCACATACGCGCCTACGTGTATATATATGTATACATATACATGCATGCATACATCTATACACATGCATACACACAGACATGCATACACACATACATGCATAACCACATACATACATATATGCATACATACATACACGTACATACATGCATGCATACATACATACATGCACATATACTTAACTACACACATGCATACATGCATACATGCGTGCACACATGCACTCATACAAACACGCATACATACATGCATGCATACGTGCGTACATGCATACAAACACACATAAACGCACCTACACATACACACATTCAAACGAATATGCATGCCTACATGAATACATACAACAATGCGTACACCCATACGCACATACATGCATGTTTCCACGCATACATACATACACACATACACAACCATACACATACACACACATGCATTCACTCATGCATACGTCCATCCGTCCACACATACATTCATAAACAATACATATTTGCATGCATAGTACGTGCATAGATTCATCGATATGCACAACCACATACACGCATACATGAATGTATTCGTACATATATATATATACATACACACACGCATGCATACATACACACATACATACACACATACATACATGCATGCATGCATACATACATATATACATACATACATACATACATACATACATACATACATACATACATACATACCTGCATACATACATACATACATACATACGTACGTACGTACGTACATACATACATTCATACATATACACACATACATACATACATACATACATGCATGCATGCATGCATGCATACATGCATGCATACATACATACACACATCTACATACATACATACATACATACATGCATGCATGCATGCATACATACATACATACATACATACATACACACACACACATACATACATACATACATACATACATACATACATACATACACACACACATACATACATACATACATACATACATACATACATACATACATGCATACATACATACATACATACATACATACATACATACATACACATACACACATGTATATATATAGATACGATATGATATCTTGAGGGTTTCGCTCTCTGCCGCTGGCTCCCTATTCTGAGTGCGGGCGGCTCCGCAGGAGTCTCCTTGGGCCTCTCAGGTGTCTCCTTGGGGCCTCTCGGGGGCCTCCTGGGGGTCTCCTTGGGGCCTCTCGGAAACAATGTATTTGGTCTCTTGGGGGTCTCCTTGGGGCCTCTTGGGGCCTCTTGGGACCTTCTTGGGGCCTCTTGGGACCTTCTTGGGGCCTCCTGGGGCCCTCTCGGGGCGGAAAGGTCGAGTTTTCGGTTCGTGGACTCCCTCTTGGGCCTCTCTTGAGACCGTCTTAGGGCAATGTTGGGCCTTCTTTGGATTCTCATGGGCCGTCATAGAGGGCTTCTAGGGCCGTCGTGGGGCGATCTTTGGAACTTATTGGTCCGTCTCGGAGCGTCGGAAAGCCGAAAAGGCGAGAAGGCCCAAAACCTTGGAAATCATTAGGGGCATCGTTGATTGTTGCTTCGTGGGGCCCTCTTGGGAGGCCTCTTGGGCCGTCTTGGGGGCATCTTGGGCCGTCTTGGGACAATACTGGGACATTCTTGGGGCTCCCTTGAGCCGTCTTGGCCTCCTGAGGCTCTCTGCGAAGCCTCGCCGGGCATGCTCGGAGGCCTCTCGAGCCCCGTTCTGGCCGCGCGGTGGCGTCGCCATGAGGATCTCCTGGGGCGGCCCGGCGCTGGATCTGAGGTTCACACCCCCTCCGTTGGTTGTTTGGGTGGGGCTTCGGGGCCCCTCTTCAGACAGGAAGCAGGAGGCAGGAAGCAGGACCGGAGAGGCCAGAGGCCAAACATGATGTCGGGCGTGCCCCCCTACAGGGGGACTGTCGACGAAAAATCATAAATGCCCCAAGCATATCCCCAAAAGGTCAAAACATACTCCAAAAAGAGTCCCCAGACTATTTTTGGACAACTTTTTTGCTATTTTGGGGGTATCTTTGATTTTTCGTCGAGAGTCCCCCTGTAGGGGGACAGGCCCGACATAAGCCAAACAACAAAAGACAACACATAACACATGACAGCAGACCGCACACACCTTCGCAGCCTTGCGCCCCCGGAGGGAGCCGGCGGATATACGTGTGGATGTGTACGTGTAGATCAATGTTATGTGCAAGTGTGTGTGTAGATGTATTTGCATATGTATATGTATATATGTATATGACGGCCCTTGTCCCATCTCGCCACAGGTCCTGGGTTGTGGGTCTGAGGCCTCTTGGATGTTCGTCGGGCCCTCGTCGAGGCCTCTCGGGGGCCTCGTGGACGAACTTGTCAGGCCGTTTTGGAGACTCGTTTGGGCCTCTTGGGGGCCTCTTGGGGTTTCCTGGTGGCCTCTGGGGGGCCCGCTCGGGGCCTACTGGGGGGCCTCCTGGGGCGGAAGGCTCTCGGATTTCTATGTTGGTGCTCCCCCTCTTGGGCCCCGCTGTGGGCGGTCTTCGGGTGGTCTTGGGCGCCTCTCGGGCCGTCTTGGGCCGTCTTGGGGGCCTCCTGGGCCGTCTCGGGGCGATCTTGGAGGCCTCTTGGGCCACCTTGGAAGGTCGGGGAGACGGGCATGCCGAAATGTATGATGTTTGCCTCTTGAGGCCCTCTAGGGAAGGCGCCTGGGGCTCTCTTGGGGGCGTCTCAGAGACTTCTTGGGCCGTCTTGGGGCCATCTTGGGCGTCTTGGACCGGCCGTGCGGCGATTCGGGGTACCCTTGGACCGTCCTTGGGGTCCTCTTGGGGCCCTCTTGGCCCGTCTTGCGGAAAGGCTTCCTGGCGCGCGACAAGCACAAGAAGCTTTGGGAGTTAGGGGTCCGGGCTCCCTCAAGACTCTTCAGGATTGAGGATTGAGGCTTGAGCTATCAGGCAACGACCATCAGGACACTGCAACTCGTGCCTCAGGCCAAAGGGGCGGATATAAGGGGGAGGGAGAGATGGAGAGACAGAGAGGGAGAGAGAGAGAGAGAGAGAGAAAGAGAGAGAGCGAGAGCGAGACAGACAGACAGACATACAGACAGACAGACAGACAGACACACAGACAGACCAACAGATAGACAGACGGATACTAGAGACGAGATACGTGGTAATTAGGAGGGGCTTAAGCTGAGAGACGAGAGGCGAGAGAGCGAGAGAGAGAGGTGACAGACGAGACACGATAGACGAGAGTGTTGACGTGAAGTGGACGGATGTCCTCGTTGATGCTGCCATGCCGTTGCCGTTGCTGCTCGCAGGGGCACGCTTTCGCTGGCCCCGCCGCGCCCAGCCTGGGCCACCTCGAAGCACGGTGTGTTGAAACTTCGGGCATGCAAGTCAAACGAAGTCCCTGCCGAGGGCCCCAGTTTGACAAATCATCATCAAACATCGATCCGATCGTTGCATGGAATAATCTTGGCGACGGGCCCAACTTGATGCGAGTGTGAGAAGCTCCAAGCACGTGGGGCGAAGGAAGGGGGAGATCCCCGTCGGTCCCCGAATCGTTTGAGGGCTGTGCCGAAGTGGTCGGGGTGACGCAGGTGAGCCCTGCAACCAGAGCCTTCGATGGAGGTCCCTTTCTGGAGCCCCGAGACGAGTTAGGCGTACGCCGAAGTGGGCGGGGGGACGCATGCGAACCCTGCCATAAAAGCCTTCTGTGGAGATCACTTTTGTGCCACGAAGCGTGCGAGGGGTGCGCCGCAAGGAGCGGGGAGCGCACGCGAAGGCTGCCGCAAAGGCCTTCGGTGGAGCTCCCTGTGTGACCACGAAGCGTGTGAGGGGTTCGCCGAAATGGGTTGCGGAGGGAAGGGGGGTGCCTCCTCCTCCTCCTCCTCCTCCTCCTCTTCCTCTTCCTCCTCCTCCTCCCTTTCCTCCTCCTCCTCCTCTTCCTCCTACTTCTCCGCCGCCTCCTCCTTACCCACCTCCTCCTCCTCCTCCTCCTCTCTTTCTCCTCCTCCTCCTCCTCCTCCTCCCTCCTCCGCCGCCGCCTCCTCCTCACCCATGCGAAACATGCCGCCAGAGCCTTCGGTGGAGCTGCCTCTGGGGCCACGAAGCGTGCGAGGTGTGCGCCGAGAGGAGCTGGGGGGCGCGTGGGAAGCTTGCCACAGCAGCCTTCGGTCGAGCTCTCCCTGCGGGGCCACGAAAAACAACGTCAGTGACGGGTGTGCCGAATGTCAGCGAGCGAAGAACGGTATAAAATAAACTTTCCGCCGTCGGAGACACATGCCCCTGGACGGCTGGAAAGTTTATACCCCTACGGTGCCACCGTAAGGGTATAAATTTTCCAGCCGCCTTGGGACAGGCGCCCCCGACAGCGAAACAGATTATTTTACACCGTTCTTCGCCCGTTAAGAATGGGTCGGTCGGACACATGCGAACCTTGCCACAGGAACATTCGTCCGTGTGGGGCCACGAGACGTGTGAGGGGTGCGCCGAAGTTGCCAGGGGAAAAATATGCGAACCTTGCCTCCAGAGCCCCCGATGGATTCCCCTTCTGGGGCCACGAAACATATGAGGGATGCGCCGACATGTGCGGGAGGGATGCGTGCGAAACTTGCCACAAGAGCCCTCGGCGGAGCCCCTTTGCGGGGCCACGAAACGCGTGAGGGGTGCCCCGACATGGACGGGGGGGCCCATTGCGAACCCTGCCACAAAACCGTTCGGTGGAGCTCTTTGTGTGGCCAGGAAGCGTGGGAGGTGTGCCTACAAGGGCGGGTGGGGATACATGCGAGGGCTGCCACGGAGACTTTCGGTGGAGGTCCCTGTGGGGCACGAAACGTGTGAGGGGTGTGCCGAAATGGGCGGGGGGACGCATGCGAACCTTGCGACATGAGCTTGCGGTGGAGGTCCTTATGGGGCCACGAGGCGTGTGAGGGGTGTGCCGAAGTGGTCAGGGGACGCATCCGAAACTTTCCACAGAAGCCTTCAGTGGAGCTCACTTTGAGGCATGAAGCGTGTGTGCCGGAATGGCAAAGGCTGCGAAGGCTGCCACAGAAGCCTTCGGTGAAGTTCTGTCTGGGGCCACGAAACGTGTGAGGGGTGCGCCGAAATGGGCGGGGGGACGCATGCGAAGCTTGCCACCATAGCCTTCGGTAGAGTCCCCAGGCGGGGCCACGAAACGTGTGATGAGTGCGCCGCGATGGACAGGGGGGGCGCATGTCAACTCTGCCACAAAAGCCTTCGGTGGTGCTCTCATGAGCTCTCTGTGGTGCTACGAAGCGTTTTGGGGGGTGTGCCGAAATGGGCGGGTGGGACGCATTTGAACCTTGCCGCACCCCTTCTGTGGAGCCCCCTTGTAGGGGCCACGAAACGTGTGAGGGGTATGCCGAAGTGGTTGTGGGGCGCATGCGAATTCTGCCACAAAAGCCTTCGGTGGAGTTCCTTCTGGGGTCACGGAGCCAGTGAGGGATGTGCCGGAACAGACAATGCGGAGAACGCAGGTAGGAAGGGAGGAGGGGGAGTAGGGAGGGAGGGGGGAAGGAGCGGGGAGAAGACGAGAAGACGCAGGCAGGAAGGCAGGAAGGGAGGAGGGAGAGAGGGGGGGGGAGGAGAGGAGAGGAGAGGCGAGGAGAGGAGAGAATGACATGCGGGTCGCTGTCCCTGCACAGCGAGGGCCCATCGCCACAGGATGGTGTGGACAAACAGACGCGCTGGGCGGCGAGGCGCGAGCCCTATGTTGAAAACGACAGGCGCTCAACCCTTGAAGCTGCTTCACGATGTTGGGCCGAGTGCGCACAGCGCTGAGGTTAAGTCGGGCATTTGCCTCTACAGGGGGGACATGCAAGTCTAGTAGAAACACCGTCTGGTGGCATTGCTCCTGCCCTTTTGACTAGTAGGGGTTGCGTCTGGCTTGCCTATGTTTCATGCTTATTCCAATATCCGCCCGTAGGAAGACATGCCAGACCTACCGCTAAGGCGCGAGCCCCACTTTGAAACGGAACCGCCCTCGATCCGTGAAGCAATACGTTAGACACGAGTGTTCGCGGCGCTAAGGCGATACCACGCTTTCTACAACCCTTCAATCCTCGACACTCCTGCAAACTTGTCAGACAACTGTGCTCGGCGCTACGGCGAAAGCCACATATGGACAACTGTTTGCTGCCCCTCCATCCGTGCAGTTGGTACAAACTTTTCAGGCGAATGTGCTGCGGCGCTAATGCGATAGCTGAATTTTCAAGCCGCCCACCTCCATTCTTGAATTCGCTGCGAACTTTGAAGACGAGTGTACGCAGCGATGGGGCGATAGCCACGTTTTGAAAAAGGAGCCGCGCTCCATCTGTGGAACTGTTGCGTGTTTTCTCAATCATCCTGTGGTGTTGGTTCTCGTTCTGAAGAGACAGCGCCCCGCGTCATGCCCGCTCCCGCTCCCCCTTCAATATCTTCCCATCCCTGCCTCTGCCCTCCCTCGAGCCACCCCTCACACTTCTCGTGGCCCAACAGGGAGCTCCTCCGAAGGCCCCAGTGGCAGGGTTCGCAGGGCGGCGCCACCTCCATTTCGGCACACGCCTCAGTGGCTTCGTGGTCCCACGCTGAGCTCCATCGAAGGTCTCAAGTGACAGGGTTCGCAGGGCGGCGCCGCTCCAATTTGAGCACTCCCCTCGCACGGTTCGTGGCCCCATGGGGAGCACCACCGAAGGACCCAGCGGCGTCGCCTCCATTCCGGTGCAACCCTCACACGTTTCTTTGCCCCACTGGAGCTCCACCAATGGTGCCAGAGGCAGCGCCTGCATGGCGGCACTGGCTCATTTTGTCGCACCCCTCACACGTTGTGTGGCTCCATGGGGAGCTCCCCTTCAGTCGTCCGACCTGCCCTGCGGTGCTCACGCCTGCATGCGGTTGGGCTCATCGCCGAGATAGATACGCGAATGCGCGCGGAGCGAAGGCAAGGATCACATTTTGAAAACCACCACTCTTGCACTAGTGAAGCTGATGCAAACCTTTACGACGAATGCGCACGGTGCTAAGGCCAGAGCCACATTTTCAAAACGACTCGTGCTTCATCCTTGAATTTGCTGCAAACTTTGTAGATGGAGGCGCGCGGCGCTATCGCGAGAGCCATATTTTGATCGCCCTCCTTTACCCTTGTAACTATTGCAAATGTCAAGTTTCGTCTCAGGCAAAATGCCCGGCCCGCCGCAGCGACAAGTCTAGGGGTGCGACAGGGAGGAGTGTTTAAAGAAATGGACTGAAGAAGGAGGAGGAGGAGGAGGAGGGGGAGGAGGGAGCGGAGAAGGGAGACAACAAGGAGAAGGAGGATACGAGGGGGAGAACGAGGAACAGGAGGAGGAAGAGGAGGAGGAGGAGGAGGAGGAGGAGGAGAAGGAGAAGGGGACGAACGAGGAGGAGGAGGGGGAGCAGCAGCAGGGGCAGGAGGAGGAGGAGGAGGATGATGATGAGGAGGAGGAGGAGGAGGAGGAGGAGCAGCAGGGGCAGGAGCAGGAGGCCTCCTCCTCCTCCCCCCCAGTCGTTGCATTTTGTTTCTCGACGTCGGCCCCCGTGGATCTCCGCCAACTCGTCACTCCACAGGGTCGGCTCTTCCTCTCGCGCCGTGTGTTGGCACTTCCCAGGGCCAAGAGACGGCGAGCCCAGCACGTCGAAATGCCGGCCGTCGCACCTCCTGCGGCGAGGTGGTCCTTGCTGGCAGCGGCTCCTCCGACGTCGCCGATGCCGTCTGCGGCTCGCAGCTCAGCGAGGACTGCCGGCCTTCCGTCGGACGCCGGCGCAGTGGCCGGAGGAACAAGGCCCCCGCCCGCCGCGTGGCTTCGGGGGTCGAGGATCGAAGGATGCTTTAAGTCCATGCGGGGTAGGTCCATGCGGAGTGCTCGGTCTCCGTCTGGGCTCTCAACGTCTGGATGTGGCCTCCACTGGAAGGAAGAGCAAGGTGCATACGGCGGGTTCGCGTCGTGTGGACGCGGTGGCGACCCTGCCGCGGGTGTTCAAGGTTGAACGCCGCCAGTGGCCCAGAATCGGCCAGCACGGAACGATCTGGCGATCGAGAAGCCGCCGATCGTTCAAGGCAAGGCCGAACAGTCCACGCGGCGTCAGGATCCAACGCCAGGTCAGGACACGAGCTCGTCGTGTCCAGAGACCTTCGGAGGCCCGCGCGGATTTCTCGGGTCGGCGCTGGGCCCCCCCGTGGCGGCGCCTCCGGCGCCGACCCTGGCGCCTTTCAGCGCTCCAGGGATCAGGAGGGGATAAAACAATCAGACACAAGTAGTCGTTGACCCCCAGGGAAATATGGGAAAATATGGGAAGTGGGGGAAGACAAAAACCAACGACATCTAGGAAAATATGGTGAGTCCCCCAGGGAAATATGGGAAAATATGGGAAGTGGGGGAAGACAAAAACCAACGACATCTAGGAAAATATGGTGAGTCCTGTTATTTGTATGTATTTGTTTGTGTGTCCCAGGGCCCCTGCAAGGGAGGGGGAGGGGTCGGCGCCTCGCCAAGACGTCGGCGCGGACCTCCGAGCGCTTGTGCTCGTGCAGACGTTTCTACCTCGCACGGCGGGCGCACTGAGCAGTGCATGCCGGCCTCGACGATGTCAGAGCCCGACTTGGACAAAAACCTCAGGAGGGGAAGAGCACACACAGAGACATAACAATGAATCGCCGACTCCCAGGAAGGTGTGGGAAGTGGGGGGGGGAGACGAAAGCCCAGGGAACATAGGAAAACATGGGGAACCCTGTTATTTGTGTCCATTTGTGTTTTTTGTTTGTGTGTGTGTGCGTGTGTGGGTGTGAGTGTGGGTGTGGGTGCGTGTGCGTGTGTGTGTGTGACACACCTCGTCAAAACGTAACTAACAAGTGGGTCTACTGACTGTGTGGTGTGGGGGGGGGGGGTGTGGGGGTGTGGTGGGTGTGGGGTGTGGGGGTGTGGGGGTGTGGGGGTTTTGTGGGGTGTGGGGGTTGTGGGGGTGTGGGGTGTGAGGGTGTGGGGGTGTGGGGGTGTGGGGGGTGTGGGGGTGTGGGGGCTGTGGGGTATTGGTGGGGGTGAGGGGGTGTGGAGTTGTTGGGGTGTGTGGGTGTTGTGGGTTGTGGGGTGTGTGGGTGTGTGGCTGTGTTGTTGCAGTTGTTTTGTGGGTGTGTGGTGTGTGGGTGTAGGGTGTAAGGGTGTAAGTGTGTAAGGGTGTTGTAAGGTTTACTTTGTGTGGGGGGTGGGGGGGTGGGGGGTGGGGGGGGGTGGGGTGGTGGGGGTGGGGGGGTGGGGTGGGGGGGAGGTGGGGGGGTGGGGGGGTTGGGGGGTGGGGGTGTGGTGGGGTGGGGGTGTGGGGGTGTGGGTGTGTGGGGGTGTGGTGTGTGGGGGTGTGGGTGGTTGTGGGGGTGTGGGGGTTGTGGGGTGTGGGGGTGTGGGGGGTGTGGAACTGTGGGGTGTGGGGCTGTGGGGCTGTGGGGCTGTGGGGGTGTGGGGTTGTGGGGGTGTTGGGGGTTGTGGGGGTGTGGGGTCTGGGGGGTGTGGGGGGGTTTGTGGGGGCTGTGAGGGGGTGTGGGGAGTGTGGGGGTTTTTGTGGGGGTGTGGGGGTGTGGGGGCGTTGAGGGTGTGGGGGGTGGGGCGTGGGTTGTGTGGGGGTGTGGGTGTGGGGGGTTTTGTGGGGAGTGATGTGGGGGTGTGCTGGGTAGTGTGGGGGTTGTGGGGTGTGTGGTGGATTTTATGTGGGGTTGTGGGTTGTTGGGGGTTGTTGGGGTGGTGGGGGTGTGGGGGTGTGGGGGTGTGGGGGTGTGGGGGGTGTGGGGGTGTGGGGGTGTGGGGTTGTGGGTGGTGGGGGTGTGGGGGTGTGGGGGTGTGGGGGTGTGGGGGTGTGGGGGTGTGGGTGTGGGGGTGTGGGTGTGGGTGTGTGTGTGTGTGTGTTTGTGTGGGTGTGGGCGTGGGTGTGGGTGTGGTGTGGTGTGGTGTGGTGTGGTGTGGTGTGGTGTGTGTGTGTGTGTTTGTGCGTGTGTGTGTGCGCGTGTGTGTGTGTGTGTGTGTGTGCGTGTGTGTGTGTGTGTGTTTGTGTGTGTGTGTGTGTGTGTCCCAGGGCCCCTTCAGAGCAGCTGCCCTCCTCGCCGAAGCGGACCTGCGGTCGTCTGCGGCCAGTCCTTTTTTCCTTCGCCCGGGGAGCGAAGGGTGGGCGCGGCGCGACTGGCGTCGGGGTAGCCCCGACGGGCCGTGCTGGTCAGGCCTCGGGCTGCGCACAGACCCCAAGGGCGCCCTCGAGGGCGCGAAGTTGTTCGCGCTTCGCGCTTCGGCTCCGGTGCCTCCTTGTCCTCCTTTTCTCCCTTTGGGGGGGCGGCGCGAGGGCGCGAAGCTATTCGCACGTCGCGCTTCGCGCAGCGCGAAGCGCGAAATTGGGAGCCCTTGGAAGGGTGGGCGCGACTGGCCTCAGGGTGGCCCCGACTGGCCGTGCTGGTCAGGCCTCGTGGGATGCTCGAACCTACTTTAGTTTCGAGCACCAGGACGAATTTCGAGCGCCCAAAGAAGTGCCGAAACTCAAGGGCTTTCACGTGCCGGGCCCTCGGAGACACTCGCCCGACACTGTTTCGACACTCTTTTGACACTTTCCTGGGTGGTCGAAATTATTTCTAGGATGCGGTCCTTAAGTAGGACAGGAACAGCGCATAAGACCCGGGTTCGACCCAAATTTGAGTCGGGCCTGTCCTTCTACAGGCGGCATTCTTAAAAAGAGAGTCAAACAAATTCCAGGGGGCGATTTCCGGGCTATTTTCTAGTATGTTGTGTGCATGCGTTTTGCCAATTGGTGGTGTTTCGTCCAAGTTCCGTTTGTAGGAGGACATGCCCGACCTAAACACAAACGGTGTTTTCCGTCTTCCTAAATTCAGTATCGTTTGACCAATCGCCATCCTCATCCCCTTCGATACTCCCACCAAATTACCACCCGAGTTGGGGATACACTCCTCGAAACCTGAAGGGAACGGCCTACATCCCCATCTAGGGGGGTAACTCGGCCAGTAGGTCCCAGGCCACGCCGCTGGGGATGGGGATTGGTTAACCAATACTCAGAAACGGTGTTTTCCGTCTTCGTTTTGTTTCTTTGTCTTTCGACTCGTATTCGTTCCGCCTTCTGCGGCAAAATCAAATCAGAGCGAAAGCGGCACACGAAATCGCCAACACACCACCGCTTAGATCGAGCCCTGGCACAGACCAGCCCCCGCCGCTGGCCTCGACATTCCCGAGCTCCCGGCGCGCTCCGCGCCCCAGGGTAGGTGTGCTGAGACCGCCCTGGGCTACAGTCGGGGCGCTGAAGAAGGAACCCTGTTCGTTGGGAAGGGGCTCGGTGTTCCTTGATTGTTTTACAGTTTGCCCTGGGTTTTCCTTAGGTTTTCAATGGTAAATCGAAGTTTAACTTATGGAAAAAAAGGGGCCTCGTTCCTTATTTAGGGTTCCTTAGGTCAACGCCCCGACTGTACTCGGAGGGCCTGTTGATGCCAGCCGGGGCATCCTGGAATTGCTGTCTGTGCACAACCCGAGGCCTGCTCCAGGCTGTGTCACGCGCACCGACGGGAGGGACTGGCCCAGGGGGGGGGGGAACATCGACCCCCAAACACCCATGCATGTCCAATCGGGCCCCGACGACCCGCCCCTTCCCAGGAGCGTGAGGTTTCGCCATGTCGTGGGCCTGTCGCAGATCAATATTTGACGCGTCGCCGATTCTAGATATGAGTTGTTCCAGGTTTTGCCCCCCTGAGCCTGTCCGCCCGCTTGGTGTTCGCCCTCATCTGTGCAGGAAGGCCGCGCAGACTGCGGACGGATCGACTTGTTCAGCCCTGGCAGACATTTCCTTGACTTCGGCCTTAAAGGGGGGCCACTCTCGGCCCCGGGGGCCATCGAACACGGATCTGTGACGAGCACATGTTTTGGGGGGGGAGAGTGGTCGAGATGCTTGAGGATCCTGGGTTCAAGATGTCTGCTGTCCGAGCACGTGTTTCTGGGGAGAAGCGGTGGGGATGTTTGACGTCTGAGCACACTTTTGGAGAGGGGGAGGTGGTCGAGATGTCTGAGGATCTTGGAGTGAAAACAGAAACCATCGGATGTCTGGGAGCCGGTGGCTGCGCGTGGTCCATGTCGAGCCGATTCGATGACGATGCAGGGGGGAGGCCATGCCAAGAAACGCCCTGCTTGCCTCCAGGGTGCCCTGGGTTTCTTGGGTTTCGATTGTTTTGCGATGGAGAGCGTGACGTTCCCACACCAAAAGCCAATGGGCGTAATTACTGGGGTCTCGGGGTTGGGTTTCTTGTGGAATGGAATGGGCTCCACTGTAATCAGACGATCCGATGCCCCCGATGTTCGCACGGCGCTGCTGTGCACCCTGGCGCGGTCGGCCAGATGGGCTTCCGTTTCCGTGTCGACGCGCCTTGATTCAACGCAAAGAAAAAAAAAAAAAAAAAACAAAAAAAAAAAAAAAAAGTCTACAAAAAAAAAAAAAAAAAAAAAAATAATAAAATAAAGAAAAAAAAAAAAATAAACAAAAAAAAACAACGCAAAGTCCGATTCGATCCGGTTACGCGAATTGATTGATCTTGCATCAATGTCGGGGGTGGACAGAACCCCCAACAGTGACACGTCGATTAGTGAATTGTCCGTTTTCGGTTTTCGAGAGGGCGCCGTGACCGTTGTTTTCCAGGCTTGCGCCCGCCAGGTTTGGGCCCGAAGTCGTTTTCACTAAACCACGCTTTACTAAAGGGAGGTCTGTCCATCCCCGACAATGGGACTCGATCGAATATTCTCCGTGTCACTCATCCTCGTCCTTCTCCTTGTTCTTCCGTTCCTGTTCTTCCTCGGGGCGTCCCGCGAGTGGAAAGTGTTTCGTCGTTGGCGCGTTAGCCTCTTTCGTTTCCGTCGTCGAAGTCGGCGTCGTTGTCGTGGCGATTTTTTGTCAATTCCGTGAACACGAGGCTCGCTTCCGAGGGGTAACGTGGAGGTCGGCTCGCGCCTTGGCCACCTGCGACCCGTTGAGCTCGCCCCGGTCCTCGTTGGAATCGGCACTGGGCAGTGCTATGTAAAGACTGGCCAGTTGAGCTTCAGTGACCCCCAGGCGCTGGGAGTGTGCAATCGTGTGTACGTTAGGCATGTGCTGTTCTGTTTGCTGTGTGTGTGTGCCGTGGCGTGCTGTTGGTGAGCCGTGTCGTGCCGAGCCGCTGCAGCGTCATGCTGCGGCATGCGGCGCCGCGCCGTGCCGTGCCGCTTGTTCGCCGCTGCCGCTCGCCGGCCTGTGTCGGTGTCGTGCTCCCTTTGCCTAGAAATCCAGCTTTTCTTACCACGCTGAGGCATATCCTCAGCCCTATGCTTGGCATCGCCTCACCTCGATGCCGATGTTGGGGATTCCCTCAGTTGCTGAGGGCACATCCATGAAGGTGTCATCGCCTTCTGGCTTGTCAGTCTTAGGAATAGGGATACGTTCGAGGCTAGTTAGCTTCGACATCTTTCACGCGTGACCCCCAGGCTTCATCGACCCCCGCCCCAGGACAAGCCTTTAATCCAGGTGGCCCATGTGACGTCGCCCTCGTAATTACTCTGTGTCCTCCTCGTCGTCGTCTCCAAACTCCTCCTCCGCCTCCTCCGCCTCCTCCTCCTCCTCCTCCTCCGCCTCCGCCTCCTCCTCCTCCCCTCTCCTCCTAATGTTTCAGATCCCTCGCACTGCATGGGTCCAAGCACGCCAGAGTCCAGAGGCCACGGCCCCGCCCACCGCTCCTGAGCTGGGCCTGGACGCTGAAGTCTGCAGCAGTGGTCGTTCGTGCGTTCCTCTCTCTCGCTTTCCCGCTCTCGCAACTGCTCGTGCGTCACCCGCCACGCCCCCCGCGCCCGCCACGCGCCCCGGGGCGCGACGGCCACACGGAGACTGCCCCTTCAGGAGGGGGGGGATCAAGGGGGGGAAGGCCGCCCTTGCTCGTGGGCGGCAAAGAGGGGGGTGATGACTAGGGGGGGGGCAGATCATGGCGTGGGCCACGACATTTCCTCAGATCTCGTGGCGCCTCCTCTTATTTCATTCCGTCCCTGGCCCCCCCCCCTGGGCCGCCGCGCACATGCCGCCGGCCATGAAAAGCGCCCCCCCCTCTTGGACGCCCCCCCCCCTCTTGGCCGCCCCCGACTTGAATGTCGGCGACCTCGTCGTTCGCTCGCTCGCTTGCTCTTCGCTCGCTCGTCCGGTTCCTCGCCGGCCTCTCCTCGCGGTCGGCCGACCGGCCGCCTCGGCTCCCCCGCGGCGCCGGACGCCTGGGGGCCACCGTCCCGCGCGGCCTGCGCCGCGCGATCCCTCGCAGGGGGACGCCTCGCCCGCCTCGCCGCCCGGCCCGCGGGGCGCGCGCCGCCCTCGGGAACGGGGGGGGGGGAGGGGAGGCGCGCGGGGCCTCCGCCCCCCGGGGGCGGGGGGGGGGGGTTTCCAGCTTGGCGGCGACAGAGGCGGGAGGAGGAGGAGGAGGAGGAGGAGGAGGAGAGGAGGAGGAAGGAGGAGGAGGGAGGAGGAGGAGAGAGGAGGGGAGGGGAGGAGGAGGGAGGGGGAGGGGGAGGAGGAGGAGGGGAGGGGGAGGAGGGGGAGGAGGAGGAGGAGGAGGAGGAGGAGGAGGAGGAGGAGGAGGAGGAGGAGGAGGAGGAGGAGGAGGAGGAGGGCCCAGCTGGGGGGGAGGATGAGGAGGGGAGGGGAGGAGGGGGAGGAGGAGGAGGAGGAGGAGGAGGAGGAGGAGGAGGAGGAGGAGGAGGAGGAGGAGGAGGAGGAGGAGGAGGGCCCCAGCTGCGGCGGCGAGCGACGGGAGGGAGGTGGCGGGCTCGAGGTCCTGGGGGCGCGAGGTGTTCGGGCGAGTCTGGTCGGTTCGCGGCGGCCCTCCAGCCTCGGGAGGCTGGCCAGCGGCTGCGCCTCGCCGAGGGCGTTCCGGGGGGTACCCGTCCCCAACGGCCGCTGGAGGACGGAGTTAGGTTTCAGCTCGCTGAGGGGCAGCGAACGCGATCTGTGTTTCTGGGGCGACGGAGGAGGAGGCAATGCTCGTAGGGTAAGAGCAAACCTGAGCAGCCCAATCGAGCCCAAGGTCCGAACTTGTCGCGAATGGGTGTCGTAAGGATTGTTATTGAAGGATCAAGCGCGCCGGCTGAGCGTATTGGGATCTGGCCCTGGAAACAATGCTGCCCCCCAAGCGACCTCCAAGAGTTAGGTCCCCAAACCCAGATTGGGCTGCGCGCCTGGGGGGAATAAGACGGAGAAGACCTCAGAAGGCCGCGGGACTTCTCAGACGCCGTCGCGCCTGCTGGGAAGTGTTCTGCGCCTTCGGGGAGGGCTCAGGCAACTTCTCGGAAGGCCGGGGGACTTCCGAGCCTCTGAGAAGGCCTTGCTCTTCTCACTTCCCTCCCTCGCTCGCCGCCGACAGTTCGGGGGCGCGCGGTGGGGGGGGTCGATGAATGGGTGGGTAGCGAGGGCTGCAGAAGAGGGGCCCCCTGGGGCCCCTGCAAGAAGGGGCCTTTCATCGGGCCCCAGAGGGGGCCTGGAGGCCGGAACGGGGCACCTTCCTTCCGCCCTCTCCCATCTACTGCCCCCCACTAATCTGCGCCCACCCCAGACTTCTCTTTCTCCTCTTTGTTCTTTTTGTTCCTTCTCCTTTTTCTCCTCCTCGTCCGTCTCTTTTTTCTTCTCCTCCTCTTCCCCCTCCCCCTTCTCCTTCTCCTCGAGTCATGCAACGAAAATCACGGCGGAAGGTTTTCCGCCCTGGTCGGCCTTCTTGGGGAGCCCGTACACTAGTACTTGGCCGCGGGACCGTGCAACGAGAGCGGCTCGCGGTGGAAAGCCAGTCTCGGGGTACGGGTCGAGACCGACCTCTGGGGGTACAGTGGGGGCCCATGCCAAGAAACACCCTGCTTGCCTCCAGGGTGCCCTGGGTTGATTGGGTTTAGATTTCTGATGTGGAAGGCGTGACGCTCCCACACCAAAAATCAATGGTTGCCCTGGGGTCTCAGGGTCGGGTTTCTTCTGGAAGGTTTCTTGTGGACTGGCCTCCACTGTACACCTTAAGATAATATCGGATTCGGGGGTCTGGGCCAGGAGCAACGATAGTTCCTCCTCATCCTCCTCCTGCTCCTTCGAGCTTCGAGCTGCGGACCTTCGTCTCGAGTGCGGCCTTCAAGCCCCTCCTCCCCTTCGTTTCTTAACTCTCCCTCGAAGAAGAAGATTGGAGTCATGAGCATGTTACGCAGAAGTGGAGATGGCTGGACGTGTGACGCGATTGCCTGAGCATGAATGTGCTCGACAAGTTAGCAGTTGGAGGGACTCTGCTCGACAGGCCGCTACACAGGGCAGATAGTTGAGACCAGCCAGGCCATCACGAAGCTCCTGGATAAACATTGAGCGTGTATTGAGACGTTTCTGTTCACAGGAAGTTCACTTGCCATGGAGACAAGAAGGCACAAGACCGTGAGGGCTGGAAGGGATTGCCAGTTGACTTCGTTGCAGGGGCGACCACGACTGAAGCCTCGCGTTGAAGACGTTTCCTTGCCGTTTGATGGTGCAGCTCTGCCCCAAAAGGTTTGCGAGATAGGACATCACTTCCATTTTCATGTTCTCCTGCTCCTCTCTCCTCGCCCCCCCTCCCAGCTGGAGGGCGCCACCGTAGGGGTCGTGGGCCTCTTGGAGCCCTCTTGGAGGTCCTCTGGGAGCCCTGGAGGGCCTCGTGGGGCCATCTTTGGGCCTATCGAGCAAAAGGGGGGATCTTCGATTTGCCCCCCCCCCTCCGCCCCCATGAAGCAATCAACATCGCATCGTGGGACCCTCTTGGGCGCTCTCGGGGCCGTCTGGGGGGGCCTCTTGGGCCCCTCTCGGGCCTCGCGTGGGCCATCCTGGGACCATTTTGAGGCGAGAAGGCCAACATCAGTGAGTTTGCGTAGGTGTTGAAGGATGTGTTTCTTGGGGGGCTGCTGAGGGGGTTCCGAGAGCATTTGGAACCGCCGTGTAGCCCTCGTCGGGCCTCTTAGAGGTATGTCGGTAGCTATCTTGGACCACCGTCGGCTATCTGGAGCCATCGTGGAGGTTATCTTCGAGCATCCGAGGCCCTCTTGGAGCCGTTTTGGGCCATCCTGGGCGCCCGGGTACGTCGCGACCACCCTGAAACATTTCAGGGGGGTAGACCTCACGGAAGAGCAACCTCTTGATTGGAAGAGGCAAGAACTAATTCGCTAGGCCATATTCGCCCAAAGGGCTGGTGGGATGTTCCCAGTGGGGCCGCGGATGGGTCGACGGGGCTCGCGTGAGGGGTGCGCCGAAACGATCCCAAGTGCGCGCGCAGAGACCCTGGGTGGAACGCCTTGTGGGGCCGCGATCCCCGTGAGGGGTGTACCGAACTGGGCGGCGCCGCAGTGCAGACCATTCCGCTGGGGCGACAGGTAGAGCTGCGTTTGAAGGGGGCCACGGACCTCGCCTGGGGTGCGCCAAACTTGGCGGCGCCTCCATGCAGAAGCTCCCACTGGGATCAGAGGTAAATCTCCTCTGTTGAAGGGGCCCCAGGACACACACACGATTAATTGTGTCTGTGTGTTTTTTCCCTCTTGATCTGTACAGGGGCCACGATCGCTGTGAGGGGTGTGCCGAAATGGGCGGCGCCGCCATGCAGACTCTGCCAGTGGGGCCGTGAGTGGAGTTCCTTCCGGGGCCACGATCCCTGCGAGGGGTGTTCCGACATGGGCGGCGCCTCCATGCAGCTCCTGCTACTGGGAGCATAGGCAGAGCTCCGTCTGTACGGGGCCCTGAGATCCTCGTGATGGGGTGTGCCGCAGTGGGCGGGCCCCGCCATGCAGGCCCTGCCATTGGGGCTGTTGCTGGAGCTCCTTGTGGGGCCGCGATCCTCGGGAGGGGTGTGCCGCAATGGGCGGCGCCGCCATGCGGACCTTGCCGCTGGGGCCACAGGGAGAGGCCCCAAACGAACAGGAATTGTGTGGGCTGCACCGACATGCAGGCAAGGTGCCGCCATACGCCCGCGGCCATTGAGACTTTAGGAGGGATCCTCTGTCCTCTGGGGCGCGCGCACACCGTACGTCGGCGTCCATTGAGACCATCTGTGGAGCTCCCTATGTGACCGCGAAGTGTGTGAGCGGTGTGCCGACTGGGGGGCGCGTGCGCCATGTGGTCGCGCCCACTGAGACCGCGGGAGGAGCGCGCCGAAATCGGTATGCCGAGAGCAGGGACAGGAGGAGGATGGTGAGGGGGTGAGGAGGCGGGTCGCGGCGCCGATGGTTCAAAGCGAGGACTCAACTGAACACAGCGTGGTTGGGAACTTACAAAGATGACGGGTCTTTGCCGTTCTCGCCCTCTGGAGGCCTTGGCCGGGCCTTGGGGATTCTTGCGAAACGCTGCGCTGGCGGAAGCAGCTGCGGCAGCGTCGTTGTGTTGTTCGTTGTCGGCCTCTTCGGCAGCCCTGGGCTGGCTGCTCATCCCAGGCTGTGTTTTCGACAGCCCCGAGGCCGAGGCCCGAAGCTGGTTTCCAGGTGACAAACGTTGCGACACAGCATCCGCCCTCCCTTTTCCGAGGCGCTGGATGCTTGGGTCGTCGTCATCGTCGTTGACGTCTATGTCGTTGTCTTCGAAGCCTCCAAAGGTGGTCCAGTAATTGTCCTCGCCGTCCTCGTCGACGTCCTCCTCCTCCTCCTGCTCCCCGGTCTCCTCCTTTTCCGCGTGGTCGTCGACATGGTCGTTGTCGAAGTATCCGAAGGTAGTCGGTGACGCGTCGTCGTCGTCGTCGCCGATGTCGCCCTCGAAGCCTCCGAGAGGTGGTCGGTTACCTCCTCGTCATCATCCCCTGCGTCTTCGTTCTGGTCGTCGACGACGATGTCGTCGACGTCGACGCCGTCGCCCTTGAAGCCTCCGAACAGGTGGTCGGTGGCGTCGTCGTCGTCCTCCTGGTCCAGCGCCTCGTCCGCTGGCGGGCTCTGCTTCTTCTGCCCGCTGGGGGCCACGCGGGACCGGCTCTCCGCGCGTGCGACGATGCGTCGATTGCGTCGGCCGCGGCGACGTCGCCGACGGCGATGTCGACGACGACGAGAACGAGGAGGTGGAGGTGGTGGGTTCAGGGAAACAAGTCCCGAGCAGCGCAACACGCACCACGACCGCGACGACGCCGATGACGACGACGGAGACGAGGCGCGCAGAAGATCCGCACCGAAGCACGGATTAGGGAAAGGGCCCGCCCAGCAGGTTCGGTTAAACACCACATCGTTGAGCGGTGTTGCAGTTTCACATGAGCGCAAGCCCCCCCCCCTATATTAGCAGCCAGACGAGTCGGGTTTGCACTCGCATGCGTCTGGACTCTGGGCGCGTTTCGGCACGGCCACTGCCACCGCCACCCCTTGGTGGGGCCACCGACTCGGGTGGCGGCGACAGCGACAGCGGCGGTGGCCGACGCGTCCCAGGGCTGAATAACTCTGAGCCCCTCGGCTCGACGGACGGACGGACGGACGGACGCAGGCCTACGCCGGTGGGCCGCGCAGAGACTTAAAGAGAGACGACGACGCGAACGACGAAATAGGAAGACGACGAGGCTCGAAGAAACTCCAACTGCACAAGCATGCCAGCTGTCTGGAGATCCGCTGCGGCGGATCTGCACCAGGCCTCCCTGGCGTCGCCTGTGGCACCGCTCCTGGCGCGCTCCGTGCAGCAGGGGGGGGCTCCCTGCGACGATCCAAGAAAACCCGCGCAGCACCACAAAAGTTACCCGCTGGTGGTTGTAAGTAGGCATTTTGGGATGTTCGGGTCCCAACCGACGTTGGGCGCCTTCCCACTTCAATGATTGATTGGTTTCACCTTTTCCTTTTATCTTAAGGGCGGACGGAAGCCCAATCTGCTTCAACGCTTTCCCGCTTCATGTTTGTACGGGGGTACGAGGACCAGGTCACGAGGCCATCTTCGCAGGCTTCCAGGACGACGTCCACGACGACGACTCAGGCATCCGGCGCCTCGAAAATATCTGGGCGGTGGCTTTATGGTCATGTTTTGCCTCTGCAGGCTGGTTTCGGGCCCCGCGACTGAAAAGCACCGCTCGGGATCGGGGTGAAGGACTACGCATCAGCATAGTCGGAATTCTGGATGCTTGGGGGACAACTCGGGCCAAAAGCAGACCTTGAGTCAGGATTCCCCCCTGTTGGAGAATTGTAAGACTCGAGTTTGCCAGAACTCGGGTTTTCCTATTTCTGTTACGGCCCTGGCGTGAGTTGTGAGTGTTCAGGTGTCGTGAGACGCGTGCAGCAGGAATTGGCGTCAAATTTCAGACTACTTCCCACCATTTTTTTCTGACGGCCCCGTCTGGCAATTTCGAGCCCACCAAAACGTGCTGGATATCTCCGATCCTTGCTGGATCTCCCTTTCTCCTCTCCCCCCACCCCACCCATGGCCCCGTTCATTAAGGCGAAGGGCGCGGAGGGGGAGGGGGGGCACCAAATGAGGTGGGGGATTGCGTGAATGCATCAGCCCAATGTGCGGCAGCTACGGTGATGAGGTTGGGGGGGAAACGGAAGAGAGAGAAGGAGGGAGAAGGAAGGGAGGACGAAGATGAGGAACGAGCGAG
>CAUYUJ010019158.1:0-37500 GCA_963575745.1 Prorocentrum cordatum
TCCTCCTCCTCCTCCTCCTCCTCCTCCTCCTCCTCCCCATGCTCCTCCTCCTGCCCCTCCTCCTCCTCCACCTCCATATCCTCCTCCTCCTCCTCCCTCCTCCCTCCTCTCTCCTCCTAATCGTCATCTTCACCCTCCCCCTCCCCCCCCTCCTCCTCCTCCCCTCTCCCCCATCCTCCATCCTCCTCCTTCTCCTCCCTCTTCTCCTCCTCCTCCTCCCTCTCCTCCTCTTCCCCCTCCTCTCCTTCTCATCGTCCTCCTCCCTCCGCCTCTGATTCCCCTCACTGTCCCCCATCAGTCATTACTGCCATCGGACCGTCCCGGAACACTCCTGACTCCTCTGTTCTACACTCCTATATGCACTCCCTCCACCATGCCCTAACCTCCATCCACACCTCCAACCTTCTCCTTGCTAGCCTCGTCCTGAGGAGCGGAGGCAGACGCATCCGGCAGCCCAGGTCGCGTACCACGAGATGGCTGAGGATCCCGATGGAGATGATGTTGGTAGCTTCACACTGACCGTGAAGCACCAAGTGTTCTTTGTGCCCAGCCGCCCTGACGAGGGCGAGGAGCAGAAGCTGACGAATACTATTGTGGCTGCTACGATCCCAATCAGCACGTGGCTGAACAGTGAGCCGGTGTGTTCGATTTCGTGGGTAGTGAAGTGGGGGGTGAATGGCCTGACACCTGTGCGTCCTGTGTGTTCTCTCGTGGGCCCTGTTTCAATTGGGGCTGGCCGCGCCATGAAGTTGGCCTCAGGTGGTGCATAGAGAACCCTGGAGGCAAACGAGTTTTGGCAGGCTGGCTGATGCTTCTTTTTCGGGCAAGTTGAAGGCGCGCCAAAGCCAGATATTCCTTTCCCTTCCCTCAGAACAACAATACTTCCAGGGGCAGAAGTATATGTTTACCCTCAAGGCCATTTCTCTTGTATTTCCCAAGACGCACCTTGCCCAGCGCACGTTGCCCAGCAGCAGCAGCAACATCCAGCCAGTAGCAGCCAGCGCGCAGGTGGAACCCAAGCTGGGGAAGGCTTGATTCTTTTTGTGCAATCTAGCCAATAGGGTTGCCTGCTGCGCTGTCAGGCATGCTGTTCTTCTTATGCGCCAGCTGTCAAAACATCTCACTCGTTGTTCCTCCTGCTCCCAACTTCCCCCCCCCCCCCCTGCGCGGGCAAGCCGGGCGCGCCTTGGGCTCTGTGGTGGTGTCCGTCACCACTGGCCCCCCAGGTGGGCGACTTGCGAATGAGGAAGATGAGGAGGAGAAGGAGGAGGATGGAGGAGGAGGAGGGAGAAGGATGAGGAGGAGGGCGAGGAGGAGGAGGACGGAGGAGGAGGGGGAGGAGAAGGAGGACAACTTCAGAGCACGATGATCGAAAGAGGATGGGGGAGGCAGGACAGGGGGAGGGAAAGGAGGAGGAGGAGGAGAAGGAGGAGGACACCTGACGAGGGGATGCAGCTAATCCCTCTGGATGCTGTCCCTGGCCCTGCGCGAGACTGAGTGTGGGCGAATGTGCCCTCCTCCACTCCCTCCACCTCATCCAGATCCTCCTCCTCCTCCTCCTCTTCCTCCTCCTCCTCCTCCTCCCCCTCCTCCTCCCCCTTCTCCTCATCCTCCTCCTCAGTCCTTGATTCTCCAACTCCTTCAGCTCCTCCACGACTGAGTTCCTCCATGCTCCTCATCTTTCTCCCCCTCCTCCTCCTCCTCCTCTTTTGTCCTCCTCCTCCACCTCGTCCTCCTCCTCCTTCTCATCAGTCCCCCTTTATCCTCCTCCACCTTTTAAATTGTCCTCCTCCTCCTCTTCCTCATCCTTCTCCTCCGTTCTTCTCCTGCTCCTCCTCCTCCCTCTCCTCCCCCCCTCCTCCATCCTCCTTGCCCTCATCCTCCTCCCCCTCCTCTTCTTCCTCCTCCTCCTCCTCCAGCTCCTCCTCCTCCTCCTCCTCCTCCTCCTCCTCCAGCTCCTCCTCCTCCTGCTCCTCCTCCTCCACCTCCTCCTCCTCCTCTCTCCTCCTTGCCCTCCTCCACCTTTTCCTCCATGCTGCAGGGCGCCCACCTATCCATTAGGGTTGTGCATGCGGACACCGGTGGTGCTGTTTTTTTTTTCCTCGGGCTCAGCCCAGGGATATATGGCCCAGGGTATTTATCGTCCAGGCTTGGTCTGGGGGGCCCTTGGACGCTCCAAAACCCTGTCCTGAGACCGTGACCTGGTCCAGCCCAAAGGGTAGGCTAGGATGAATAGCAGCAGGGGGACAACCAGGTTGGGGAGGAGGAGGAGGAGGAGGAGGAGGAGGAGGAGGAGCGAAAGAGTCCCGTGGAGGAGGGGATGGAGAAGAAGGAGGAGGAGCAGCAGAATGAGAACAAGTCAGGGAGGCAGATTACTTTGAGTGGCGAGGAAGAGCGGGAGAGAAGGAGAAGCAGCATGAGGAAGGAAGAGGCCGGGAAGGAGGAGGGCGAGGAGGAGGAGGAGGAGGAGGACGAGGAGTGAGAGGAGGAGGAAGAGAAGGATGAGGAAGAGGATGACAATGAGGAAAAGAGGCCTGATACCTCTGCCATCCCAACCTGGTGGTCGCAATAATCTGGGGGCGCCTCGCGTGCGCCCGGCTCCTCGCTCTCGCTCCAGGGCTTTCTTGCTCCTCCTACTGCTCCCCACCTCCTTCTCCCCCTCCTCAAGACTCCCTCTTCTCCAAGACTCCCTCCTCTTCCTCCTCCTCCTCCTCCTTCTCCTCCTCCTCCTTCTCCTCCTCCTGATCCTCCTTTTCCTCCTCTCTTTGATTTGTTTCCATCCTGCCTGGGCATGGTCAGAACACGAGCTAGGCTGCGATTGTTTGTTCATGGAGATAGCACTGCACAGTGTGCTGAATTATCAGAAGGCTTGGCGTTGCGGGGGGCACCTCCCCCCCTTGATCCCCCCTTCCCCCTTCACTGCGCCCTCCTCCTCCACCTGCTCCTCCTTCTCCAGCTTTCTCCTCTTCTTTCTCTTCCCCCCCCACTCCCTCCGTCTGCACTCTGGAAAGAGGAGAAACAGACAATGACGTGGAACGTAAAAGTCAGGATGAGAAGGCCCCGAATCAGATGCCAGGAGGCTCCGAATCAAAGAATGTTGCTTCCAGGCGGCCCAATGGGGCCCCAAGATGGCCCAATAGAGCCCGAAGAGAGCCAAGGAGAGCCAAGGAGAGCCCAAGACAGCCCCAAGAGACCCCCAAGAGGGCCACAAGAGCGCCATGGGAAGCCTCAGAGAGGTCCACGGGAGGCCTCAGGACAGCCCAAGAGTGCCCCAAAGCGGCCCCAAAACGGCCGAAGCTCCCACGACGGCTTACGAGGGCAGGACAGCCCAAGAGGGCCTCCCGATGACCGAAGAAACCAAGAGGAGCTCCAATCAGGGGCTACGGACGTCGCATTCATTATCTTTTGATTCGCTTCCGCGCTTCAGAGGCCCCCCCCTATCGCCCCAAGTTCGCCGTAAGCTCCCCTCAAGATGGCCCACAAGGCCCTCACGAGATCCCCACTAGAGCCCAAAAGGGTTCTAAGATAACCTTCGACGTTACTTTCTCGGACGTCCGACGGCCCAATTCTCGTTCTCCTCCACCTCCTCCTCCTCCTCCTCCTCCTCATTTCCCCCCTCTCTCTACCTCTCCCTCCCCCTCCTCACCCTTCTTCTCTCGTGCTCGTCGCCTTCCTTCTCCATCGCCTTATCCTTGTTTTCCTCCACCGTCTCCGAGATACAGAACGGATGCTCCGTTTTCTGGAGGTTTCTTCCTCCTCCTCTTCCTTCTCCGCCCATCCAGCTACGCGTGCGCAAGGAGAGCGTCAGACCGTTCGGGCCCGGTCAGTCTGACCGTGGCGTAGCCTAGCATGACGTAGCATGGCATAGCATGGCATAGGAATGCGCCGAATAGCATCACATAACATCGCGTAACATAGGCACACATAACATATCAGGCCATTGTATTTGCTCATTTACTCACGCGAGATACTTTCATCGGAAGCCTCCGTACGCTTCGTTTCAAAGCTATCGCTGATGTCTGCCGTGCGCAAACGGCCAGCCTCCCGCGGCCGTCTCAGTGCAGATACACTGCATTGCACGCGCTGCGATCAGGACGTTCCACGGCTGGGCTTCAACATCTGGCAGCGCAACGGAGCGTCCCGCGCATGCCTCGCTTGCACCGCCGGTGCCCCGAAGGCTTCCGGCCTCTCCCGACGCCGACCAGAAGTGTGTTGCATTCCTTGCGAGCTTTCCTTGCCAAAGGAGGCTTTCGCCGTCGACCTGCCCATTCCTTACGAAAGCCCACACCTGCGACCGCCCTGCGGCGCCGGCGTGCCCGAAAGTCGCCAGACGCCCCCCATGCCGGGCCCCGAGAAAAAAACAGCCGTCTACATGAACCAAAAAATGGTTCGGCCCGTTGGGCGGCCCTGCGCCCTTACATATGCTCATTCCTCATGGAAGCGCACACTCACGACGGTCCCTCGGCGCCGGCCTGCCCGAAAGGCGCCAGCCTCCCTGCGCCCTGGGCCCCGGAAGGAACAAAAAAGAGGCGTCGACGTGAGCCAAATATTACTTCTGCCCGTTGGGTGATTCTGCGTCCCTGGATATGACCATTCTTTACGAGAGCCCGCGCGCACGACATGCCCACTTGGGTCCCGCGGCGCGAGCGTGCGCCGCGCCAGCACGACCAGGGCCCCTGTTCCGTCACGGCCACGAGCACGACCGCCAGCGCGACCACCAGCACGACCGCGGGCGCCACCTCCAGCACGACCTCCAGCATGGCCACCAGCGCGACAACGAGCACGACAACCACAACGAAAACCAGCCAGACCGCAGCACGACCGCCAGCCCGACCGCCAGCCCCACGAGCATCAGCACCAGTACAACCGCCCGCACGACCACCAGCACGAACACAAGCACAACCGCTAGCGCGACCACCAGCACGATCAGCACCATCACCACCACGACCGCAACCATGACCAGGAGCGCGGCCACCAGCACACCCACCAGCACGGTTTCCATCACGAGTGCCAGCACGGGCACGAGCACGATCACCGACACAACTGCCTTCCGTGATCCGCCCTGCAACCACAACATCTCTAACCTCCCAGGACTGCCAAGCTCGCAAACATACATCATATCTACACCTAAAACCATGAAGTCGACGAGCGCACCACAACTCGTCTCCCGCATAGCGCAGTGATGTACCATATCCGCACTCCTGCGCCAAGGACGAGGATGAGGGACAAGATGTTGTGGCGAAGCGAGACGAGTCAACAAGATCTGGTACACTATTAATATTTTTATATGTGTATATATAACGAATGTTTTAAACATCGAGGCCCAACTAGACTACTAGCCTCTAGCCTGCTGGTTTCCGCGGGTTCTTCTTCTCCCGACTTCGCTGCCGATTTCCGCTAATCCGTTTCGCTTTGATCGCCGATCCGACTTCTTGATTCGATTCTGGGCTCTCTTGCCTTCCCCGAGAGAGAGACAGAGAGAGAGAAAGAAATTCAATGCATCAGTAATGTTTGGGGGGTCGGTCTCGTTCCCTGAGATAGGTTCGCTTCATGGCTGTCTGCTTCCTCGCTGGCCTGGATCTGAGCTCTGGGGGGCGGGGGGCGCCTGCAAAACGGGACGTCTGGGCTGGCATCAGAAGCCACGGGGGGGTTGGGCAGTGGCGGGCTCTTCCTCTCGGCGGCGCTCCCAGCGGGGTAAGGCAGAGTGGGTGGGCCCTCCCAGAGGGCCTAAATGGCCTCGGGTCTTCTGATTCGCCTTCTGAGCTGCCTCCAGAGCCACAGGAAGCTTCTGAAGGCGGGACGGCTTTGAGAAGCCCCACCACCTTCTGAGAAGGCCCGCTCCCTCTGTCTCACCATCCCTCGGGCGCGTCGCCAGTCCTGCTTCTCTGAGATCCCGGCGTCGCCTTCGTGCTCGCACAGGGCATTCTCGCCTGGTTCTCGGGCCGCGGGGCGCTCATACGTCGGTCCGACTCGAGAAGCGCCGCAGGAAAGTGTGGTCTTGGGCGCCGGCCGTGGTTTTTCATGGCGTGGGTTCTCCTTGCCTTCGTCCTCATCCCCCTGCCCAACGAACGCGGACATCCTCAGTCAAGCTGGTGGGCAGGTGCTCAGCTCTGCTGTTCGACACGTGAAGAGCGCAAGGCTGTGCCACACTGGTTGCCCGAGGAGGCCTTAGGAGACAGAGCCCAGCTTGGCGCAGAGGTAGGTTCACCGACATCGTCGTAGCCACAATCCCAGGCTCTCTTCCACCTCCTTGTCCTCGTCCTCGTCGTTGCCGTTTTCCCTCTGCCCGTCACCCCGCAGGGGGACCCTTGGAGTCCTCGTTCTTCTCCTGCCCCTGCCCAACTTTCTGCTGGTGGCACAGCCGCCCTCTTAGCAAACGCTGTGCAACAGGCTTGCCCAGAATCTGCACGGAGACTCCTCTAATGATTTCAGCTGCGTCGTCGCGTCAGCAAGATGTAGTGTCCGTGGAAGCCTGAAATCCAGCCTCTAACCCCAGTGAAGCCGCCGAGCAGGAGGAGGGGGAGGAGGCGAAGGGCTTGGGCTGAATGTGCGACAGAGTCCACCAGCGACAGCGACAGGCTGAGGGGGAGAAGGACAAGGAGGGGGTTGGGATGAAGATGATGAAGAGGTTGGAGGGGAGAGGCTGGGAACGAGGAGAGGCGAGGATAGGAGCGGGTAGGACACGAGGGAGGGCAGATGATGATGATGATGATGATGGTGGTGATGATGGTGATGATGATGATGCTGCTGATGATGATGCTGCTGATGATGCTGCTGATGATGCTGCTGCTGATGCTGATGATGCCGATGATGATGCTGATGCGGATGCGGATGCTGATGCTGTTGCTGCTGATGTTGTTGCTGATTATGATCCGAATGATAACGGATCCGATGGAGATGATGATGGCGACTATGATTATGATGTTGATGCTGATGATACTGATGATGATGTTGATGATGATGATGATGACAATGATGATGATGATACTGATGATGATGATTACGATGATGATGATGATGGTGATGATGATCGTTCTGCTTATTATGATTTTGATGGTGATACTGATGATGATGGTGATGCTGATGATATTGATGATGTTCATGCTGATCATGCTGCTGAAGCTGATAATGATGATGACGATCCTGATGCTCATGCCCACATTGACGCTGATGATGCCGATGCTGATGCTGATGGTGATGTTGTTGTTGATTATGATGATGATGGTGATGATGATGATGATGATGATGCTGACGTTGATGACGATGTTGATGATGATAATGATGATGGTGATGACGATGATGATGCTGCTGCTGGTGATGCTGGTAATGATGGTGATGGTTGTGGTGGTAGGTGGTGATGGTGATGTTGTTGCTGCTGCTGTTGCTAATGGTGGTGCTGATGCTGATCATTAGGATGCTGACGATGATGTAGATGACGATGCTGCGGATGATGACGATGCTTATGATGAGAATTACGATGCTGATGCCGATGGCGATGCTTATGATTATGCTTGAGCTGGTGACGATGATGCCAGCGATGATGCTGCCGCTGCTGCTGCTGCTGATGATGATGATGATGACGATGCTGGTGACGAGGATGATGTTATCGATGCTGATGGCGATGATGATGATGCTGCTGCTGACGATGATGGCGATTGTGATTGGGGCTTGGGGCGGAGTTGATGATGACGATGCTGATGATACTGATGTTGATGCTGCTGCTGATGATGATGGTACTAATGCTGATGTTGATGCTGCTGATGATGATGATGATGATGATGCTGATGCTGATGCTGCTGCTGATGACGACGATTATGATAATGATGCTGCTGATGATGACGACGATGATGATGGTGACGATGATGCTGACGACAGGGGTGATGATTCTGTTGATGATGATGGTGATGGTGATGGTGTTGCTGGTGATCTTGTTGCTGCTGCTGTTGCTGTTGGTGGTGATGATGCTGCTGATGATGAGAATGCCGACGATGACGACGATGCCGACGACGAAGATGATGATGTCGCTGATGATGGCGATGCTTCTGATTATACAGGTGCTGGTGACGATGGTGTTTGCGATGATGCTGCCGCTGCTGATGATGATGGTGATGATGACGATGCTGGCGATGACGAGGATGATGTCGATGATGACGATGCTGATGCTGCTGCTGATGATATGGTCGATGCTGGTTATGACGATGAGGATCCCGATGATGAGGACGGTGAGTATGATGATGCTGCTGCAGAGGATGATGGCGATGGAGGTCAGCGATGGTGGCGAGGATGGCGATGACGATGGCGATGACGATGATTGTGCTGATGATGATGCTGATGATGGTGATGGTTGCAGTGATGATGAGGGGGGGGGATAAGCAGTTTATGATTGTGATGGTGAGGGGGAGGAGAAGGATAGGATGAGGAGGAAGACGCGGAGGAAGTGGTGGTGATGGTGGTGGTAAGGAGGAGGATGAGGAGGAGGAGGGATGGAGGGAAGGACGACTAGGGTTGGAACATGATTTCAAGGTATCCCACGCCACAGAAATGATGAGGGTTGACATCTTCCTTCTCCTCCCCTCATCCTTTTCCTCCTGCTCTCTTCTTCCCCAAACCGCCTCGTCCCCTTGGCCGGCGACGCTGTTGCCCCTCTGCTCCTCTCCGCCTTCCTTCCGTCTCCTCCTCATACCCTTCCTCGCCGTCCTCGTCCTCCTGCCTTCACAATAACACAATATGAATACTTGTCTCCTCTCCCCCCCGAAGCTGATGAACAAGTAGCCCGCCCCCTCCGCGTAGTGTTTTTTTCGCACAGGATTAATTGTTTTGGTCTGTCCGATGTGTGTTTTCCAATCCGACGCGTTCGCTCCCGTTTTGCGTGCTTTTGCACATGACGTGTACTAGTTATGGTCGATTGTGCGTTTTCCAATCCGGATGTAGACGATCCTTCAGGAAGGCGATCTCGCTTCATCTTCTGCTTCATTTCCGCACATCCGGCTCTTTCCAAATGGCGTTCCCGTCCCAGCGTCGGCTCCATTTACGCGTTCTCGACCAATTTCTGTGTTCTCGGCCCTTTTCGCTGGTGCTACCACTGTAGCGTTCGCCTCATTTCACGTTTTCCTCCTCAATGCTTTGCGTTTCAATGCTTTGTGACGTAATGATTCACCGCTCAATGCCACGCCATGCTCTGACATGCTACGCTCTGCCGTGCTCTTCTACGTCATGCTATAAATCTTGTACCATGTCGGGATCATTGTCCTGCTCGGCATCCGACTGCGCGAATGCGTCTGAGATCTACGCCATGGTGAGGGATGGGCGGGAGGGGTAGGACGTTAGATATGACGCGAGCGCACCTGGCTTGCCCTTCCCCTTCTCCCCCCCCCCACCCGCCTTCCCCTCCCTCTCCTCGTGGAGGAGGGCGATCCTCGTTGCCCCCCTGGTGTTCCCCCCTAGGCACGCGCAACCTGCGGCTGACGGCCGAGATGGTGCCGCTGGTCGGCAGCACGGGCGCGACGTCTCTGGTGGTGCAGTGCATCCACGGGGGCGACGTCCTGGTCGCCGCCAAGGGACCCGCGGAGGTGGGTCGGATGAGGGCGAGTTGAGACAGCGGTATCCGTCCTTCCAGGGCCCCCCTCCTCGCAACGGCTGGACGCAGCTCGGAACCCTGAGGCGTTTGGACCCAAGGAGGGTCTGGGGACCGATTTTGAGCTGCCGTTGTCTCAACTGGCGTTCCTCCGGGAGGGGGAAAGATGAAGCAGGCAGGCAGGGCCGACGCCTACGATCCGATTCGATGCGATTCGATTCGTGGGCTCGGCCCGCGATGCCGATTCGATGCGATTCGGCTCTATTCACCGGCATTGGCCGGGGCCAGCCGGAGCCAGGCGCGGCGATCCGATTTTGGTCCGACGAGGGCGATTCGATGGCGATCCCATCCGTTTCCGATCTGATGCGATTTCGCGATTCGGTCCAGCTCAGGCCCGGCCGAGGAGGAGGGGAGAACCCCTACTGTCCGGGGCTTTTTGTTCAGCTTATCGCGCCGCTGGTTCTGGCCCACCACGCTTCGGCGCCACACGCCAGCCACGCCCAGCCCCCAAACATCAGCGTCCCGGGCTTTTCCCCGCCTCTCGCCCTGCGGAGCGGAGCGAGCCGCCACCCGCTCGGATGGCATAGCGAGTCGCTGAGGCCGTCGCCGCGACACGCGAAGCAGCGGTTCCCGACTGTAGCCAGGGCCGAGACGGGGGGAGGACCCCGAAGGCTTCTGCAGGTTGGCGGCGGAGAAGAGGGCAGCAAGACGATAAGTACCCGAGCCACGCATCTGCGAGCAAGAGTGATGGGCCTGCCAACGAGCGCATCACCGTGAGTGAGTGCGGGTCGTCGGCAAGTTGTGCGTGCGGGGACCAGCAGTGGACTTGTCCAGTGCACAGCCCGCCGCATGTTTCCCACACCAGTGGGGGTGACCTGTCTCGCCACAGGCACCGATCTGGCTGAAGCAGCTTTGTTGGTTCGCAGGGCGTGTGGGCGGCGGGTCGCGCTGGCGGAGGCTGACAGTGGTGCTCTCCAGGGCCATTCTGAAGCAGCCCGCCGCGGGATCCGACTTTTTGCTCAAACCAATGTGTCGTGGGTAGGTCGAATCGCAGGTGGGTCACGGGTGGGTTGGGCCGCGGGTGGCTCGCGCAGCGGGTCGCGGCGCGGGCGGGTCGCAGGGCGTGTCGCGGCGTTGGCGGGTCGTGGGGCGGGTCGCGGGGCTGACGGGTCGCAGGGCGGGTCGCCGGGCACCGCGGGGCCCCACTGCAGCCACGCACGAGAGGAATGCAAGAAGATCGTTCGGTCCCCTCAGTCTGATAATTGGAAGGACGGAGAGCAGGAGAAGGAGGAGGAGGAGAAGGAGGAGGAGGAGGAGGAGGAGGAGGGGGAGGGGGAGGAGGACGGGGAGGAGGAGTAGAGGGGCGGATGTGCCTTGTCGCAGGTGCCCAGGTGGAACGTCGCCCTCCACCTGGGCACTAAGAAGTCACCTCCGCAGAGGCACACAGCCCGTACAGGTGGCTTCGTGTTCTGCCTGCTCAGGACACTTGGCCGATACTCCTGGCTCCGGTGGGCACTTGTCCCAAAGATGGACAAGTGCCGGGCCGCGGATTCAGAGGAGGAGTAGGAGAAGGAGGAGGAGGAGGAGCGCACCAAGCCGCCGTGGCTCAGATATTTTGCTTGTCACCGTCGTGGCTTCATCGCTGCCCAGACGCTTGAGATCCAGCGAGAATCGTGGCAGTCTTCTTCCTTTGAATCAACAACGACGAGTGGCAAAACCAAACAGTGAAGCGCAGCGCTGCATTAATTCCACCAAGCGTCTCGACCACGTCCGAACATTGGCCCAGGCTGTTGCATCGCGGCTGTCAGCTTGTGCAGTCAAAGGCTGGTGTTGGAAGTGGGCTTTGCCCCTGCTCGGTGAGGCGTGGAGTGTGATATTACGGCCCAGCGTGATCATCAGCAGTCAAGACGCTGAAAGAAGGACCACTTTGGGTTCTGCATGCTGCTCTGATTTTCGGCCCGTTCTTCAGATCATGTCGGGGAGCCTACTCGTGGCCGAGGCTCGCCGCGGCCAGAAAAAAAAAACTTTTCGCTCCTTATTGAGCGCTTTTGGTGGTAGCACGTTGACTGTACGCTACGGTGGGGGCGCTTGTTGAGGAAGATCTCGCAGCAGGCTTCAGACCCCTTCGGATTCCTCACCTGATGAGGCCGGCGGATATCCAAAGGCTTCCAGACCCTGGACTCCTCATGTAAGGGTTCCTGACAGTCGGGCCGCTGAAGAAGGAACCTTTTTCATCGGGGATGGGGCTCGGCCTCCCTTAATTGTTTACAGCTTGCCGCATGTTTTCCTTAGGCTTCCTATGACGAGTCGAAGCTGAACCCATGGAATAAAGGCGCCTCGTTCCTGATTTAGGTTTCCTTATGGCAGCGCTTCGACTGTATCCAATGTCCGTCGGCTGCCGCCCTGGGCGCTGCCTCCCCCGCCGCCTGATCCGCGGCCCCCGCGCGCGCTAGGCAATTTAGTCGCGGCCGTAGCCCGCCCGCGACCTCCCGCCGCTGGCGCTTCCGCCTGCGGCTGTTAAAAAAATGGGGAAAAAAGTATCCAGTGTTCTCACCGTGCAGTGCCGGGAGCAGCGCCCACGACGTGGCCGCCTGTGGCAGGACCCGCCGGGGGCCCCCTGGGCCGCCTGCCAGCCTCCAGCCTCCGCAGGGTCTCCAAGAGGCGCCCAGCACTCCGGTCTGCCCAAGCCTCCTCCTCTCTCCTCCTCCTCCTCCTCCTCCTCCTCCTCCTCCTCCTCCTCCTCCTCCTCCTCCTCCTCCTCCTCCTCCTCCTCCTCCTCCCCTCTCCTCCCCTCCTCCTCCTCCTCCTCCTCCTCCTCCTCTCTCCTCCTCCTCCTCCTCCTCCTCCTCCTCCGCAGGGTCTCCAAGAGGCGTCCAGCACTCCGGCCTGCCCAAGATGCACCCAGGCAGCCCCAAGCTCGGCCCCCCACTGCGTTTCTGCGTTCCTCGCTCCGGGCAGCGTCTCACGTGCGCCCGGAGCGCGGAGCGCGCCGCAGCAGCCCACGAGGGCCGTGCGGGCACTCAGACGACGGCCCCGGGAACCTGACCCCGAGGGAGAGAGAGGACCAGGGACCAGTTAATACCTCGGAGGAGGGAAGAGGGGCCGGGTTTAAAAAGAGGAGGCCCGAAAGGGCCCCTGGGCGGGCGCTGCGCGCACCCGCGCCCGCGGGCGTCAGGCAGCACCCGCGGCACGGCACTCGGCCTGGCCACTCGGCCCCCCACGGTCCTCCTCCTCCTCGCCTCGTGGGCGACCAGCATAATTCGTACCCGCGGTCTCGCGGGCCAAGCCCCTGGGCCGCGGCCCTTTGGAAACGGTGCGTTTTTTGGCGGACGCCCCGCGCAGAACCGCGAGGGCGCGGATACGGATACATGTTTTCGCAGCTCGTGATTTCCCTCGTTCCTTCTCCGTGAGCTTGCGATGTTCGTTGGCAGTGACGTCTCGGGACGTTGGCCACGGCGATTTCGAGAGTAATGCATGGATGTCCATTGCTGGTTGAGTCTTTGCGGTTCGTCGACAAAAATCTCAGCACCCACGGTGGCCCCGTAGGCACCAAGGCAGCACACGTCGGGCTCTCCGACGAGCACAGGACGTGGCATCCCGAAGGGTTTCAGGCATTTCTTGCGTTTTGCAGTTCTCGGCTTTAAAAAGCCGCAAGAGGCCTTCAAGAGAGCCCAGGAGCCGCCTACCAGAGCCCCAATATAGTCCAAGATGGCCCCGACTCAGCAGCCAGCACCAGAAATCGGCTGCAGAACTCATTACTAGCAAGGAGCGGTACTGGCAGGCAGCATCAAACTGCTGCGCGAGCAAGCAAGCGGCAGCAGCGGCACACGTTCCCATCGCCAGCACCAGGCAGCAGCAAGCAGCTAACAGCACGAGGCCAACAATAGCAACAACAGCACCAACAACAGCAGCAACAACAACACCAACAACACCAACAACAGCGGCAGCGGCAACAACAGCGACCAACACTAAGCAGCAGAAAGCAGCAGCACTAAGGCGCCTCCTCCAGCAGCAAGCAGCAGCAATTAACAGCGATCACAACCCATAGTCAGCAAGTGGCAGCGAGTAGATAAGCAAGCAATCGCGTAAGCTATCAGGCTTGGCAAGCAAGCTTACATACACGGAAGCAGGCAAGCTATGTGGCCAGCAGGCTGTCAGCCGCGCAAGCAGGACGGCACGTACATAGTAATTCAGACGCAGCCAACATCAACAGCGTGAATCAGGAAACAACGTCGGTAAGTAGCAGGAAGCTGTGGCAGCATGCAGGGATAACACCAGCACGACGCAGCTACCACCCCGTAGCAATCAGGAACACGTATATCATCACTCAGTCAGTATCGGAAACCATCCGGAACCAGCAGCGATTTCAGCAAACAACAGGAGACAACAAGCGGTAGCAAGCGGCAGCGAGAGGACGAGCGAGTGATGCAGTCAGAAAATCATTAATCCAGATAGCTGTCCAGCTGGCAGGCCTGCAAGGAGGACCGTTGGGGAGAAGTTGTCTGGCCAACAAGCTAGCAGCCTCACGCGGCTCCCCAGGGCTCCAGGCTTGTCAAGAGAGCCTTCAGGAGGCGCTCAAGACGGGCCAAGACGGCCCAGGACTTCCCTGGATTCTTCAAGATGCGCCAAGGTGGCCCGAGGAGGCTGCAGGATGGCTCGATTCAGGGCAGAGCAGGAATGAGGAGAAAGGGGAGGAAGAGAAACAAGGGGGGGGAGCACGGGGAGGAGGGAGCGTGCAGGGGAGACCCAACCCCCAGGAGGCGCCCTCAACCAAACGACGCGCTCCGCCCAGATCGGCAGCTCACAGTGGGAGTGGGGCGGGGACCCGAAGTGGCCCCAGACGAAGGCGTTCAAGGCGTGGTTGCAGGTCCGAGGCGACCTCGAGTGTGACATAGAGGCGGGCACCGCTCTGTCTCCCGCTGATGTGGCGCGCGCGCATTTTGATGCGGCGCGCGTGCGTGATATTGCGCAGTTGATCGCCCCCCCGTTGTTCCAGTGCTGGCAGTTCCGTCTCCCTCTTTTTCTTCTTCCTTTTCCACCTCGCCCTTTCCATCCCTCCTCCCCTTTCTCCTCGCCCTCCCCGTGCCCCAGGGACCACGGGAGACCTCCAGAAGGAGACGAGAGCAGGGTGATGATGATGATGATGATGATGATGATGATGATGATGATGATGATGATGATGATGAATATGATGATGATGATGATGATGATGATGATGATGATGATGATGATGATGATGATGCTGATGATGATGATGATGATGATGATGAGGAGAGGATGATGATGACGACGATGACGATGGCGATGGCGATGGCGATGACGATAGCGATGACGACTATGATGATGATGCTGCCGATGACGATGGTGATGCTGCTGGTGATGCTGATGATGCTGATGATGATGACGATGCATGAATGATGACGATGTCGAGGACGATGCTCATGCTGCTGATGATGATCATGAGGATGAGAATTAGGGTTAGGACTAAGACGAGGACGATTATGACTGACGATGGTGATGATGATGACGATCATGATGATGCCAATGACGCTGAGAATGAAGATGACGATGACGACGACCGCGATGATGATGACGATGCTGATTATGATGATGATGATGATGATGATGATGACGATGACGATGGCGATGGCGATGGCGACGACGACGACGACTGTGATGATGATAATGATGATGACGATGGTGATGATGATGATGCTGATGATGATACTGCTGATGTTGATGATGATGCCGGCGATCATGCTGACGATGGCGATGACGACGATGACCATGACGAAGATGACGATGGCGATGATGATGATGATGATGATGATGATGATGATGATGATGATGATGATGATGATGATGATGATGATGATGATGATGATGATGCTGGTGCTGCTGCTGCTGCTGATGATGATCACGCTGATGACCATGATGATGATCAGGATGATGACGCTGACAGGGATGCCGCTGATGATGATGAGGCGGAGGAGGCGAAGGAGGAGGAGAAGGTGGAGAATGAGGATGGTGGCGACGACGACCATGACGATGATGAGGATGGTGATGATGGTGATGCTAATGATAACAACGACGATGCTGCTAGGGATGCTGATGCTGCTGATGATGAGGAGGAGAAGGTGGAGGAGGAGGATGATGGTGTTGATGTCGATGATGACGACGTCGACGACGAAACGATGCGGATCATATTGATGATGATGATCGTGATGATGATGACGATGGTGATGCTGATGACGATGATCCTGCTTATGATGATGACGATGAGGCTTGCGATGCTGGCGGTGATGATATTGATGATGCTGATGCTGATGCTGATTACTCTGATGATGATGGTGGTGATGCTGATGGTGAAGCTGATGCTGATGATGGATGGTGACGATGCTGCTTTCGATAGTGATGAAGACAACCACGATACTGACGGGGTTGATTCTGATGCTGGCTGTGGTGATGATGATGATGCTGTTGTTGATGATGATGATGATGATGTTGATACTGATGATGAACACGATGCGAATGTCGATGCTGATGATGACGATGCGGACGATAGTGCTGCTGATGATGACGATGCTGATGATGATGATGATGCTGCTAATGCTGATGATGCTGATGGTGATGATGATCCTGATGCTGCTGGTGATGATGCTGCCGCTGGTGCTGCTGATGCTGCTGATGCTGATGACGCTGATGCTGGTGATGGCGACGACGATGCTGATGAACCTATTGATGATGCTGATGAGGATTATGATGATGCTGTTGATGACGATGATGGTGATGTCAATAATGAAGATGATCATGATGTTGGTGATGAGAATGATAATGCTGCTGATGTTTGTGATAGTAATGGTGGTTCTGGTGCTGCTGATGATGTTGATGATGCTGCTGCTGATGATGATGATGATGATGATGCTGATCCCGATGATGATGCTGCTGATGATGATGCAACTGCTGCTGCTGATGATGATGATGATGATGGTGGCGACGACGATGATGAGAATGCTGATGATGCTGATGAGGCTGATGGTGGTGATAATAATGCTGATGCTGCTGCTGATGATGCTGACACTGATGATGCTGGTGATGCTGACGGTGATGCTGATGATGCTGCTGATGATGCTGCTGCTGATGATGCTGCTGATGATGAGGCTGATGGTGGTGACGAGGAGGAGGCGACGGGGCGGAGGAGGAGGAGGAGGAGGAAGAGACGGTTGAAGAAGAGGAGGGGACGGAGGAGAAGGAGGAGGAAGATGCGGGTTGATGATGATGAGGAGGAGGAGTATGTTGATGATGATGATGATGATGATGATGATGATGATGATGAGTATGATGATGATGATGGTGATGATGGTGATGATGGTGATGATGACGATGGTGGTGATGATGATGAGGAGGAGGATGAGGAAGAGGAGGAGGGACACGAAGGGGATCATTCGCAGCAGGGCGAGGACGACGAGGGCGAGGAGAAGAGGAGGATGATGAGGGGGATGATGATGATGATGCTGATGATGATGATGATGATGATGATGATGATGATGATGCTGATGATGATGATGATGCTGATGATGACGATCATGATGATGAGGAGGAGGAGGAAGAGGAGGAGGAGCGGAGGAGGATGAGGAGGAGGAAGAGTTGGAGGAGGAGGATGCGGAGGAGGACGAGAAGGCGGGAATCGGATGAGAATGATGATGCTGATGATGATGTTGATGATGATGATGATGATGACGAGGAGGAGGGACGACGATGATAATGATGATGATGAGGATGATGATGATGATGATGATGCTGATGCTGATGCTGATGATGGTGGTGATGATGATGATGACGACGATGATGATGATGATGATGATGATGATGATGATGATGATGTTGAATCTGATTATTCTGACGACGATGATGATGATGATGACGATGATGATGATGATGACGATGATGATGATGATGGTGATCATGATTATGATGATGATGATGATGATGATGATGCTGATGCTGATTCTGATGATGATGATGATGATGCTGATGCTGATGCTGATGATGATGATGATGATGATGACGATGCTGATGCTGATGATGACGATGATGATGCTGCTGCTGCTGCTGATGATGATGACGATGATGATGATGGTGATGATGTGATGATGATGATGATGATGCTGCTGCTGCTGCTGATGATGATGATGATGATGATGATGATGATGATGATGATGATGATGATGATGATGATGATGATGATGATGAGATGATGATGATGATGATGATGATGATGATGATGATGATGATGATGATGATGATGATGATGGGGCGGAAGGGGGAGGAGGAGGAGGAGGAGGAGGAGGAGGAGGAGGAGGAGGAGGAGGAGGAGGAGGAGGAGGAGGAGGAGGAGGGGGAGCTGGAGGAGGAGGAGGAGGAGGAGGAGGAGGAGGAGGAGGAGGAGGAGGAGGTAGGAGGAGGAGGAGGAGGAGGAGGAGGAGAGGAGGAGGAGGAGGAGGAGGAGGAGGAGGAGGGAGGAGGAGGAGGAGGAGGAGGAGGAGGAGGAGGAGGAGGAGGAGGAGGAGGAGGAGGAGGAGGAGGAGGAGGAGGGAGAGAGGAGGAGGGGGGGGGGAGGAGGGGAATCAGGAGGAGGAGGAGGAGGAGGAGGAGGAGGAGGAGGAGGAGGAGGAGGAGGAGGAGGAGGAGGAGGAGGAGGAGGAGGAGGAGGAGGAGGAGGAGGAGGAGGGGGGGGGGGGAGGAGGGAATCAGGAGGTGGGGGAGGGGGAGGGGGAGGAGGAGGAGGAGGAGGAGGAGGAGGAGGAGGATTCTGATGATGGTGATAACGATGATCATGATGAGGAGAAGGAGGAGAAGGCGGAGGAGGCGGAGCAGGATGAGCTATGATGCTATGGCGTGAACGCGGCTTCCGGGTTCTATCTTGGCCGCTTGCTGCCACATACCGAGGGAGTTTCCCGAGTTTGTCGGGATGCGTTGCGCATGTTTTCAGTGCGCAAGCGCAGGGCGGATTGGGTGGCGCTCGCGGTGTGCTTTGCTCACAGCCACTTCCGCCACCAGCCGCTCATCCGCTGACATCCACTCCCGGCTTTGGCGGGAGCCCGTCACTACCAATCAGCGCCTCAAGCGCCAGGGCAGGATTGGGTGGCGCTCGTGGTTTGTTTCGCCCACTTCCACTTCCGCCACCAGCCTGCCCAGACCGCGGACCTTGCAGGCCACCGTGGGGGGACTCAGAGAAACGGACAAGAGGAGGAGTGAGAGGGGGCAAGATAGAAAGGCAGCCAGTCCCACGGCGCCGCGGCAACGGCAGTCACCTGGGAATTCGACACAGGAGAAAACTTCGACCAAAGACGCGCAGCACAGGTCAGCCCGAGCTCCCCGAACAGGCGAAAAATGAGTCCTCCTGCACACTGCCGAGAGGAGGGGGGACGAGCGGCCTCGCCTTGGCGAGAGCCGCTCTGGGGCGGAGGCTTCGCGAGTTTTTTTTTGGAGCGCCCACTATGGCCCCCGCCCCTCACGGTTCGACCTTCGACTCGGCCGCCGTGCAAACCAATTTCATCTTGCTGGGAGCCAAAGACATGGCCTTGGACAGCCTCAGGACCTGGCTCCACGAGGTCCGCGGGGGCACCTCACAGGGGCACAGTGCTTCGGCACCTCCCAGGGGTACACATTTCAGATCGTGTGTGTGTGTGTGTGTGTGTGTGTGTTTTCGTGTTCTGACTTGTGAGAGTGGCCAACGCGTCGCTCGTCGCAGTCTATGAGCCCAGCACAGCTTAGCGTGCTATTTTTCGGGCTGGTACCGCCCCAATTGAACTGAACTGGGCAGTACCTCGGCAACCTTGAACAATCGAAGTGGTGGGGCCGTCTCCCAGCGGTACAGCGATTCCCCCGCCCAGCGTCGCAGCTGCACAGACATAAGCAGAGGCCGCAGATCCCAGAGGTCGTGCCTGGAAAGAATCGCGAGGGAAAGTCATATCCGACTTCGGGGGGAGCCCCCGTGCAAGTCGGGCCAGCGCCTCAAGACTTGTCTTGATCGGAGGCTGTCAGTTCGGAGGCGGGAGGAGGGAGGAGTTGGAGAAATAGGGAGAGTAAGATGGGGAGCAGGGGCAGGAGGGAGAGGAGGAGGAGGAGGAGGAGGAGGAGGAGGAGGTGGAGAAGGAGGAGGATGATAAGGAGGAGAAGGATGATGATGATGCTGCTGATGATGATGATGATGATGATGATGATGATGATGAGGAGGAGGAGGAGGAGGAGGAGGAGGAGGAGGAGGAGGAGGAGGATGAGGAGGAGGAGGAGGAGGAGAAGGAGGGGGAGGGGGGGGAGGAGGAAGAGGAGGAGGAGGAGGAGGAGGAGGAGGAGGAGGAGGTGGAGGAGGAGGATTGGACTGTACACGTCGGAAGAGGCAAGCAGTCAACAAAAGCCCGCCGAGGCTGCGCACCAAACGCTTATTTGGTCCTCTGCCAGCGACCAACGCCATGTTGCCTCAAATACTGGGGACCGAAGCTGACGGCTGAGCGACCGAGGGGCCCCAAGAGTGCACGTGGCCGAGCGCCCCGGGGTGCGACAGGGGCTCGGCCGCCAGGAGGGACACCTGGAGCTGCATCACTGCCGCCGGAGGGGCGGTGCTGGCGGGAATCCGCGACAGTGTGGCTCGGGCGTTGCGTAAGGGGGGGACGTTATTTTGGGCGGGGGGTGGGGCATTGAAACACGGTGTACCTCTCGTGCACCGTAGGGGCCCTCAAGCGGCCCTCTGGGGCCAGAAAAGGGGCACGAAGAGTGCACGTCTCTTCGCCCCTCACTCGTTGTCCCACCATTACGCGGCGCCCAGGGGGCCCGAGCTCCGAGCCGGCACGGAGAGACAGGGGGTCCTGGAGGCGAGGGGCCATGGACGTTTTCCACCGTTTCTCGGCCTCCCGGGCTCCTCCCTGGGCCCCCTTCCCGCCCCCGTCGCCCTCCGCCCCTGAGTTTTCCTTCACCTCGTGCCCCCCTTCCTGGGGGCCTTTGAATCCTCCGAGTCGATTCGATTCGAGTTAGATCGGTTCCGGTTCCGATGCGATTCGACCTCGGATGCAGATGTGGATGCTGGCTTCTCAATGGAGGGAGGCATTACTAGCCTGCCGATTTCTGCCGATTCAGCTCTCCCCACCTGGCTGCCGAGTTTCGCCGATCCGACTTATGTCGGTCGCCGCTCCGACCTGTCGATTCGATTCTGGGCTCTCCTGCCCCTTGTGCCCCCCTGCCCCCTCTTCCTCCCCCAGTCCCTTGGGGCGGGGGCGCCTTCGTTGACAGCGTCTGCCCAGCCGTCGCCGCCCTGCTCCGTGAAGGCCTCCCGTGGAGGGCCCTCTATAGGGCTCCCGTGGAGGGAATGCCTCGAGACATCGTGAGGAGACCGGGGCCAGGCTCTGCTCCAGCCTCGGATCGTCTTGCTTCTCCCGCTCGAGGACCCCGGGTACTCGGGATGAGGATCGGTCCCAGGGAAGGTCCGGGACCCGTGTCCACCAGAACCGGCGGTCGAAGTGCGCGATCGAGCTTGGGAGCAGCGTGAGCTGTCTGCCGCGGTTTCTCACCAGAGCCTTCCAGCATCTTTCGGGCCCCTTCTGCGTGGCTCCTGCTGCCCTTTGATTCCTCTCTTCGTTACTCAGTTGCTTTGCTACAATTCGGGGCTGATCCGTATCGCCCAACTCTGTGCTCCAGGCATCCTCGCGCAGCTCTCACGACTCTTGAGGGGATCGGCACCGATTGTTAACCTGCGTTGCCGTTGGTCCGTATCATCATCGGAAGAAGCATGTTTACAGGGGGTCCTGGAACCTTCCAGCATCTTTCCAGCCCCTTTGTCGTGTGTTGCTGGAAGTACCCCTGGCCCAAGGTGCCCCCAGGATTGTCGGTGTGGCCCAGACGGCCTCCAGGGCACCCCTCACGAGGCCCAGAAGGCCCCAGGGCTCCAAAATGGAGCGAAAGGCTGGGGAGAACCTCGGGCCAGGGGCACTTCTAGCAACACCCGACTTTGACGTGGGCGCCAGCAGTTGCAAAGCACCCTGGCAGGGTGGCCTTGTGAGACTGGGGTGTATAGCCGCCCACGCAGCAGCACCCCCATTTCTTCTCGGGAGGGTAACAAATAGACGCAACAACACACATCAACGCTGATTTCGTAATGAGAATGTGGGGAGATATGTGAAATTGAGGGGAAGAGGAACATCCAGGAAATGTGCACAAGTATGGGAGATCCTGAAACTCGGGGAAGAGGAACATCCAGGAAATGTGGTGCAAATATGGGGGAGCCTGGAACTCGTGCCGATCCACTGGTGTCCCCCCAGGCCCTTTGAATCTCCCTCGCGCCGGCCCGAGGTGCTTCTGACGAACGGCGAGTCCTCCTCGCTCGGCGCGGACATCCAGTACTCCTGGCAAGGCATCGAGCCGTGCCCCGAGCACGTGGCGGGCAGCAGCTGCGAGGCGTGCCCGACGAACGTGTGCAAGGACGGCGAGGTCGCACGGTGCGACGGCGGTCGCGGGCGGCGCGCGCAAGGGCGGTTGGCGCGGGGTGTGTGGGGGGCGGCCTTCGAATAGGGGGGGGCGGCCTTTGAAGGTGGTCCTTCTGAGATCGGCAGGGTGGCCCTTCGCCGTATTGACCTTGGCTGCGGGTCTATAAACGGTCCCCCCAGCACTGGCCTGAAGCGGCTTGCCCGCTTGGACTCGGCCCACAGCGGCTTCCAAAAGGCGCGCACCAAGGTCACTCTTGCTTAGGGTTACCCTTACGTGTGGCCGACTGGAGCAGGAGGGCCCAGGGGCTTGTGGGAGGGTCCCTCTTTTTGGAGATGCCCTTTTCCAGAAGGCTCTCCCGCCCTTCTGTGCGTGGTGGCCGCCTCCGCCGCGATCCCCCCCCTGCGTGGAAACCTTGTATGCCTTCCGTGGGAACCTTGTATGTCCTCGCAATTCAGTCATTTCCGCGTGTGCCAGCGTCTGGCCATCGACGATGGAGTGCCGACATCGCGCCGATTTCACGTCGATCCGCATCGGCCAGCGTCGGTTCGCAACAGCCAGCACCATGGCATGGGAGGCTCCCGTGAGTTGCCCCCGAACCCCCTTTGCGCGCGCCGCCGAGGTCGGTCCTGGGTGTGCGCCCCCTCCGCCACCAGTGATGGGCGTGTTTTCCACCACCACCACCACCATAAGTTGGACGGGGGAAGGAGGAGGAGGAGGAGGACGAAAAAGAGGAGGAGGAGGAGGACGAAGAAGAGGAGGAGGAGGAGGAGGGGGAGGAGGAGGGGGAGGAGGAGGAGGAGGAGGAGGAGAAGAAGGAGAATGAGGAGGAGGATCCCCTCACCCTCCAAGTTATGGTGGTGGTGGTGGAAAACAGGCCCATCAAACAGCACCAGCACCAGCACCTCGAATCCTTCCACGACGGCAGGGCGGCCGCCGGCAGACGTCCGGCTGCGCATAGGCAGCATCTCCCTCGAGGCGCTGACCGGGAAGCAGCAGGACGCTGTGGAGCGGGCGGTGGTGCACGACCTCGCCAGGTCCCTGTCAGTGCCGGTCGACAGCATCAAGGATTTGGGGCCTGCACTCTGGCCACCGGTCCCCTCCCCAACTCCTCGAGGGGAACAGGTAGTGGCACGGAGGTCCGCGCGGATTTTTTTTTGGATTTGCGCTGGATTTTTTTTTTAGCGCGTAGAGTGTTGTAGGGGCGGCGCCGGAGGCGCCGCCCGGGGGGGCCCAGCGCTGATTTGAGGATTTCACGTAGATTTTGAGTTTTCATGTTTATGCTATTGTTTGTTTTTTGTATAATCTCAGGAGCGGAATATGGACGTCTACGTGCATGAATCCTTAGTTTCCTAGAGATATTGCACCTGGGAGCATGCTTGGCATGGGGAATGCATCGTGTACCAGCTTCGAAGTTCTCGCCGCTTGGCTTGGTCTTTAGTACGGTTTGGGCTGAAAAAGCCGCAGATGCCACGGATGCATTCGGTTGCGTGTCCCTCGAACCACCCTGACGATCGTTCGAAAACCACGAATGAGGGATGGTCGCTGCCTTTTTCCCAACCACACCCCTCGCAGGTTTCGTGGCTCCATGGGAGGCTCCACCGACGGCCCCAGTGGCTGCGTTCGCATGCTCCCACCGCACCCATGTGACAAACCCCTCACACCGTTCGCTGGCACCACAGGGGGCGCCACCGAAGGCCCAAATACCAGCGTTCGCATGCGCCCACCGCGCCCATTTTGACACACCACTTATACGTTTCGTGGCCCCAGGGGGGGACTCCACCGAAGGCCCAAATACCAGCGTTCGCATGCGCCCATCTCGCTCATTTTTGGGACATCCTCACACGTTTGGTCGCCCCACAGGGAGCTCCACCGACGGCCCCAGTGGCTTCGTTCGCATGCGCCCACCGCGCCCATTTTGGCAAACCCATCACACGTTTCGTGGCCCCACAGGAAGCTCCACCGACGGCCCCGGTGGCTGCGTTCGCATGCGCCCACCGCACCCATTTTGCCACTCCTCCGAATGCGATGCGTACAACGACGGTTCTCACAGCTGCATTTGGTTGGGCCCTTCGCTTGGTCAACTTTGCGTTACTTGTTGCAGATGTGTGAGTTGTTCCTCACTGAGTGCGCACCTGTGCCCGTGACTGTACTCAGCGCGAGTCCGAGATTCAAGAAGCGCGCTATCACAACATGTCTGTGTGATTCAGGGCCATCGTAGTTCGTTCCCTGCCCAGCAACTTGGAATCCTCCGTTCAAGCGCCCATCTCTTGTTTATGCGCTAGCCAAGCCTATTTGCTCGCCAAGGCCTTTTTTTTCATGATCGCTTTGGTAGCTGCTCGGTTCAACTCATTACCTTCGCTCTTTTACGCCATCGCTTTGTCCTCGGCTTTTATTTCGCGCTCCCTTCTCCTGAGTGGAACGTTCGGACGACGCGCGGGGGGCCAGGCGCGTGGAAGGGACTGCTGGCGACGAGAAGTCACAACTTGAATTCAGGTTTGCCAGCTTGCCCGTGCGTGTCCTGACCAGGGGGGAGGGAGAAGGAGGCGGCGGAGGATAGGATTGAAATCCGTCAGTGGAGCAGAAGGAGGGGGAGGAGGACGAAGAGGCAATAGCGGAAAGCGCAGACGAGAAGGAAAGCCGACGAGAATGCAGGGAAGGGGTCAGGCCAACGAGGAGGACCAGGAGAAAGATAAAGAGGACGATGTAGGAGGGGGGAAGCGGACATGGGAAGGGTGGACGGGGGGGGGTGATGTTGAAAAGCTGGGGCGGATGAAGGGTGCATGGGAGGGGAGGTCAGATCCCGGAGGCAATGCGGGCGCTGGGCGGAGCGGGTAGGTTTGGCGGTGCTTGCCCAGATCAGGAGTGAATGGTGGAGGGGGGGCAGGAGGAGGGCTGGGTACGGCGGGGTTTCGCCAGCTGGGCGCCTGAGGGCGCCTCATGGGCGCCCAGTGCGCTGGATGGGCCGCTGGGTTTTCGCCTGGTGGGCGCGGATGGGCGCCTCTGTTGCGTCTCGTGTGCTGGTGGGTGCGGCGGGGATTTTGATTTCTGACACGCCTGTTTTTATTCATGTGCGTACCTGGGCCTGCCTTGAGTGTATCCTTAATAGGGTATGACAGACTGTCGTCCATGTGCAGGAAGGCCCACAAAGCGAACGCGACAGCATCGATGTGGCTGTTGGGGGGGCACACGTGGTGTGTGGGAGCGAAGAAGGAGAGTGGTCAAACTATTTGCATTCTTATTCACAAAAACGTGGTCCCATTTTGCGACAGATCTTACGTGGTTGGAGACAACAGAGTAGCATATGCCGATGTTGCAAGAAAGAAGTGCACATGGAGAGCGGTTTCGGCACATTTGCCGCACGCAGGCCGCTCAGACATAGAGTACGACTGCACATTGGAAGTTATACGGCACGCCATCCCCAGCAGCCGGAAGCGAAGGCAGTGCGTCATTGGAGTGGACGCTAATGCTGAAGTGGGGTCAGCAGCATGACCAAAACGACCCCTTTTGCATCGGCAAGTTCGGAATGGGCGCGAGGACCGACAGAGGGAATCAACTTCTGGCCTGGGCAGCCCAACATAAGCTTACCATCACAAACACGATGTTTCGAAAGATGCCGGAAAACAAATGGACACATATATTACGCAGTACAGGAAACACCCGACACATAGATTATGTGTTAATATTAATGGACCAGAATTTCAGAACAGAGTTGCACAATGCAGACGTGATTGCCGATTTGACGCAAAAGACGGGTCACATGGCAGCTTTGGCAACATATGGCAGCACGCGCAGAAAACGGAAACGATGGAAGCCCCCGAAGGTGGGACGAGGATGGGACATGACAGCGTACAGGGAAGAAAACCATGTGGCACAAACACCAGCCTTGCGCGATGCATCCAAGGACGTCGCCTCAGTGACAAAGGCGGTTTGGAAGGCCGCTTAAGAATGCGGCGAAGTACGGAAAGGGGGCTAGGAAGAACAGGGGGACGCCCGAATTCATCAAACAGCTACGGACAGAAAGGGACGAATGCACCAACAAAGAAGAAAATAAACAGAAATCGCTTCGCTTGAACAGTGCGCTCTGCGACCACGTGCGGGAGAGGCACAACGAGCAGTTTGACGAGTTTAGCATCAAAGGAACAACAAAGAAATCACCTGGGCTCTAAAAGCGGCCGAGAACAGGAAACCGCATAGCCGATATCCGAGATGCAAAAGGAAGACGACAATCTGGAAGGACGATAGCTGAAGCCCTCGCATCGTTTTACAAGTCTTTGTATGGCGCTCCGCTGGGAGGCGCCGGGGTGACCAGACCAAGCAGTAGGATATCGGGAGCTGAAGTACAGGCAGACGTCGCATGGAGCATTTCTCGAATGAAGCGGAACGAGGCTAACGCTGAAGACGGTTTGGTGGCCGAGATGTTGAAGGAGGGCGGGAACGACATGATGAATGCCATCGCCTAGGCTGTTGCCGATATGCTCAACGGCGTATCTCGGGCCCCAGACTCATGGAGCACCTCCCAAATTGTCGTTTTCAAAAAATAGAGAAGCGAGACGACCATCCCAAATAACTATTGGCCCATCGCGATCATCCCAGTGTTGAGTAAGTTGTACAGCAACGTGATTGTCAGGCGAAATGGAAAGCATCTTGGACAGATTCCAAACGCGGGAAGAAGTTTGAAATCGCAAGGGTTATGGGTGTTGCGATTTAGTCCATTGCATGCGAATGATCAGCGAGAAAAGCATGGAATGGGGGATGACGGCTTGGGTGGCTTCTTTGACAAGATCGTAAATGCAGAACGAGTTGTGGGCCGTTCAGGATTTGTACAAGGACCAGCGGGCGTATATTCAGCTTGGCCCCAATACTCGAAGCACATACTTCACCGGCATTATCGCGAATTCAGTCATGAACGCGATGGTGCATCTGAACGGATCGTGGGTGAAGAAAGGGTGCAGGAGCATCATCGGCATCGGGAATCGGTGAAGAGCCGGATGACTAATGCCTTGATCGCTGATGACACCACGCTTGTGGCCATATCAAAGCAAGCTGTGGCACGCATGTGATTTCCTATACGCGATGAGCTCGCACAAATCGTTTTGCACATGCATGCGGACACATGCAGCCCGCAGTGCTCCAGGAAATCTGCTCCCCCAAACAAGAAGGTAAAGTTATTTGGGCAGGGGTTCCCGCTGGTCAGCTGCAACGTCGGTTCCCAAGCTTTCTGGCGCAATTGCTACCATGCATGGTGACATTTGAACGGCATGTCATTCTAGAGTTCGGTCCGGTTGGGCCAAAGTTGCAAGCTTGTCAAGAAGAAATCCAGCTCTGTAGCAACAAAGGTTGCAGTTATTCGATATGACAGCATCAAAGACAGTGCTATGGCGTTCGGAAGTGTGGAATTTGGTCGTTAAGCAAGAGAGGAAGCTTGGAAGCATACAGCGAAGCAGGCTGCGATGGATTGCAGGGCCTGGGAGACACCCAGAAGAATATTACGTTTCGTGGATCCGGAGGGCGACTCGAGTAGCTGAAGCTCAAGCGCGGCACGCTGGCGCTTGCATTTTGGGTGGAAGCGTATTTAACATCAAAGTTGAAGCGGGCAGGGAAAATCATCATTCTGCCAGATACAAGATGGGCCAAAATAGTGACTCGATGGACGGATCATGCCTGGTTGGACCAACAACCAAAGAGGACACTCGGATGCCCAATTCGCTCCCAACCCAGCCGGTTCAGCAGATGGGCAGACGAGTTGGTGTTATACGCAGGATATACCGGGTAGAACTCGTGGACACACGAGGCATCGAATGAGAGTCTTTGGCAGGGGGGTGAGCGGGATTTTCTGCAGCACGCATGGCGATGACCGCACGACTTCTCGTGCACATGTTTCGTGTTTCATTTGGGCTTGGCGCAATCACACGTCCAGTGGCCTTCTTAGAAGGCGTGCAAGCGACCAGCGCGCCTGCCCCCTTGCAGGGACGCCGGCTTCCCCGCGACGGCAGTTTCGTTCTTTCTTCCGTTCGTTCGTCATCCATGTACACGATACATGCTTTGTTATGTTTTTCCCCCCTTGGCAGGCCCGAATCAATTCATGCACATCCCCTGATTGACCCCTGGCTATGTACATGGCTTCGCCTCCGGGGGAATAGGTGACCGGCGAGCTGACGATTTCCGCCACGTTCGCTTTGGGCGCGCCCGAACCCAAAGACGGCGCCCGAGGGCCCCAGACAACCCCAAAACAGCTTCAACAGGGGCCGAAAAGAGTTCCCAAGAGGGGTCCGCCCTCCAACGATCTCATACCAAAAGCCAGTGTTATGATATCGTTAGGGGCTGCTTCAAGGGCCTTCTCGAGACCCGCTGAGCCTTCTTAGGGTTGTCCTGTGGCCCCAACGACGGCCCGGTGGGGCCGTGGACAGTCCCCAGAGTGCTCCAAGAGGGGCCCAAAAAGGTTTCCCGTGAGGGACTAAAAGAAACGGCCGCCGACGATATCATCGTACCACGATCCCCTGGTATGATATCGCGGGGGAACTTCTTGGGATCCGTGCTGGGTCCTCTTTGGCCTTCTTGGGGCCCCTTTCTGGCCCCAAAGTCGGCGCGCGGAGGGCCCTGGACAACCCGGGGAGATTTCCATTTATTTTTCAAAAAGAGCTCTCAAGATGGGCCCAAGAGGGCCCACAACGATCTCATGCCAAGAGCCTCTGGTATGGTATCGTCGGGTGCCGTTTCGAGGGTTTTCTGGCAGCTGTCCCCAAATAGTACCCCAGAGGGCCCCAGGCATCCCCAAGAGCCTTTCGAGATGGGCCCAAACGAGTTTTCAAGAGGGGCCCACAAGGACCCCCAACAATATTATACCAAAAGCCCGTGGTACGATATCGTTGGGGGTCCTCTTGAGGGCCCTCTTGTGGCCCTGTTGGGGCCTTTTGGGGTTTCCCTCTGGTCCCACAGGCGACCCAGGAGGGCCTCAGGTAACCCCAGTGGAGTTTCAGTAGCGTCAAGCTCCTTGATGTTGGAGGCCTGTTGCTTTCACCGCATCGTTTGTGCCACACGGGGTGCATATACATCATGCGAGAACTCCGCGTTGAGGACAAGGGGGGACATAAACGGCCCGAGAGGACCCAAGCATGATTTCCGTACTGCCAAAGTTGTTCGTGGCTCACGGGAAAGACCGGAGAGAAGGAGGAAGAAGAGGGAACATATGAGTAGGAGGAGAGGGGAGAAAATGGGGGAGGATAGCTCAACTAGGAGGTTTTGTGGAGGGTGACGGTCAAGACAACGCAGTGTATAAGTATCCGCTCATATTTCCTTTGCATAGCACGGCCCGCCCGCGGGGTACTTATTCATGTAGGTGATTCCGCGCGTGCATCCTTTTGCGGCTCCCTACTATCCTCTCCCCTCGTCCGTCCCCACGCGAGGGAACGGGGGAGGAGGAGGGGGAGGCGGAGGGGGGACGGTCCGAACTGGTGGCTGTATTGGGAACCCCCAGAAGGATTTGGACGGGAATGCCGGCCACTTGACCTTGTCACAAGGCAGCCTCATACCGAAGGAGAAACCCGCATGAACAGAACAATAAAAGGTCCGCGCGGATTTCTTGAGGATTGGCGGTGGGCCCCCTGGTGGCGCTTCCGGTGCCGCCCCTGGCGCGCTCCGCGCGCTAGGGAGGGGGGCCTATAGTGCCTATGAAAGGGGAATCCGCGCGGCGTTCCGAAGCTTATGTTCGTGCAGTTTTATCCTTCGATCATAGCCCAAGGGTCTGTCGATCTGCCCGCCGGGAGGACGATGGTCAGCGTTCAGGATGCGATGCCATCGGCGGCAGCACACATCGCCAGGAGCATCTCCAAGATCGGTGGCGTCCAGGACGCCGTGGTCGCAGGCAGCGTGTTCGCTGGGAAAGCCGACGAGATCGAGGTGTGTATAAACGACGTCGATGGTTGTCCAGACCCGCTGTCGTGTAGCCACCCCCAGGGGCCGAAGAAACAACGGCATACGCAGAAACTGTTGGAGGTCCGTGCGGGTCTTCGAAAGTTTATGTATATGCCGCTTTATGTTCTTCTGCAGGGAATAGTCAAACGCAGCCACCCGGGGCAGCACAATACCTCTGCGTCACTGTCACTTCATCGTTGAGCTTTTTGTTGCTGTGTGCGTGGGCGTCTGAACGTATTTGTGCGTGTGCGTTCTTAACCGCATCCAGGGAAGGTTTCAGTGTACCTCGATGTTTTGTGTGGGTGTGGAGTCTTTGCTGAGCACAGCCCGCCTTTGTACAGTGACTTCCGCCAACTGCATCCGATCGGCCCGCCTGGGTAACAAGATGTTACATGTGTGTGTGTGTGTGTGTGTGTGCTCATTGCCGCACCTCTCTGTCGCCTCGCCTTGGCGTCTATTGCTGGTGGTCCCATTTGCTCGGATCCTGGGGTCTAGAGTCAATTGCCGCAGTCGTTCCCATGTTGTGGCCTGTGCTGCCTGAGCATCCAGCCACCACATCTCCTGTGCGTCCCCCTTGTCTGCCCCCTTCTCCGCTACACACAGCTACGAGTGTTGTCGGCGCAGCCGACCGTTTCGTTGCAGCTCTCGGAGTGTCTGCGCTCTCGCGCCTCTCCCTCCTTTGTCTGCTGGTTGGTTCCTCTCCGCCGCGCCTTTTCGGCTCGCCGTTGGCCGTTCTTCGGGAAAACGTAAGACTCGAGTTCGCCAGAACTTTGGTTTGCCGGCGTCATTTTTCAAGGACCCGTCCTGGATTCTGACGGTTCGATTTCCATGGGGTGTTTGCAGCATGGGTTCTAGATGGTGTCCCGACGGTGCCCTTATGGTTGTCCCGATGGTTGTCCTGTGAGATCGATCGACAGATAGATCGATCGATAGATCGACATATACATACATCTATAATATATATATATATATATATATTCATGTACATATGCATATAGCTATTTCTATACATGTATATATATATATATATGTATATGTCGGCGGTGCCCGGTGTGGAACGACTCCCTTCCCGGTAAACTCCATCCTGGGGGGTGTCGAGCTGGCGGCACCGCCAGTGCGAGCCGGCACGGACCACCCCGGTAAGTACGAACCCCCCGGTAGCCGGCACGAACCCCCCCGGTAAGCACGAAGCCCCCTTAGTATGCACGAACCCCCCCAGTATGCACGACTTTGTGACACGACTGGTTCGACTGGACCCCAAGGGCGTTCCAAGACGCCACACCTCCACAGAGAGCCCTCCACCCCACCCGCACCCCCACCCCACCCCCCCACTCCCACCCCCTCACTCCCACGAGGGGGGAGGGGTCCAGGTCGAAGCCCCCCCCCAGAGCGGCCTGCACGAATCCCCCCCTGTAAAGGGACAGGGGGGGGGAGGTTCTGAGCCGTCGGCGGCACCCGGTGCGGCCTGCACGAAGCCCTCTGGTAGTATTGGGGGGGGTTCGTGCCACGGGGCACCGCCGACATATATATATATATATATATATTTACATATACACGCACATACATACATACATACATACATACATACATACATACAGACAGACAGACAGACAGACAGACAGACAGACAGACAGACATACATACATACATACATACATACATACATACATACATACATACACACACACATACATACATACATACATACGTACGTACGTACGTACGTACGTACGTACGTACATACATACATACATACATATGTGTATATATATACATTGCCCCGGCAACCGGGGTTCCCAGTTCGAGCTGGCGCCGAAGACGCTATTTGAAGACGCTATTCCCTGTGATGACGCGTCCCTGTGAAGATTCTATTCCTTGTGAAGACGCTATTCCGGGTGAAGACGGTGAAGACGCTATTTCCAGTGAAGACGCTATTCCGGGTGAAGACGCTATTCCCGGTGAAGACGCTATTCCCGGTGAAGACGCTATTCCCTGTGAAGACGCGTTCTGCGGACGCAGACAGCACTTCCCTATGAAGACGCTATATTCCTTGTGAAAACGCTTTTCCCAGTGAAGACGCCATTCCCAGTGAAGACGCTATTCCGGGTGAAGACGCTATTTCTTGTGAAGACGCTATTCTGGGTGAAGACGCTATTCCCGTTGAAAACGCTATTCCGGGTGAAGAGTGGGGGCCAGGGTCGCCGTGGAAGCTGCGCCCACCCACCCAATCCTCCTCCTCCTCCTCCTCCTCCTCCTCCCCTCCTCCTCCTCCTCCTCCTCCTCCTCCTCCTCCTCCTCCTCCTCCTCCTCCTCCTCCTCCTCCTCCTCCTTCCCTCTCTCTCAATGCCGATGGCCGAAGGCGACATTTTTGCCCCCGTGCCCAAACTGGGGATTTCGCTTTCTCTCGTCCGTTCTTCTCGTTCGAATTTCATTTCGTCGTCGTCGTCGTCCTCCTCCTCCTCTTCCTCCTCCTCGATTCGTCCGCTTCGATTCGCCCGGTTCGAAACGGAAGGCGGACGAAACGAAAGGCGGGCGAGACGAAAAGGCGAGCGAACCGAGAGAGGACGTCACGCAGGAGGACCGAAAGAAGACGCCTCCAGAGAGGACCAACGGCAGCGGACGATTCGAAAGCCCACCCCACTGGGGGGCGCCACGCGACCGCGGAGCCAGAGGGGGGATCCGGCGGCGGCGGCACGGGCGTGGTGCTCGTGGTGCTCGCCTGGGCGCTGCTGGCGGCCTGCGCCGTGGGGTCCCTGGTGGCGGGGGGGGCCCTGCTCGTGCCGAAGCTCCGGGCGATGAGGAGCCTTCTAGCCCATTCGAGGCGGATCGAGCTTCGGGGATCGAGGATCGAGCTTCGAGGATCGAGGATCGAGGGTTCGATGTCTGTCGATTGCGATACCGCTTCGATTCGACTTCGAATTCCGATGCTGATCTCGGTTTCTCTGTGGAGGCCTTACCAGCCTGCCGATTTCCGCCGGTTCGGTTTCTCCCGACCTGGCAGTGGAATTTGTGCCTTCCAAATGGGGTCAGAGTAAATGGTGTCGGAGGATCGCTCCGCATCGCATATGCATGGACGATGCGGCTCGATGTGGAGTCTGATTTTCTTCACGCCGATGGCGCCGATGCATCGCCGACGTTGCCGGTGCAGCGCAAATGCGTCGGCGATGCATTGGTGATTCGTTGGCGATGCGGCCCCATCTGCTCGGACGGCCGCCTCCCAGCCCCCGGCGCCACCTCCCAGCTCCTCGCACGGCCGCCCAGCTGGGCCAACTGGGGGACGCCTCGCCTCGCCATCTGCTCGAGCCTCATCCAGGTGGCCTCGTACTCCAGGAGGCCCCACGTCGACACGGCCGGAGATCCGCCTCGAAGTCTGGGGTCGGGACGCGCCCCTGGACTCGTCCGGGGGGCCAGCTTTTTGGATCCCCGCGCCCACGGATGGTCGTCCTTTGTCTTCGTCCTGTGGCGTCGTCCGCGTCTCCGTCCTCGCCTTCGTCCTCTCGGTCCTCGTGTCGTCCTCGTCCCTTGGCATCGCTCGGACGTGTGCAGTTTCTTTCGACGAGGACCATCGATGAGCATCTTGGATCAATGCACGGGGAATGGACGTCCGAGCGATGGCGAGGTCCCGTCCTCACCCTCGGCCTCGTGCCTGTGCTCGTGCCATCCCCATTTTCATTTTCGTCGTCGGCCTCGCCCTCATCTTCGTCCCCGCACCGTTGGTAGGAGTAGGAAGAGGAGGAGGAGGAGGAGGAGGAGGAGGAGGAGGAGGAGGAGGAGGAGGAGGAGCGATGAATCGCCTTATTCCTTCAAGGGGGAGGGGGAAGCTGATGGTGTTGTTAATGTTGTTGATGATGCTGCTGCTGATGATGATGACGATGATGACGATGTTGACGCTGTTGTCATTGTTGTTGTTGTGGTTGCTGCTGCTGAACTATCATTACTGAAGACTGATTATTGTTGATCCCCCCTCCGGTGACCAGCGTGTTTTTTCAATTGAAGTGCTTCCCCCGGGGCTCGCACCCTGTTATCAGGGGAAGTCACTATAGGATCAAACTGCGCCCCCAGCCCCTGGGTTACAACAACAACGGCTCTTCCTCACAATTTAACCAGGACCCCCGCTCCCGCCTCAGATTTCCTCGCGTTTTACTCAGGAATCGCGCTCACGCTTGGGACGTCCTTACAATTTTTTCAGGAATAGCTCTCTCGGCGCCCTGGAGTCGCGCTATCGCTGGAGACTTGCTTTCAAATGACTTAAGAATCGCGCTCTTGCGTTGGAATCCCCCGCAATTCACTCAAGCGCCGCGCTCCCGACACTCAGGCACCCAAGAGTCGCGCTCACGCTTAGGACTCCCTTACATCATATTTAGGAATGGGGATCTCGCTGCCCTTCGTGGCCCCGTTGCAGCTCTTGGTGGCCCCCTCGCTGCCCTTCGTGGCCCCGTTGCAGCCCTTCGTGGCCCCCTCGCTGCCCTTCGTGGCCCCGTTGCAGCCCTTCGTGGCCCCCTCGCTGCCCTCCATTGCCCCGTTGCAGCCCTTCGTGGCCCCCTCGAGGCCCTTCGTGGCCCCACATGCCCTTCGTGGCCCCCGTTCGTTCGGGCCCGTCGTGGCCCCATATGCATGCGCTTCGTGGCCCCGCTTTCGTCCTTCGTGGCCCCCGTCGCTACCCTCAGCGGCCCCGTCGCTGCCCTCAGTGGCCCCGTCCTTGCTCTCTGCGGTCCAATATACGCATGCCCTTCGTGGCCCCCGCCCGTTCGCGCCCGTCGTGGTCCCATGTGCATGCCCTTCGTGGCCCCGCTGTCGCCCTTTGTGGCCCCCTCGCTGTCCTACGTGGCCCCGTTGCTACCCTCAGTGGCCCCGTCGCTGCCCTCTGTGGCCCCGCATTATCTGCCCTTGGTGGCCCCGGCTCGTTCGCGCCCTTCATGGCCCCATACGCATTCCCTTCGTAGCCACGCTGTCGCCCTTCGTGGCCCCCTTCCTGCCCTTCGTCGCCCCGCTGCCTCTTTCGCGCTCGCTCTCGCTTTCGCTCGTCGTCGTCGTCGTCATCGTCGTCGTCGTCGCCGTCGTCGTCGCCGTCGTCGTCGTCGTCGTCGTCGTCGTCGTGGTTGGTCCCCTGTCCGTCCATGTTGGGGTCGTGTTGCCGCCGATCAGCGCTGCCGCTGGCTAGGCCGACGCGGACCCCGCCCCGGCGCTTGCCGGGGCCTGGCCTGCATGGAAGAAAGATATACCCCCCCAAAGGGGTACGATCGAACACGAATAGGGCGGGTACCGAGGGTTTGTGATATACAAGTTGAATAACATTCGAGCAGATAAGAGCGATCAGTCTGATAATGATTGTTTGTGTTGCTGTTGGTGTCCTTGTCATAGTTGTTGTTGCTGCTGCTGGTGTTGTTGCTGTTGCTGCTGTTGTTGCTGTTGTTGGTGGTATGCTTGCAGTTGTTGATAGGTTGTCTTTGCTGGTGCTGCTGGTGTTGCTGTTATTGTCGTTGCTGCTGATGCTATCTATGTTGCTGTTGCAGTTGTTGTTGTTGTTGTTGTTGTTGTTGTTGTTGTTGTTGTTGTTGTTGTTGTTGTTGTTGTTGTTGTTGTTGTTGTTGTTGTTGTTGCTTGTGGCGTTGCTGTTGCTGTTGCTGTTGCTGCTGTTGTTGTCGTCGTCGTCGTCGTCGTCGTCGTTGTTGTTGTTGTTGTTGTTGTTGTTGTTGTTGTTGTTGTTGTTGTTGTTGTTGTTGTTGTTGTGGTTGGTTGGTTGGTTGGTTGGTTGTTGTTGTTGTTGTTGTTGAAAAAACAGATTTAACACATGCTGTGGAGACCCATACCAAGAAACACCCTGCTTGCCTCCAGGGCCCCCCTGGGTTTATTGGGTGCCGATGGTTTTGTCATGTTAAGCGCGACGTACCCACACTAAAATTCCATGGACGTCCTGGAGTCTCAGGGTTGGGTTTCTTGTGGCAGGTTTCTTCTGACCGAGGCCATTTTTTGCAATTATTGCTGATTCCCACTGCCCGTGTCATTATCTTTTTTCAGTTGTACACCTCTTCTCCCGCGGCTCGTACCCTGTTTTTTTTCAAGGGGAACTGAGGTGTGACGTAAGTGGGTGGGCCCCTGGCCGCTAGTTTACATTAGCAGCGGCTCCCGCTGGATAGTTCCTCAGCGCTCTTGCGCGGGATTTCCCAACAGTTCATTCAGGAATCAAGGTCTCGCGTGGGACTTCCTCTCAATTTATTCAGACGCCGCGCCTTCGACACTCAGGAATCACACTCTCGCTGTGGATTTCCGCACGATATATTTTGGAATCGCGCTATCGCTTTGGTCTTCGCGATTTATGCAGGACGCACGCTTCAGCAACCCTCCTGCCCGATGTCCCTTCCTTCCATCCGTCCTCTCTACTCCCCTGCCTTAGGGGTCCACGAAATACACGTTGCAGGTAAGAAGGATCTACATCTAAGGGGTACGATCGAAGATGAAGAGGGAGGGTATCGAGTGTTTGGGATATACGTGGCACATGGCACCCGAGCAGATACAAGCGAACCGTCTTAAAATGGTTGTTCTTGAGTTCTGATTTCTAAATCATATTTACGGTTGATTCCCCCTGCCCAGTAACCATTTTGCATGTTTCAAGTTTAAAGACTTTCCCAGGGCTCGCACCCTGTTTTGTATAAGGTGAAATGAGGTGTCTCCTAACTCGGCTAGCCCCCGGTTTACAACAACAGCAACAACACCAACAGCAACAACGGCCCCGCCTGATACGTCCTCACAATGTATTCTCAAATTGCGCTCTCGCGCGGGACTGCTTCACAATGTATAGAAATCGTGCTCTGGCGTGGGACTGCCTCGCAGTGTATGCAGACGCCGCGCCCTCGACACTCAGGAATCACGCTCTCGCTGTGGGTTTCCTCACGGTTTATCTGGGAATCGTGCTATCGCTGGAGTCTTCCTCGCGATTCATGCAGGACGCATGCTTCAGCAACCCGCCTGCCCGTTGACCCTTCCTTCCTCCCGCCCTTTCTTCCCATGCCTTAGGGTCTGCACGAAGTGCACGCTGCACGTAAGAAGGATATACCCGTAAGGGGGTACGATCGGATATTCCCCTAGTATGGGTACGATCGAAGATGAACAGGGCGGGTATCTAGGTTTGGAGACATACGTGGTGAATGGCACGCGGGCAGAAAAAGAGCAACATCTTAAAATTACCCCAGTGCGACCCTACCTAAAAGTTGGAGCCCCTAGGAAAGCAGCATTAGTTGCCATGCTAATGCTATGCTATACTATGCTATGCTATATCATGCTATGCTGCGCTATGCTATGCTATGCTATGCCATGCCATGCCATGCTATGCTATGATATGCTATGCTATGCTATGCTATGCTGCGATGTGCTATACTACGCTATGCTATGCTATGCTGTGCAATGCAAAGCTATGCTGCGCTGTGCTATGCTGTGCTGTGCTGTGCTGCGCTATGCTATGCGATGCTATGCTATGCTATGCTAATGCTATGCTATGCTATGCTGTGCTGCGCTATGCTATGCTATGCTGGGCTATG
>CAUYUJ010019158.1:42500-45000 GCA_963575745.1 Prorocentrum cordatum
GATTGATGGGAGCAAGGATCTGTCGGCTCGTGGTGGAGCGGCATGCCACAACTGGACGCCAAGGAATGCCACGGGCTCAACCAGATGCGGCGGAAGGTCAATATCTTTGAAGCAGGAGGACACGCATCAGGCAGCGATGGTGGAGCAGGTCTGGACGTCGTTTTGCCCGTCCTTTTTGCTTTTCCCACGTGCTGTCCGGAAGAGACACGTGGGTTGAGCCCGCCCAGGACGCGGTTCGTGTTGTGAACGCTGCTTGCCTCCGCGTATTTCGCCAGATCTGCGACCGTAGACAATTCCGTGCTTGCCGAGTCAGGGGAGCTCCCCACTGGCCTTCTCCTCCCCCAGCGCCGCCTCACCGCTGCTTTCAGGATCCTGGACACCGCCCCAAGAATATTGGTGGCCCTCCCGTTTTGTCAGCCTTCTGCTTCGAAGGCTTTGGCTGAGGATTTTGCGTGGGCCTGGCACGCCGCGCCTGCCCAGAGATCTTTGCCAGACCCACCCCACGACCCGAGGCCTTGGCTTTAGTTTGTTTTGAACCCATTTGAGTGGAAGTGTGCCTTGTCAGCACTTGATCCGGGCTTCTCGCGAATGCATGCCCAGGACTTGGCCCCGGAGTTTTTTGACGCCACCGTTTCGTCTCCTCGGCCAGTGCCCCATTCGTGTTCATGCGGTGCCGTCCGGAGCGGCGTCGTTGCTGCACCAGCAACCGAGGCTTCCGTTGTCAGATGTTTCGTGCCCACGCCGTCGGCATCGACGCACGATACGGTGGGGGCGTTGGTTAGGGAATGCGCCCAGGAGGCTGCAGACCCTGGAGGATTCCTTATCTGATGAGGGCGGCGGTGATATCCCTGGCCAAGCTTCGATTGGAGTTCCACCGGCTTCCAGACCCTGGATTCCTTATCGAATGAAGGTTATTCATCCAATGCCCCCGCCGTATTATGTCAAACACTCTTCTTGCCCAATCTGCAAGAAGGTATGCTCAAGCCATCCTTCTGGCGTGCAGGGCCAAGCGCTGTAGAGACTCCCTTGCTTCACTCAGCCCCATAGCTGAGAGCACAGTTGCTCGTCTTGATCTGGCTGATCGCGACAACGCTCGTGAGATAGGGTGGATTGCTTGCCGGGGTCACGCTTAGCCCAGTACAGTTCTTGTTGGTGCGCGATCCTGTCTCGACACCCTTTGAATCGTCACAGCTCATGCTGTAACGCCTGCAATCAAACAATCGCTATCATCGTCGTCATCGTCGTCGTTGTTGCCGTCGTTGCCGTCATCGTCATTGTCAGCGTCGTCGTTGTCACTTCCTCACCATCATCATCATCACCACCATCATCATCATCATGATCCTTTTCTTCTTCGTCTCTCTCTCTCTCTCTCCTTCATCATCATCGTCCTCAGCATCTTATCATCATCCGCATCGACATCAGCATCAGCATCATCATTATCATCCCTTCTTGCTTCTTCCGATTCTGGACACCATCATGATTATCGTTCCTTCCTTCCCCTTCTACTCATCTCGCTTGCATCATACTCATTTCTACTTTCGTCACCGTCTTCCTCCCCCTCCTCCTGTTGCCTCCCTTCTTTGCCCTTTTCCCTTGCACAGGTCCTCACCGTCGAGCCAGCTGACCTGCTTTACCTTCGATCGTTGAAAACGTAAATGCGACAGCCGTGTGTGTCGGGCGGGCTCGCAATGGGGTTCGCCCCGCGGGAATTCATGTCAATCGTCGCAGCGGCAAGAAGCGTGTCTTTAGCACGAACCATCTGCGACGTAGCCGCACAGTCACCACAGCCGAGGTTGCTATCTCGCAGCAGTGGATTCGTGAACGATCCCCTGGCAAAATGGAGGATGCGGCGGGCGTTTACGCTGTGGCCGGCCTCACCTGCTTCACCGATGTCGTCAAGTCACGCGTAGATGAGAGGCGCCATTACCCATCTTGATTTTCGCGAAGTAAGAGTTTGGCGTCTCTACGGGTCACATGAAGCTGGCTATGGGTGCGCTCTCCTTCATTCGTTGGGAGGCTATGGGTGCGCTCTCCTTCATTCGTTGGGCGCTCTGGCCGCACCCGCCACGCACTCCGACAATGTTCTTCTGTGACCTACCAAAAGATGTTGATGACGAGGGGCGTCGCTTTTTTGAAAAATTGGGTGTTGAGATTTGCGTGTAGTCCGATATGCCGACGACAGTGGCAGCAGCCTCCGCCTAAGAAGTCTATGGGCGAGGAGGTGGTCGCGCAGTTTCAGCGGACCATGGCGTCGCTGAGCGAGATGCGGGAGGCGAAGCTGGAGGCCAGCGTCATGTATAGTACACGGGGCCACTGTGTGCGAGGAGGGCGAGCAGTGGCAGTGGCCTGGCGGCCTGGTGGCTGACGTGGCCTGGTGGCCCTTGAGACCCGTGCCCTGAAGGCACGCGGCGTGGCGCGCCAGCCTTCCCCGCCTGCCTCTGTCTTTTCCGCTCCTCCTCCCCCTCCTCCTTGCCCTCCACCCCCTCCTGCTCGGCTTGCT
>CAUYUJ010019158.1:50000-64701 GCA_963575745.1 Prorocentrum cordatum
ATGATGATGATTATGAGGAGGAGGAGGAGGAGGAGTGGAGTGGAGTGGAGTGGAGTGGAATGGAGTGGAGTGGAGCGGACCCCGTTGCGGAAGCACGATCCCGTTAATAAATGACCCCATCACGCTTGGCGGCTCGAACGTCGAGACGATTGCTCGGCTCGGCTCAGGACTTTGGGCTGTAACTCCCGTGAGATCCTGTCAAGATATTCGCTGCCGTGCTTGGACATTATCCCCCCACATGGGACTTTGAGGGATCGCAGAACCGTATCTGCAATCTCCCCGCAAACAATACAGAACCAGGCCTGAAGGATCGGGTGGACATTCAGGGTGTGCGTATTGTTTTCCCAGCCCCCCGCTATGTGAATTTTGTCCCCCCCTGGGGGGGGCGAGAAACAAAACCCGTCAACAATATATAACGCTGAGCACTCTGATGCCCGAAACTCGTCGGCTGTGGCTAGGGTCACCGAGCCGTGACACCGAATACACCGCCGACGACATTCGGCTAGGCGGTGTGTTGACATGAGAGCAGGGGCAGCAGCAGCAGAAGGGGGAGGGGGAGGCGGAGGAGGAGGCGGGACCTCACGGGCACGCTTCTTTTCCTCGATCTCTGCTTCCTGGGTTGCCCTGATGCTGTCCAGGTTCGCTCTCAACAGTCTCATTATGATGAGGTGCGCCTTACGCTCGTGCAACAACACTCTCGATCTTCCAGCCTGGGGCAGGCGGGCTTTGGCGGCAGCATATCCAGCACATTCGTCTGCTAACAAGTTGCCCGCAACCAGCTGGCGAATGGCACAACCTTGGGTGTTCCTATCGCTTATCGTGCCATCCTTTTGCCACCATCTCGCAATCCGTCGTGAAACTCATAAACCTCCGAGCGGCCCAGGTTGTCATATACAGCGCCAACAGTTTACCGCGTGCGACAGCCTGTCTGGGGCCAGCCAGTGGGCCACATCTGGTGCCCGTGATCTCGGCCGTTGGGATGAGCCTGGGCACGACGACGATGGCGACCCCAACTCTCCGAAACCTTGTGAGGGCCGCATCGGGCCCCCCACTCGCATCCCCGAAGATAGTGATGGGCTCCTCTCGGGAACCGCTCCCAAACACTCCAGCGGCAACCTCGTTGATCCCCGTGACAGCCCAGTCGTCAGCCCCTGGCGGGGCCATGACCGCAGTCCAGGCCTTCGGGATAAGGCCCCTGAGCCAGAAGCACTCCGCTAGGTTGACCTGGGTCACCGCTTCGCGGACCAACTACTCTGAAGCTACATATGGGAGAGCTGCTGAGTTGGCCTCGGACTCCCACGCTCTGTGCATGGCCTTCTCGGGCTTGGCCTTGCACCTGTCACAGTTCACGGGGCCAGTATACCTACTCTTCGTGTTCTTCTTCCCCTGGCGTGGCCAAGCGCCTCCTGTGCCGATATTGATTAACACTTTTGCAAGTCCGGGGCCATTTTCCAATTGACTGACTTGTCGCACAAATCATATGAACGAAGCATTATCCACCCCGTGCCCAGTACCGCCTCCACAGTAATTGCTGCTCGCTTGCTTCCATACAATCAATTCTGCCGACCTGCGGATGTCTTTCAAAAGCTCAGCATGGGAATCTACAAAAACGGCTCCCTGTATACATCGAATCTGAAAGTTACCACTCCTCCGTCGTGTCGTGTAGTGACGCATATACCATACCAAGGCCTCGATCGGGTCCCAGTTGATCCTCAACAGTGTGAGGATGGGGGCTGAGATCGGGCCTTTGACAGCCTTCACTTGGTCTTTAGGCTCCCTCGAACGTAAGTCGACGACCGACTTCGCCCAACCATGACTGATGCTTCCCGCAAATCGGGATGCGCCTACCAATTCCGAAGCCACGTGTCCACACAACGCGTCGGATAGGCCACCGCGGGGTCGTCCTCAGGGGCTCGTAAGTCGTTCAGGGTGGTGAGGCAGCGGCCTTGGGTAGCCGCCGTCAGCGTCCTGCCCATCCGTCTCATGCTCTCGAGAAGCTGCTGACCGAACATGCCGTGGACTAGGAACCGTACGAGCCCGCTGGTTGTCCTCCGCAACGTTCCAGCCTACTCATGAGGCCGTACTTCTTTGAGGCGTGACAGGAACGTTTGGTTTTGTCGTTTGCGTTCCCATGTTTCGCATGCCGTTGGGTCCTGGTGGCCCTGCTGGGCCTCCCACACGAAAAACACACACCCAACTAGGGTGCGTGTCTCACTGCTTTGATCGGAAATCCCTGGATTCGGGCGGCCCTGGCAATCTCGATACCATCCTTATGGCTAGAACACATCACCACTGCTTTCTTTGCTAATATAAGTCGGTATAGTCGCAGTTCTTTGCCCGTCTTGACCACGGATAGTCACATCGCGCTTTACAGCTCGTGCCGATCCAATAGTTTTTTGAGATATGTCATCAATCCAAGCTTTGTGCGACACGTATGGCGTGGCTGCCACCACCGTTTTCATAACAACATGGGCAAGTATTTTGGCGAAGCGTGTGCCTGATCTTAGGCCTTGTCTTGCACTAGTGCACGGTTCGAATGGGCTTGCCACGGCCCCCTCTTGAGTTAAAGTCCTCACCGCCACGCATTGTAGACGTTCCAGGTATAGGATCACAGGCGGGAAGTTCCGCTTGAGGGCCGTCTGGACCAGCGGCAGCCATGGAATAGTATCGTTGAACTCTTGCACATCCAACAAACCCATGACCGAACTCCATCTTCATACTGTGGGCCAGCTCCTCATCGATGGCCCGCAAGTGCGCCTCTTGCAGGCGCGAGTTACCTGGCACAGCAGCGTCCCAAGCCTGGGCCTCCTCCACCGACCACTGGCGCACGAGCGGCTCGCGCACCAGCGACCAGAGGCGCACCGGCATGGAGACCAGGGCGATGGCCCGATCCCCGCTGGACTTCTTGGGCGCGAGGTGGCCCACGACAAGGAGCGTCTGGGTCGGCCGTGCTAGGAGCCGCTCCGCGCTGCCCAGCAACAAAACCAGCTCCGCGACCGCCGCTGGTGGTAGCCGCTGGTCGTCGACTGGGGACATGACGTCCACGCCCAATGCAGCCTTGGCTGTCATCTTGCTTGCGCTCTGATGAATTTGATCGATGCTTATATCTGGCAATGTCTTCCACTCAGCTTCGTCGCGAATGAACCTGGATATTTCCCGCGCTTCGCCCAGGTCTGGTGGCCTCGGCGCCCGCAACTTTTTGAATGACTGAGCTTTTTGATCCATGATCTGAGCCGGGTGGGCCAAGGTCTTGCCATCGACTTCCAACTCCAAAGGTGGTGTTTCTTTCATCTTACGACTTGTATGCAAAATGCCCGCTGCTTCCTTGCTGTCCGTCCATTCTTTGAACTCAGAAAGAGATTCCTTGACCGCGATCCGTTGGGCTCTGCTTGGCATCCTTCTGGCACCGCCGAGAAGGGAGCCCCAAACTGGTACCGCCACCGCCTCAGGGGCCCTCGAAACTTGAGGCCACGTCTCCCAGGGCGCGTCACGGACTGAATTGAGGATATGCTGAGTGTTTGCGGGGCGTGTAGCCGACAAATGCTGACATGCTTTGGCGAGCTCGTCCAGTTGTCGCCGGCCGTTGCCCCGTCGTCGGTGCTTGCTGACGCTGCCCAAGACGCTATGCAATCGCGTCCACCACTGGCTTCGTTGGTCCCTCAGGGCAAGTTCACGGCAGTGAGCTGTCTCCCTGAGAGGTTTGATCACAAACTTGGGCCCCGCGCTGCGCGACGGCCCAGGAGTGGCCTGGAAGTCATGATGAACATGGATGGCCTTCTCTGCCGAACTGTTCGCCCATGCAGCCTACGTGCCAGAGAGTGGTGCTCGAGCGCGGTTCGAGCAAAACGGCTACGGAGGAGGAGAGATGGGGGGAGGTGCTGGCCACAACTTCGGTGCCCGACCTGAATCCAGCCTGTCGCCGACTTTCAATCCAAGTCTCATCTGGGATCTCAAACGTGGACTCGGGCGAATTTACATTGGCCGAATTTCGGTGGGTCATCTGCCTTGCGTTATGCTGCTCTACTGGGGGTACTTGAAACGGGGGGGGGGCTGGGCCTCGCACGCCCTGGGCAGCGCGGGCTTGGAATCTTCCTTTTCCTGTTCGCGCTCCTACCTGATCGAGAGCACCGACAGACGAAAGGCCAACCGTCGCCTTGGAGAGTTGGCCGTCCCTACAAAAATTTTGCTCGTTGGCCCAGGGGTCCTCCTCCTCGGGGCGAAACAAAACTATCAGGGCCAGGGTCCTCGCAGGGCTCCGATGGGCCCCCCATCCCTCCTGGAGCCTGCGAGCCCTTGTCCCCCGAAAAGCAGTCACCGAATTGTTTTTCAAAAGCCTCGGAACGTTTCCGATGCGTTTTCTCTCTGGCCAGTGCCCCCCTAGTCCTGGCCTGGCTGGACTCGGGCCCAAGGGCGGGTTCGACCCGCGGTCTGGGCTCCTGGGGCAACCTGCTAGGAACGTCGAGCACACGCGTCTGAAGTTCCTGGCTAGGGCTACACGGGGTGAGCATGAGACCTATGTGCGGGGCGCCATGCTGCATTACGAACGGGAATCAGGTCTTCTACACATGGTACGGCAGAGGGGCTCATCAGCACGTAGTTTAGCATAGTGTCGGGGCCCGCTTTATGCGTTCATGTGCCTTCTACCGCTGGTGCCTTGATAACACCCTGCACTTGGCGAAAGAAACTGGCTTTGGAGAGACTATCTGGAGACATGTTGAAGTCGCCTATCGCCACCCATGGCACGCGCATTGCTTGCAACATGCCCCCCAATCTGCGAAACTTGGCACGATTGCGCCCTGTCATGGCAATACTCGGATATGCGTGCAGCAACGCGATGACCAGCAAGTGCCCCTGCGGCTGGAGGACCAGCGGACAGATGCCAACCAGGGACGACTGGTTGGCCGCCCTCAGGTGCTTGGCTGCAGCCCGCGCCGCCTCCAACTTGTAGCACTGCAGGTGGCGCTTGCTCAAGAACATCTCCCCGCCTTCGCTGGCCCTCGCCTCCTTGGACAGGAGCGCCGATTTGTCCGAGCGCCGCGCGGCATTGGACGTGAGCTTCAGGTGGAGCTTCCTAGCTTTGCGATCCCACTCCTTCGTCTCTGACTCCTTGTGCGCGTGAGTCTATACGGAGGCCCAATGGTCAAACTCTTTTGGTCTGGCCGCCAAGTATTTCCATGCTTTGTCCGTCAGGCTGGTGATGTTGGAGTAGAAGATGCGGGTGACCGCTGCAGCTCCACCGCCACCTCCTGGCGCCTCCTCGGTCAGGGTCCGAGGGGTCCCCGTTCCTGGCTGTCATTGGCCCGCGCCGCCTGGCGTCGAGCTGGGCGCTGCTACGCCCTTGCCCGTCGCCTTGGCGGCCTGGCCTTGACCTGGAAGCGAGCTTCGGAGAAGCGCTTGGCTTCTGCTGCGATGCCTGCCTCCCTCGTGCTCGCCTCGTCGGCCGCCTGCGCCGCCTCGTGCTCCTGCCCCTTGTCGCCGTCGGAAGCCGCCGTCGCCCCATCTCCAGCCTGGCCCTCGCCGCCCGTCCGGGCGTCCTGAGCCGAGCCGTCGTTGGACTTCCGCTTCTTCAGCATGCGGGCGTTGATCGTGGCCTTGTATTCGTCGGCCTGCTTGAGCCACTCCTTTCTCTCCTTCTCCCTCGCGCCGAACGTGTCCTTGACTCCCTTCAACTACTCCTGGATCTTGTCAAGCGCTGCGCGCTCGTCCGTCCTTGGAGCACTCCAGATTGTCCAGCCCCGCGAAGAAGGACTCGTCCCACTCGATGGTGAACAGCCTCTCGGGCTTGGCCTCGTGGCCCAGGTCCTGCGAAGCCTCGGCCTTGGCCAGCGCCGCCATTGCCGTCCGTTTCGCCGCCAGCGCTCCCGCCAGCGCGATGGCGGCCTTGGTCTCCTTCGCCTCCGCCGCGGCCAGGTTGCCGCGGAGGCGCAGGACGCTCGCCGCCGCCTGCTCGTGCATGTGCTCCGCATTCTTCACGGCGCCCTCGCACCTCCTGAGCGCCTCCACGCGCGTCTCCTTGGACGTCGGGCCCACAGCTTGCGCCGCCAGCTGCTGCAGCTGGCCGTTGAGCACCGTCTTGAGCCCCGCGTCCACCGCCTGCTGCAGGAGGCGGCGCACGTCGCTTGCCTCCTTGCCGCCCTTGCCCGAGCCCGCGGCGCTGCGTCCTCCTGGGGACGCGCTGCGCGAGCGGCCCTCAGGGCGTAGGATGCCCACGAGTCCTACGGGCAGAGGCTGCATGAGGCCCTCCTCGTCACTCCAGGCTTCGTAAACGTCGTTACCTGCCTGCTCGTCCTCGAAATGAGTTTTTTTTACTACCTTGAGTCCCTAGTCCAAACAACTCCACCTCGCTGCCGCAGCCACTGCAGATATTGCCACACATCGTAAGTTTGCGATTCCATTCGCACCGCTTTCAGCTGCTGCAACGAGACCAAAGGGGTGCCATCATCTGTGTTAGTCAGCGCTGTACCATGCTGGCTCACGGTGGGGTGCAGTCCCTCAAGTGCCGCTCGGAAGCCCAGAGGAAGGGCGCACGGGGAGTGCTCGAGCCCAAGTTGCTTGAGATGCGGAGGAGGAGGAGGAGGAGGAGGCAGAGGAGAAGGAGGAGGCAGAATTAGAGGGGGAGGATGAGGAGGAGGAGGAGGAGGAGGAGACGGAGGAGGAGGAGGAAGAAGAGAAGCAGAAGGAGGAAGAGGAGGAGGCGGAGGAGGAGGAGGATGAGGCCGAGGAGGAGGAGGAGGAGGGAGGGAGGAGGAGGAGGAGGAGGAGAGGGTGGAGGAGGAGTAGGAGAAGGAGGAGGAGGAGGAGCAGGAGCAGGAGGTGGAGGAGGAAGAGGAGGATGCGGCGGACGAGGACGAGGAGATGGAGGAGGAGGATGAGGAGGAAGAAGAGAAGCAAAAGGAGGAAGAGGAGGCGGAGGAGGAGGATGAGGAGGAGGCGGAGGAGGATGAGGATGAGGCCCCCCCTCCTCGGCAGAACTGTTTGCGGACCCAAATCCCTCCTCGGCAGGCGGCTCGGGAAGGGCTGGCCTCCGGGCTACGAGCCGCTGCAGCGCGAGACCGGAGCGGGGGCGTAGCACATTCGCTTGCCACCGTTCGCTCCCGGCGTGCGCGCGTCGGCTGGTCTTGGCACGCGGCAGGGGGAGGCGGTGCCGACGACGACGACGACGACGACGACGACGACGACGACGACGACGACGACGACGACGACGACGGGGGGAGGAGGATGATGAGAAGGAGGAGGAGGAGGAGGAGGAGAACGGATGAGTAAGAGGAGCAGGAGGAGGACCATTGTAAACCCCAGACGCATCAACGATGATTCCACAAACCCACCCTCCAACTTGTCTCTCCATAGGTCCCTACAACGCTTTTATATTTTTACTGCGGGAAGTGGCCAATTATAATTTAACCGTCTGAGAGTCCTCAATTGATCCAAAGCGCCATTCCTTGGACGTCAGGCCGCGGATCAACGTGCACGCTGCGTCCTGACAGTCCTAAATTGTGCCAGGACGCCACTCCTGGGACTTCAACACTGCAAATCAACGTGATTGTTGCGTCCTGACAATCCTAAGTCGTGCCAAGACGCCGTTCCTGGGACTTCATTCGTACGAACTCTTGAAACGGTTGCAATGTTTGAAATCGAATGTGCGCGGCGCGAAGGCGAGAGCCACATTTTGAACATGAATCGCCCTCCACCAGTAAAACGACTGTACCATTTTTAGGCGCATGTGCTTGGCGTTGAAGCGAAACACTTATTTTGATGTTTTACCTGCCCTGCATCGTGAAGCTGCGGCAAACTCGAATATGCGCGGCGCGAAGGCGAGAGCTACATGTTGGGAAGGACCCGCCCTCAATCCGTGAAGCCGTTGTAAACTTTTCAAACGAATGTGCGCGGCGCTACGGCCAGAACCAGATGTTGGAAAAATCCAGCCCTCGATCCATCAAACTGTTGCAGAAGACGAATGCGCGCGGGGCTAAGGCGATACCTGCATTTGAAAACGACCTGCCCTCCATTCGTGTGGTTGTTGCAGAATTAAGGATTCAGGATCAGAATATGATTAATATGGCTCAGGCGTAACGTCCGGCCCATCCTACCGACACGTCTGGGGGTGCGATTGGGAGGAGTTATATGTTGCAGGAAACAGTGGGGGGGAAAGGAACAGCTGATGATGATGCTTACGATGCTGATGATAATGCTGATGATGACGATACTGATGAGGAGGATGGTCATGATGATGATGCTGATAATGATTCTACAGGCTTACGCCACTTTCGCCGACCCCTTCTGTGACTGTTGCGAGGCCAGGAGTTTCTGGCCAGCGGCGTCTTGTGTGAGGGTGCGGTGTCGCGCGCGGGTGGTGGCAGATACGTAGGGGGTCCACATGTTTGCGTGATGCCGGTGGTCTGGGGCGTGTTTTGCGAGCGCTTTGCGTGCTGTGCACCCGGGTGCGGGGTGTCCTTCTGGGAGGTCGGCCTCTCGCCCCTCAACCAAGTGGAGGAGCACCGGAAGACGAAAGGAGCAAGAGTAGCGTGCGGAAGCTGTGATCAGCGAAGCATCACCGCGAAAGATGTGGCAGATGAGTCGAAACGGGTGAAGAGGCTGTTGACGTTCGCAGCGCGCACGAAACAGTTCGCGTAGCAGCAGCACGTCGCGTAGCACAGCGCCGAGCAAGATTGTGAGCACGTCGCGAGGAAGAGCAAGGCTGCATGCGCGGAGTGCATTGCAGTTGGCTTGACGGCTCGCAATGCGGAAGCGTCTGGTGGTCTTTTGGAGGCCTCCTGGGGGCCTCTTGGGGGCTCCTTGGGGCGTCTTGGCGGCCTCTTGGGGGCCTCTGGCGGCCTCTTGGGGCACTCTTGGGGCCCCCTGGGGCTCGTGGGGGCGGGAAGCTAGATTTTTGAATTTTTGGTTGCCCTCTTGGGCCCCTCTTGGTGCCGTCTTGTCGGAAATGCGCGGAAGAACGTCAGAGGACGACGCTTGAGTCCAATAATAGGAAACGGAGAGCCGAGGCGGAAGCGAAGCCGCTGACGTGCGCGGCGTGCGGAGGAGCGTTCTCAGACACGAAACATTTGAGGCAGAGCCAAAAAGAACATCATCGATGGTCGAATCAAAAAAAGGTGGTGTGCGGAAGCTGCGCGGCACTCGGGTTCACAGCCCGCAGTTGCCAGGCGTATCAGTGCAGCGGCGCGTGCAAGAGAAGACTACCGAAGTCGGCGTTCCCCGACCCTCACAATGTCCCGCGCGACGCAAAAAAAGGCACTCTGAAGTGCAAGACCTGCAAATGATGCCGAATCGGGCGCGCGCGCTGAGGAAAAAGGAGAACGAGGACAGGAGAATGGGGGGTGAGGCGGAGGACACAGGGGAGAATCATCGAACGTGTCGAGGTGACGGGCCATGAACAAGAGGAGGGGGACGAGGAGGAGGGGGACGAGGAGAGGGTGGTTGAGGAGGAGGATGAGGGGGACACTGAGAGGAGGCTCTGGGTTATGGTCTTTGGGTGAGAGGTTCTTGTATGTGTATCGGAATTTCGCGGCACTCCTTTCGGGGGCCTCTGGAAAGCAGTTTTGACGCCACTGGGGGGCCGACGTGGACAAGGCGGGTGAGGGGGAGGAGGAGGGGGACGCGGAGGAAATGTTCTGGGTCATGGTTTTGGAATTCTTCGCCTCGGGAGCGCGAATCCCGCTTGTGCGATGATCGCTGGGATCTCTGGTGGTGCTTCTCGCGGGACTCTTGGAGGCAGTTTCGAAGCCTCTTGGGGGCCGTTTTGGGTCCGTTCTGGGGCCTCTTGGGGGGCCTCTTGGGGCCTCTTGGGGGCGTCTTGGGGGCCTCTTGGGGCCTCTCGGGGCCTTTTAGGGCCGTCTCGGGGCGGAAGGCTCGGGATGTCAGTTCGGGCTCCCTCTCTTGGGCCCCTCTTGGGGCCGTCTTGGGGCTCTCTTGGGCCGTCCTGGGGGCCTCTTGGGCTGTCTTGGCGCCCTCTTGGGCGGACTTGGGCGCGTGTTGGGGGCCTCTTGGGCCGTCTTGGGGCGGTCTTGGGGTGCTCTTGGACCGTGTTCAACGCCGTGAAGGCCGAGAAGCCGTATATGATCAAAATGTACGTTTTCCATAGGAATTTGAAGATTTTCGGCTCTTCGGCCCTTCTGAGAACTGCTCTTGGAGGCCTCATGGGCCGTCTTGGAGGCCTCTTGGCCCGTCTTGGGGCCATCTTGGGCGCCTTGGAGCGTTCGTTTGGCGTCTCGGGGCCCTCGTGGGCCGTCTTGGAGGAGTCTTGGGGCCTTCTTGGGCCGCCTTGAGAGACTTTTGAGCCCAAAGAAGCTCCGTGAGTCGCTCGGGCGGGGCCATGGGGGGGGGGGTCAAATCGCCAGTTTGGGGTCCCTGGGGGGGGACTGTAGGGGGGGGAACTATCTCACACGCCTAGGGACCCACAAGGGGTCGGCGGATTATGTTGATAATGCTGATTATGTTGTTGGTGATGCTGAAGATGCTGATGATGATGGAGATGCGTATGATGATGCTACTAATGCTGCTGATCATGTTGCTGATGATGGGGCTGATGCTGATGATGATTATGATAATGGTGATGATGATAACGACTATGTTGATGGTGCTGATGTCGATGATGATGATGATGATGATGATGATGATGATGATGATGATGATGACGAGGATAATGACGATGCGGCTGAGGATGAGCATGCTCATTATGGTGATGGTGATGGTGATGCTACTGATGATGATGATGATTATGATGATGATGATGATGATGATGCTGATCATGATCATGATTATGATTATGATGATGATGATGATGATGATGATGATGATGATGATGATGATGATGATGATGATGATGATGACGATGATGATGATGATGGCGACGATGATGATGAAACTGATGCTGATGCTGATGATGATGATGGAGCGGTTGCTGATGGTGATCATAGTAACGATGCTGATGATGATGTGGAGGGGGAAGAGGAGGAGGTGGAGGAAGCGGAGGAGGAGGGGAAACAGCAGGCGGGATGGAAGGAGGAGGAGGCGGATAAGGAGGAGGAGGAGGATGATAACTTGGTGGAGGAGGCGGAGGAGCTGGAAACGGAGGTGGAGGTGGAGGTGGAGGTGGAGGCGGAGGAGGACGATTCGCTGGATAATCCATTGTAAAGGCTCGCAGTCAGACAAGGAGGATGAGGAGGATGGGGGAGCTTGTGGGGAAGCAGGAGGAGGATAATGATGCTGATGATGATGAGGAGGAGGAGGAGAAGGAGGAGGAGGAGGAGGTGGAGTTGGAGGAGGAGGAGGAGGAGGAGGAGGGCGGAGTAGGAGGAGGAGAAGGAGGACGAGCAGGAAAGGGAGGAGGAGATGATGAGGTGGACGAACAGGAGGAGGATTTGGAGGAGGAGGCGGAGGAGTTGGAGGGGGAGGAGGAAGAGGAGGAGGTGGAGGTGGAGTTGGAGGTGCAAGAGGAGGGTTGTTTGGACATCCACTTCCGAGGCCCTCAATCAGAAAAAGGTGGAGGAGGAGGATCTGGTGGAGGAGGCGATGGATAAGGAGTAGTGGTAGTAGCAGTTGTTGTAGTAGTAGTAGCATCAGCAGCAGCAGCAGCAGTAGTAGTAGCAGTAGTAGTAGCAGTAGTAGTAGTAGTAGTAGTAGTAGTAGTAGTAGTAGTAGTAGTAGTAGTAGTAGTAGTAGTAGTAGTAGTAGTAGTAGTAGTAGTAGTAGTAGTAGTAGCAGTAGTAGTAGTAGTAGTAGTAGTAGTAGTAGCAGTAGTAGTGGTAGTAGTAGTAGTAGTAGTCGTAGTAGTGGTAGTAGTAGTAGTAGTAGTAGTAGTAGTAGTAGTAGTAGTAGTAGTAGGAGTAGTAGTAGTAGTAGTAGTAGTAGTAGTAGTAGTAGTAGTAGTAGTATAGTAAGTAGTAGTATAGTAAGTAGTAGTATAGTAGTAGTAGTCGTAGTCGTAGTAGTAGTAGTAGTAGTAGTAGTAGTAGTAGTAGTAGTAGTAGTAGTAGTAGTAGTAGTAGTAGTAGTAGTAGTACTAGTAGGAGTAATAATAGTAGTAGTAGTAGTAGTAGTAGTAGTAGTAGTAGTAGTACGTATACTAGTAGTAGTGTAGTAGTATTAGTAGTATTACGTAGTACAATAGTGTATGGCTCGCAGTAGTAGTTTGTTGTTGCAGTTGTAGTAGTAAGTAGTGTCAGTAGTCGTAGTAGCAGTAGAGTATAGTAGCAGTAGTAGTAGTACAGTATTAGTTGTAGTGGCGTCGTTAGTCGTCGGAAGCGTAGCAGTAGTATGTAGTAGTAGTAGTAGTATTAGTATAGTAGTAGGAGTAGTAGTATAGTAGTAATAGTAGATAAGTAGTAGTAGTCAGTATCAGTAGTAGTAGTAAATCGTAGTAGGTAGTAGTATAGTAGTATTATTAGTCGTAGTAGTAGTTAGTAGTAGTAGTATAGGAGCCGTAGTCGTAGTGTATCCGTAGTAGCCGCAGTAGTTAGTGATAGTAAGTGGCAGTCGTATAGTAAGTATAGTCGTAGTAGTAGTCGTAGTCGTAGTCGTAGTAGTGGTCGCAGTAGTACTTGTTGTTGCATCAGTAGTAGTAGTAGTAGTAGTAGTAGTAGTAGTAGCAGGAGTAGTAGTAGTAGTAGTAGTAGCAGTAGTCGTAGTAGTAGTAAATGGAGTAGTCGTAGCAGTAGTAGTAGTAGTAGTAGTAGTAGCAGTGGTGGTAGTAACTACACTAGTCGTTGCAGTAGTTGTAGATGTAGTAGAAGTAGTCGTCGTAATATTCGCAGTCGTAGTCGTAGTCGTAGTAGTAGTGGTAGTAGTAGTAGTAGTAGTAGTAGTAGTAGTAGTAGTAGTAGTAGTAATAGTAGTACTAGTAGTAGTAGTAGTAGTAGTAGTAGCGGTAGTAGTAGTAGTAGTAGTAGTAGTAGTAGGAATAGTAGTAGTAGTAGTAGTAGTAGTAGTAGTAGTGCTAGCAGTCCTAGTAGACATCGTAGTCGCAGCATTACGAGTCGTAGTAGCCAATCCCTAGTAGCATTAGTGATAGTAGTAGTGGCCGTCGTGATCGTAGTAGTAGTAGTAGACGCAGCAGTAGTAGTAGTAGTAGTAGTAGTAGTAGTAGTAGTAGTAGTAGTAGCAGTAGTGATAGTACTTGTAGTCGCACTTGCACTAGTAGTGGTAGCAGTAGTAGTGGTAGCAGCAGTACTACTAGTAGTAGCAGTATTAGTATTAGTAGTAGTAGTAGTAGTAGCAGTAGTAATAGTAGTAGTAGTAGTAGTAGTAGTAGTAGTAGTAGTAGTAGCAGTAGTAATAGTACTAGGACTAGGAGTAGTAGTAGTAGCAGTAGTAGTCGTAGTAGTAGTAGTAGTGGTAACAGTAGTATCAGTAGTAGTCGTAGTCGTAGTCGTAGTAGCAGTAGCAGTCGTAGTAGTAGTAGTAGTAGTAGTAGTAGTAGTAGTAGTAGTAGTAGTATCGGTGGTTGTGGTGGTAGTAGGAGTAGTAGTCGCAGCAGTAGTAGTAGTAGTAGTAGTAGTAGTAGTAGTAGTAGTAGTAGTAGTAGTAGGAGTAGTACGAGTATTAGCATTCGCATTCGTATTTGTCGCAGTGGTAGTAGCAGTAGTAGTAATATTAGTAGTAGTAGCCGTAGTCGTAGTAGTCGTAGTATCAGCCACAGTAGTAGTAGTAGTAGTAGCAGTAGTAGTAGTAGTAGTAGTAGTAGTATTAGTAGTCGTAGTAGTAGTAGTAGTAGTAGTAGTAGTAGTAGCATCCGAATTATTATTATTAGTAGTAGTCGTAGTAGTCGTAATAGTGGTAGTAGTAGAAGTGGTAGTAGTAGTAGTAGTAGTAGTAGTAGTAGTAGTGGTAGAGGTAGTATTAGTATTAGTATTAGTTTTAGTATTAGTATTAGTATTATTATTATTATTATTGTTAGTAGTTGTAGTAGTAGTAGTAGCAGTAGTAGTAGTAGTAGTAGCAGTAGTAGTAGTAGTCGTAGTCGTGGTAGTCGTAGTAGTAGTAGTAGTAGTAGTAGTAGTAGTAGTAGTAGTAGTAGTAGTAGTAGTAGTAGTAGTAGGAGTAGTAGTACTAGTGGTAGTGGTAGTGGTAGCAGCAGTAGTAGTAGTAGTAGTAGTAGCAGTCGTAGTCGTAGTCGTAGTAGTAGTAGTAGTAGTAGTAGTAGTAGTAGTAGTAGTCGTCGTAGTAGTGTTAGTAGTAGTCGTAGCAGTAGTAGCAGCAGTAGTAGTCGTCTTAGTAGAGGTAGTAGTAGTAGTAGTGGTAGTAGTAGTCGTCGTCGTCGTCGTAGTAGTAGTAGTCGTAGTAGCAGCATCAGTAGTAGTAGTCGTAGTCGTAGTAGTAGTAGCAGTAGTAGTAGTAGTAGTAGTAGTAGTAGTAGTAGTAGTGGTAGTGGTAGTAGTAGTAGTAGTAGTAGTAGTAGTCGTAGTAGTAGCAGTAGTAGCAGTAGGAGTAGTCGGAGTAATTGGTGTAGTCGTAGTAACAGCAGTCGTAGTAGTAGTAGTAGTAGTAGTAGTAGTATTATTAGTAGTAGTAGCCGTAGTATTTTTAGCAGTAGTAGTATTAGTAGTAGTAGTAGTAGTAGTAGTAGTAGTAGTAGTAGAAGTAGTAGTAGTAGTAGTAGTAGTAGTAGTAGCAGTAGCAGTAGCAGTAGCAGTACCAGGACCCGTCATTGTAGGATTAGCAGTCGTATTAGTAGTAGCAGTAATAGTAG
>CAUYUJ010019158.1:64801-136468 GCA_963575745.1 Prorocentrum cordatum
GGGAGGAGGAGGAGGAGGCGGTGGAGGAGGAGGTGGAGGAGGAGGTGGAGGAGGAGGAGGAGGAGCTGGTGGGGAAGGACGAGGAGAAGGCGAAGGAGGAGGAGGAGGAGGAGGAGGAGGAGGAGGAGGAGGACGTGGCGACCCGCCGCCCGTCCGTGCCCGCTGCGCCTGTCCTCGCGCCCTGCGGCGTGAGCGCGCTGCCGGGTTTGGCGTGAGGGCTGGTTGGGCCCGCGCGCCCCCTCCTGGCGGCCGCGGGGAGTGCTGGCTGCCCCCCCCTACCCCTCGCTCGAGGTTGTCGGCCTTTTTCACGGCTCTCGGCGGCTCGCCAGCCTCAGGGTGCCTCCCAGCGGCTGCGCCGCGCCGAGAGCGGTTTGGGTGCCTGGATCGTCCCGAGCGGCCGCTGGAGGCCAGAGTTATTACCCGAAAGCCACCAGGGCACGCCCTCGCGGTCGGGATCCTGGGGCGCGATCCCGTGGATACGCGGTGACATGGCGTACGTGCCGCGTGGGGCATCCGCAAGAAAACGCCCCTTCTGTAAGGGGTCGCGGCCAAGGGGCCTGGCACGCGAGGCCCTCGATACGGACATGTTTGTCTCTCACGGCTCTTGGCCCCCGCCAGGCAGCCCCGGCTGACCTCAAACGGGCCCCCGAGTCGTCTGGGCGCTCTCAGCACCCGAACCCTGGGGCGCGGAGCGCCTCAGGGGCGCCAACGGAGGCGGCTGCATGGTGCTGCGGCCGCTCTGGAGACCAGCTGGGAATGCCCGGGGGCTCTCCTGTGCTGTGTGCGCGGCCTTTTTCACGGCTCTCGGCGGCTCGCCAGCCTCAGGGTGCCTCCCAGCGGCTGCGCCGCGCCGAGAGCGGTTTGGGTGCCTGGATCGTCCCGAGCGGCCGCTGGAGGCCAGAGTTATTACCCGAAAGCCACCAGGGCACGCCCTCGCGGTCGGGATCCTGGGGCGCGATCCCGTGGATACGCGGTGACATGGCGTACGTGCCGCGTGGGGCATCCGCAAGAAAACGCCCCTTCTGTAAGGGGTCGCGGCCAAGGGGCCTGGCACGCGAGGCCCTCGATACGGACATGTTTGTCTCTCACGGCTCTTGGCCCCCGCCAGGCAGCCCCGGCTGACCTCAAACGGGCCCCCGAGTCGTCTGGGCGCTCTCAGCACCCGAACCCTGGGGCGCGGAGCGCCTCAGGGGCGCCAACGGAGGCGGCTGCATGGTGCTGCGGCCGCTCTGGAGACCAGCTGGGAATGCCCGGGGGGTGGCTGTCTGTTGCGCAGCCCGAAGAGTTGTCACCCACGACAGCGCGGTGACCACTCCGCCGGATGGAGCCAGTGGGGGTTTCGGGGTCCCTGGGATCTGGGCGTCGCAGTCTTCACGCACCATGCTCTCTCGCTTGGTTTTGGCCCTGGGGTCCTCACGGGTCGGCCCCGCCCGAGAAATGCGGCAGGAAGATTGGGTTTCGGAGCAGGGTCGGATGCTGCACGATGTTGTATCCCTCCCGCGTCGTCAGACCTCAAGGCAGCGGGGACTTGCGATGGGCGCATGTTCTTTTGGGACTCGGGCCGATCTCTCCGAAAGTGTTTTCGGGCGACTGGTCCCCGTGGTCCCAGCCCGTGCGGGGACAGACCGTGCGGTGAGATCGTTGGGGCTTTCGAGGTAGTCGTACGGTCTGTCACCACGCTGTTTATGGGACTCGCAGCAGATCGTCAAGGATTTTGGTCGCAGTCGTCGGATTTGTTTGAGCTTGCTTACTTTCTTCTAGGCCTCCGCAGGCCTAATTATGCAGACCTTCAGAAGCATCCAAGGACCTGCCGGGACTTCCACGGTCATCTGGAGACTCCTCGTCGCCGTCGTCGTCCTCGTCCTCGTCCTTCTTCTCCGCTACCTTCTCAAGGAGGGAAAAGAAGCAGGAGGACTGTAAACCCAAGGCGCATCAACGATGCTGCAAGACACCTTCCCGTCCCAAGTCTTCTCCGCGACAAGTCCCCCATCGCCCCATATGCCTTATGGGCCTGCCATGCTGGTGATAGGCCCATGTTGAAACATTGTTTTCAATTTTCCAGCGGGTAAAAGGGATGCGAAAAGGTATGACGAGCACACGCTTCAGCGAGGCGTCCAGCGGTACTCTCGTTTTTCTTTAAGGACAGCCCCCATGTGTGCAAATGTTGCACATGTGCACTCACGGCCGTCAACCCTGAGAAAGCCTCAAACGATAACACCCTTTCAACGAAAGAACCGCCCACCACCCCTACAACTGGTTTACGTGTTCAAGCTTTTTACTGTTTGGTTGGAAGATCTCAAGCGAGAGCTCCAGTTTGAAACGGAGCCGCCCTCCATCCTTGTGTAGCTCTTGCACTTGCAAACTGTTCAGAATAACGTGCACGTCGCTCTGGCGAGATCCCCATTTTGACCCCACCTCCGTCCGTGTATCTGCTGTAGTCTTTGAACACGAATGTGCGCGGCGCGAAGGTGACAGCCGCATTTTGACCCCCCCATACTAGTAATTGTGGCAAGCTTGTAAGACGCAAGGGCACGCTGCCAATGCGAGAGCCCTGTCCTTGGGTGCCTGGCGGGGGGTCGACGGGTCCTGGGTCTACGCGCCCCCCCTATGCGGCCTCCCTCTCTCCTGGTCGTCTCTCTTCCTCCCTTGTGTCTCCCCTCGTGGATGGGTGCGTTGGCCTCGCTCCTGCCCCGCGCCTGGGGACTCTGGGTTTCTGAGATCCCTCGTCGCCGCACTGACTGCACCTGTTCTTTTGATAGGCCGCGTGACTCAGAGGCCTTGGAGGATGAGGTTTGGAGGAGGAGGAGGAGGAGGAGGAGGAGGAGGTGAACGATGGGCGGGACCGTCTGCCCCTCCAACTTCTCCATTCTCCTTGTGGAGAACTCCTCCCCGTCGCACTGCTGGACTTGTGGGCAGGGCGGGCTGGGCGTTTCCGCAGGAGACCTCCTCCTCGCTTGGGATCTGGGAGCTCGGAACTTGCAGCAGCTGCACGGACGGAGGGACAGCGGTTTCCCAAATGGGAACAGAGGACCGCCAGCAAACCGAGCCACGCCCAGCAGCACTGGCTGCACGGCCTGCGCCCTCACCCGCACGGCACCGTCCCCACTCTGCATGCCCGCGCAGCGATCGACAGGGCAGCACCGCCTCCTCCGGGCCGCCTCTCTGCTGACCTCATGCCATCAAACATCCGAGCACCAGCATGCCGTGAACAGTGCTGTGAAATAATGGTGCATCGCACGTGCCACGATACACGCCAACGAGAGAGACTGCCAATGACCTGAGAGACTCCGAAGTAACGGTGCATGCACATGCCAGAATCCACACACACGCATAGAGAGCCTCTGAAGCAGTGGTGCAAAACACGCTGAGCATTGTAAATGCCAGGAACTCTTGAGATATGCCAGCACTTTGAAACAAGGTTGCCAGTACACGCCAGATGGGAGACTCTGAAACAGAGGTGCCACATAAGATGTCACTCTGAGGCAGTGGTGCCAGGGCTTGCCAGAACACGGCAAAGCAGAGGTGCCAGTACACGCCAAAGCAGAGTTGCCAGTTCACGCCATAGGCAGAGGTGCCACTTCAGATGCCCTGCCAGCACTCTGAATCAGTGGTGCGAGTACGCACCAAATGAAAGAGTCTTGAGAAATGGTGCCATGGACACTGAGAGATGCCAGCATACACGCCACATGAGAGACTCTGAAGCAATGGTGCAGCATAAATGCCAGTGTTCCCGCCAATTGAGCCCACTATTATTGAGGAAGGCTGCCACCAGACCTTTGATGTCCAGCGAAGCCACAATGCGAGAAGACTGCAATACACCCAGCAACAGATAAAGATGAGAGAGTGCTCAATCTCGAGGGCCCTCGTGTGTGTCCCGCCTCACAGCATGAATCTCCCACGTCCCACTGCTGTACTCACAGCTGACGAAGCCGAGCTGCCTGACCCGATGCTCGAACTCACGGAACGTTTGCTGCATCAGTAGTCTGAGGGTCCCAGGCGCAATAGGCGTAGACTCTCCCGCGAAGCAACTCTGGAGTACCATCTCATATGACACAGTGGCCTGACACTTCATGCTCTGGGCTTCGATGAGACAGCATGGCTTGAAGGTATCAACGGCCGCAATGAGAATTGAGAGCTCCCCTGCGGTCATCTCGCCCAAGAGTCCCTCATGAACGCTCGGGGTGCCGGTGGCCGCGGTGGCCACAGGCAGCTTCTCGCTCTCCACGTCCACGTGATCCTCGAGGGCCGACTGAGCAGCAGGGCGCCCCCCAAAGACAGCGCCCTCCTCCACGCTCCTGTCGTCCTCGTCGTCGTCGTCGTCAAGGGTCGGGCAGCTCCCGGACGAAGGCGTTCTGCTCGGGACTGGCGTGCCGCGCCTGCGGCTCAGTTGGGGCGCCCACCGCCCCTCCCCAGGAAGGCGTGCGGCGCGCTCTGTTGTGCTTCCCGCGGCGGTGCCGTATGTGCTGGGGACTCCCATGCTGGCTGAATCACGGGCGGCTGTGTCCTACATGGCAGAGGCTCGACCTGCGTCCAGGGTGGCGGCGCCCTGGTTGGCGTCCAGGATGGCTGCGACCAGCGTGGCTGCGTCCAGGTCGGCGCCAAGGGCCCCGCCATGAGCGCAGCCTGTTCCGGTGGAGGATCGCCAGGTGCAGCAGCTGGTGGAGCTCGAGGCGGTCGGGCATCGGGCGCTTCCAGAGCCCGTCGCAGCGCGGCGCCGAGGCGCGTGCGCCTGCACACCCGGCGTGAGAGGTCAGCAGACGAACGGAGGAGGGCCTGCACAGCATGGGCCCGAGCCCTTCCCCCGCGGCGCGCCGGCACCGAGCGCTGGGGCCGCCGCGGGCGGCCATCTGCCGAGAGCCAAGGCGGAGGGGCCAGTCCTGCTGGGGGCGCGGGCGAGAGGGGACTGGGGATGGAGGGCAGTCGGCCGCCTGGCCGCCTGGCGCTGGCTCGCAAGGCAGGGGGGGCCCTGCTCGGAGCCGGCGCTCTCCTCCTCCTCCTCCTCCTCCTCGCGTTCGTTCGTTCGCGGCTTTAGGGCAGAGAGTGGAAGCCCGATCACAGAGGGTGGACGGCAAAAAGAGTGGGATGGGGGGCAAGAGCGGCGGCGGCAGCAGAGCCAGCAGCCAGCAGCAACGGTGAAGCCTCGGCTCTGAGCAGCCACACAGCTGCATCAGGCCGTACAGGGGCGAACAAGTCAGGTGAGATGGCAGTCCTAGGTCGAGGTGTCCCCACCCATCACTACCTTCTCCCTCCCCGATCATACTGTGCGGTAAGGGCTACTGCCTTTTAAAGTGGGCGTACACTATAAGAAGGAAAGAGGAAGTAAAAAATACGGTTTGGAAAAGGAAACCTTCACCCCCAGAGGGTCAGCTACTGACAGTGTCGAGCCGTAAACTATAGTAAACAGCACTGGACTACTACTACTTTTTATAGTGAGTGTACACTGGCGGCACTTGGGTGAGCACGGCGTCACCTTCATAGTCCAGCCCTTCACTTCACCTCTGGTCTCTACACTGTACTATGAGGCCCCCCACGAGGCTAACAAAGTTGCTGTTAGGCGAGACATCAGGTGAGCAGGGGGAGGGCAACAAGGGGAAAAGTGAGTTAGCTCTGCCCTGCATCCTCTCTGTCTGGCCTGTTTTGTCGCATGCAATCCATAACAATCATTCCCGTGTCCAAGTACGGGTCCAGAGGAACATAGTATCTTCGTAGTGACGGTGGTAACCACTCATCACAAGTCTCATCCAGATTATATTGCTTTCTTAACCATAACTCATCTTCATAAGTCCATACATGTTGTGTATCTGTTGGTACAAACGTAGTATTCCATCCTGATTGTCGTGGTGTGTCGGCCTGTGCCCGAGTCGTGGTGCGTGGTGGTTGTTTGAATCGTAACCTTCGTGTCGTCACGGTCGATGCAGGAGTGGGTGGTGGAGGTGGGGGGGTATCGAACAACCAGGGAAACTTCACCCAAGCCTCCTGAGCAAAGGCCCTCCCCAGAAGCTCACATAGCCCTTTGGGATACACTTTAGCGTGCGCGGTATTCCAGATCCCCATATGGTCGACCCCTTCGAGAGTGATGTGCCCCATAGTATGGTTGCAAAGAACCCCATTAGGCCTAGCCCATATGGCATCACGAAGGGCACCAAAATGCACTCCCATAAGACTCGTGGGTTTGCGCGAGGGGGCTCCAAACATACACTGATGTATGGTGTGCTTCTCCACCCCTGGTTGTTGAAGAAGATCTTTGGTGAGCTCCAAATGCCAAGAGCTCGGGGCCTCTGGGGGACTCCAAGGCTCAGCTGGGTGCTCCACAACTTCAGGAATGAGAAGCCTCCAACATACCAGTGCAAACTCAAGTGTGGTTCTCAAAAGCCTACTTCCAAGAGAAAGCTGATCAGACTCACGCTCTGAAACAAATGGTAGCCCCCACAGCTGTGAAGCGAGCCTAAGAGGTCTGGGTGGCCTCGCACGGGGCCCACGGGCTCCTTGAGTGGGTTCCCTGAAACGAGCAATCGACCACGTTTCGCAGGGGGGGCCTGCCATGACCCCCGCCACACGTCCTGATTTTGCCAAACGGATCCACATTAAAACTGAACAATCGTTGGTTAGGTCTCCCCAAACAGGATGGTTGATGACGTCAATTGATAGTACTATAATGTTAGCCTTGAACCTCTCTAAAGCCATCTCCACCTGGTGCTGGAAGTCGTCTTGTCGTCGGTAACCTGAGAAGAGATGTAAGATGTACATCTGTGGCCTGCACGGTGCCCTCAGGGGGCTGAATGCTGGCGGCGGTGGTGGTGGTGGTGCCTCTTCAGGCACGTCGTACTGAGGTAGCTGCTGCCCCTGTCCTGGTAGAGCAATGGGGGGGCCAAAGAAACGTTTGGGGGGCTTGACCGCTTGATGGTCCTGCTTACCAGCTTTGCGATTCGGAGCAGTTTGCTCACGAATCTCGAGCATGTTCGCAGAAATAGCTGCTTCATCCCCCAGACAACGTCCTGAGAAAAACCAGGCCTGTCTACACCGCACCACTCTGGATACATGTTTATGGAGCCTCCCAGGGGCGTGAAAATCTTTGCAACAAACCTGACAACAGGTCCCCACCACGAAGTTTTTGGGAGCACTATGGGGGGCATGAAATTTACCCAAGTGGACATGGCAATCACGTTCCGAAACAAAAACTGCTGGGCAATGAGGACACTTAACTGTGGGTGAGGGCCCAACCTGCTTCTCAAGCGGGGACCCCCGAAGGTGCTGCCTACATCTCCTGTTCCACGCCTCGAGGTGAAACTGGTCACTCCAGAATCGTACTGCTTTGGAGGCAACAGTCTTCAGGGCGGAACGAAAAGCCTTCGGACTGTCTTTAATAATCCTGATCCAGCTGGGCAGTGTATTGTCCTGCGGCCGTTTGCTGGGATCCAGGAAAGTGTTGAACCAATCAAGATCAGCCTCAATGAGAGCCATCCAACCACGAATTGGCTCACTGAGATATTGCATACAAACACACAATATGTCCGGACAGCCAGCCATGAGCCTAGCTAGCAACCTGAGGCGTGCTACCGAGAGCACGACGGCAAGAGGAAGACGGGAAACTTGGCCCAACACCTCATAATAAATGACTTTTTCCTCAGAATTGTTAGCACACGGAAGATGCAAAGCCGCACGATAAATCTGTTCGTGCGTGGTACGAACTTTTCTCCACAAATTATTAGAGAGCTCGAGCCAAGTTGCCGCATTATAAAGCAGCACGGAGCTAGCTAAACATTCTGCATACAGCACCTTTTTACGGTTGCTGAGCATGGCCCTAGGTCCGATGACCTTCTTGATTGGGGCTAACGCAGACTTAGCCCCGTGACACCTTGCTACCACCTCCGTGGCCATGCTGTTGGTGGGGGAGAGGAAGGACCCTAAAACCCGATGGTCGATGACGATCTTGGCTTGAAAGTCCCATGCTTCTGACCTGACATGGAGATGAGGATCTCCGTTCTTATCCAATCGCGCTGCCATCGACCCCTTCCCCCTGAATGCTAGAATGAAAACCGTTTTTGCAGCATTGGGAATTAAGCCACGTATGCAACAGGCCCGAAACACAGCATCAAGTACCCTCTGCGCAATCACGAGAAGCTGTCCTGCTTCAGACGTAACAAAGGGCTGGGTGAGATCGTCCACGAAGGAAGTCCCCCATTCTCTGGTGTCAAGTTGTGCTTCTCTTGCTATAAATAAATCCGTAGTAGGCAACCCAAACAAAGCCAGGCAATCATAAACATCATGGAGATCCCGATTAATATCGTCATGAACCCCCTGGAATACAATATTGAAGATATCCGTTGGAAAAACGGTGCCTGGCCTGGTGCCTCTGCGAGGCAGGGTATAATTAGATGCCGAGGCAACTCTCCAGAAAGCCCCCCTCTGGCTCTCTTTAATGAGGGCCAGGAGATGTTCGGATGGAATCCGATCCTCAAACATCGGCTTAGCCGCCAGTTGGTACTTGAGTCCTTCTAAAAGAAGGGGGGGCAAATCCATGTGAGAAAGCACATACTCAACATCCTCACTGTCTTGCGGGAGCGCCAAGAAGCTGCCTCAAGGTGGTGTAGAACGCGTTTTTCAGGTCCAGAAGCAGGGCCCCAGCCGAAAGCCCGTGGAGTTCCGCAAGTTGAAAAAGCAAACGTGTGGTGAGGACAGCAATGTCGCACCCCCGACCCGGTATCCCTCCCATCTGCACTGACAGAACAGATGCATAAAAGTAGTCCATGGCGAGACTCCTTAAATACTTATGGTACATGTTGGTTAACACCGGTGAAACTAGGATACTGCGACGTGAGGCGGCCAAAGTAGAATCCCCAGAACCTTTGGGAAATGTACCCAAGCGAGCGGATTTAAACGCTATCGGTTCCCTGGCTTTAATAGCAGTTTTAACCAACAGGGGGGTCACGAGTCTCGCCAATTCCTTAGAGGCTGCTTTACCATATTCAGTTCTGAAACCATCGGTCCCAGGGACCCGACCTGTTTTCAGCCTCGCGAGGCCTGCTTCAACATCATAGATGGTAGGAACAACTGTAATATCACGTGGGAAATTCGTGTCGAGAAGAGGCAACATCTGATTATAGTCGTCAACCAATGCCTGAGGTTGTGCTTCCTTGCCCATCTCCACGCCCGAGAAGTGCTGCTGGATGTGATCAGCAATGTCGCCCTCCTCTCGTAAAACCTGACCTTGCGGTGTCCTGATCATTGGGAGTGGTGGAGGCCCCTGCTTTGGCCTAGATGGCCTCCCTCCACACAAAAGCAACTTCTTGACTGCCATCCACTCTGATAGAGGCTGCGCTCCATCGATGGCAGTGTTAATGTTTTCTCCACACTTGTCCAGAAAACGTGTGCGATCAGCTTCCAACAGATGATGCAAAACCGTTTCAGTGGATGTGAGAAAAACCAGGAGAGCCTGCGAATATTGTTCAAAACCCATACTGGCACGAAGACGCTGGACCGAGGCTCGCTCCAGATTTCGCAACTGAGAAACCCACCAGCTAAAATCACATGTCCCGAGGAGCATTTTCAGGTCCCCAGCGACCACCCTGAAAGCAAAGGAGGAAAATCTGCGCTCACAAGCTTCTGAGCCATGTCCCTGCCAGATACGAAGTGCTTTGTGTACTCCACGGCGGAATCGAATGAGAGCCAGAGAATCATTGTCAACATATTGCCTCTTGGCTCGAAGCGCCTTCTTCGCAAAGGCAGCATTGGCAGCATCATTGATATCCTGAAGCACCTCCAGAGCATGACTGGAAACATTGAGTTCCCATTCTCGTTGGGGTATGGCCTTCAGTAGTGTCTTGAATGGGCAACATCATCAGGATTTTTAAGCCTTCTCATATCAATGGGTTTGGCCTGGAGAAGGGGGTACTTGACAGCTTGTTGCCACTCAAACTTGGCCTTAAGGGGATAGTGATCTTTGCCCTTCAGCCCAGTGTCAAAATCATGCAACACTTCAGTACTCTTAGCATAGTCGCGTAAGAATTGAGAGCACCCGATGTAGTCGATACGATGGTGCTCTCCCCCAGGGCAGGTGTAAGTGTAGTCTTCTGCAGCTGCGATCTGCGTATTCAACAGATGGATCCCCGAAATCGCACAGATGTTATGCAGACTGTCCCCGTTGCTATCTTCTTTTTGAGAGAAACCTTGATCGGAAACAAATTCTGAAACCTGTGAACCCACGCGCCCATTGGCATCAACGAGAAACAAATCAGGGCTCCAGTCTGCTGTCTGTTGTGCCACGTCAGCCCAAAACCTAGTTCTGACGGCGACGTCTAACTTACTGTGGGGGGCATGCCCAACAAGAACTGTGAGACAAAGCTCAGGTGCCCTAATACAGGCAACAAGCATACGTGGGGTGGAGTGCAAAACCCTAACGTGGCGCTTTGAGAAAAACAAATCTCTGCCTGATTTTTGCGCATACGGGATATCCAGACTGATCCAGAGCTCCACCCCTAAGCCTGAGTCATCACCTGGCCCAGCTCCTGAGGAGAAAATAGCAAAGCCTTTGCATGAGCGATCGCCTATAGGGTTCCTTGTCTCCTGCATCCCAGCAATATGGACACCTTCGTCAGCTAATTGGGATCGCACCATGACACGACGGGCACGCCTTTTGCGGCCCGCTGCCCCGTAGTACTCACGTCTCGTCAGACTTTTAACGTTGTATTGTACAACCGTGAGTGAGCAGCTTACCTGGGCCTTGATAACTTTGGAGGGTCCCAAGGGGTCCGGTACATGGCCGACATTGACCTGGTCACACGACGGGAAGGAACAAAAACCTTCAGAGGAAATTGGAGGATAGGCTGCTCGCTCACTATCATCCAACTGATTCAACCATTCCCATTCCCTTTCACGAGAGTGCAATGTGACATCAAGCAGCTCGTAAGGAAAACTAGGTGGAATTAGATCACCACGAGAGGTCCCCAGGGCCAATTTGTCAGCAAAGGTGTTCCAGGGGTGGCCATCATGACCCTTGATGTGAGAAATAGAAACATTAGCGATTGACCCTGCTAAATCCCATAGCACTCTTGTCATGACCGCAAGCCTGCAAGATGTATCCAGTGCGCGTTCACCACGCAATGCCGTAACCACGTTCAAAGAGTCTGTGTTGATAGTCGCTATCGTGGTACCAAACGTGGCAACTTCATATATGATGGCAATAATAGCCCACATCACACCTGCATACTCTGCGTCCGTTGACGAGGGTCTGTTAGCGGTAATCGGTGTCCTGCAGGTGTCTGCAAGATACCCGTGTACATGCCCAGTGTAAGAGAGCCCGTTCGAGTCCTCAGATATTCGGACCACGGCCCACGTGGCAGACTGCATATCTAAGTCCTTGACGGACCCGTCAGTGAAAAAATGAAATGCTGTCCAGTCCGCTTGTCTTGTCGGACACATATCCAGGGCAAGTTGAACCAACTCTGGTAGTTGTATTCCTTCGATTTCTGTTGTCCAGATCAGCCTGCCATGTCGTTGAATGATCGAATATAAGGATTCCAAACGACTCATTGGGCAAACTAGAGGAGCAGTGACCGAGCTAGGAGAGGGGCTCTGGAGTGGGGGAACAGTACCTGATGCCTCGCCTCTTCCCCGACAGGTTGAAGTGTCGGGGGGGGGGGTAGAACGGCGTGGGAGCAGCTTGGCCAGTATCGGCCCAGGATGAAAATAGGTGAACCCAGGACAACACAGATAGGTTTCGAAACTCAGCCGAGAGCCCCAAAGAAACTGAAAAGCGTTGACCTGGATACTGGGAAACGAGACAGCTGCCTGTAAGCCTAGGAGCGAACCTTGATATACCAAAACATTTCTTAATTCAGACGATGCGGATACACACGCCGTCGGAGCATGGTGCATCGAAATCCAAGCATCGAGCGAGAAATCGTGGAGCCGCCCAAAAAGTGATGTTTCTTCTGCAATACACCACAAGGAACAGGGCGGCTCACAGTCAGTGGAACATACTTCCTTTTTCCAAGCTGGTGCCAAGGGATTAGGCCAAGCCCCTCTGACTTCGGCCTCCCGCGGAACAAAGACAGGAGCGTCGGGTCTCAAGACCTGTGTAGTCGGAATTCCCCCTCTCCGCCTAACTCCTGCCCATCCCGCCCCATCTAAAGCTTCCAGCCAGAGATAGCCTAGGGCAGGCGGCCATTCATTGTCTTTCGAAGGAGGAGTGTATCTACTCTTAGCACACCCCTCTGTGATAATTAGACAATGATAGCGCCCGCCCCCAGCTTCAAGAAAATTTGAACCAGGATGCATTAAGGACTCTGACTCACATAAGTTGCTCGTGCACACTGCCTCAGCTGGAGACTTGCACGGCCTAGCAAGATAAAAGCTCAAAAAACAGCGAAACGAAAACCTCTAACTTTTTTCCACATACACACGTGCAAGCAAGCTGGAGGAAAAACTCATACTCCTTAGGGGTTCCCCATGCCCAAGAAACTCCTGAGAAATCAAGGCTGGATCCTACGTGGTTACCCGACATATTCTCAACAGCCTGACAAGTGTCATTATCACTTCTAGCAACGTCAAGGAAAACTAAATTGTGGCAGGATGATGCCCTGCTCTCCGAACGAGATGAGCCCACTGAGGTTTCAATACTGCATGCTGCATGTCTGAGTATGGAACGCTGAGGAGAAACGTGAGGAAGAGGGGAGATTCTTGGTGGACCCTCATCTGTTCGGAAAAATCTGACTTGCACAGATCCCAGCCTCACGCGGAGGTCCTTGCCTCCTTGCGTGGCGGACTGGCCGTCTCGGAGTCGACAGGTGCCTCCTGCGTGGCCTGGCTCACGAGGTTGACAACTCCCATCGCGTCGGTGAGCCCGCTCGCCGAGCCCTCTGGTGTTGCTGGCACTGGCCGCTCGGCCGCTCCCGCTGCGGCCTCCCTCTCGTTCCTCTTGCGGGTCTGCTCGGCGATCTGCTCTGCTGTATATGGAGCTCCCACAGGTGTTGAACTTGCCGTCGTACTGCCGTCCGTAACCGATGTCTCTGGCGCTGGCATGTTGGGATCCTCCATCTCCATGTGATGAAATGGCTGAGTCGGCGAAATCTGTGTCATGTACGGTATCTCGCCATCTCCACCTTGTCCGAAGTTGGGCATTGTCACCTTGACCGAAGGATCCACCGGCGTAGCTGCAACTGGAGTTGGACATCCTTCCACTGGTGTTGGCGGTGCTCTCATTGGTCCTGGACTGTTCGCCGCCCTGGACTTGTGCGGCGGCGTCTTGAATCGCGCTCCCTCGGGGGCTGGCCCTGTCGTCGCCGCCGCAGGTCCCCCAGTAGGAAAAACTCCAGTCGATCCTCCTGCCCCTGTCGCCCCTGTTGCTCCAGCCGTCGTAGCCTGCTGCATCACAAAGTTCCCTAGACTGTTGAGCACCGACTCCGTGTGATTCTGCTTAGCCATGAGGTTGGACAGAAGCTGCATCATACCTTCGAGCTGCGTTCCGAGCGGCGGTGGCTCGGCCTTGGGCGGTCCAGGAACCGTCGGTTCTGGGGCTGCGCCTGCTGGATGTGTGCGATACTCTCCCCTCGGCGTGTGGATCTTCTGAGGGGCAGGGCGTTCAGCCGCGCCCGAAGCTGCAGCACTTGTCCCGCCTCCTCCTCCACTGCCACGACCGTCAGGATACGTATCCGCCATCTCGGTGTCCGAGTCATCAAGCTCCTCAAGCTCTTCGATACTGGTTTTGATGTGCTGCAACTCTACTTGACACTGCTGCATGTCCAGTTGTGTAGATTTGAGCCTTCCCTCCAGTACTTTCATTCTGTCCGTGGTAACATTTTTCCTCTGGCGTAACTCGTGGAGCTGCCTAGTGATTGGCTCCATCATGCTTAGCATATATTTCAGAACTGCAATCTCATTGACCGTGTCAAGGCAATCCTTCCCAATGTTCCGTCCAGCAATGCCCAGAGTAGCAAGACCCTTGAGCTTCTGCCTCACTGACGCCTTGAACTTTTTTAGGCCTTCAATCTCCAACGGAGCAGGCTCGAAGAATGGTGAACTCTCTGCATCTGTTCTGCAAGCCGGCATGATGGATGATAGATACTTCTTCACAGCTTTTTTGTTGTCGAGCTCGGTAACTGATGCCCTCGGCCTTGATGGAGCTCTGGACTTGACATCCCGCACCTGCACCCGTCCTGAACTCAATCCACCGTAATGAGCACCACCCTGCAGAACAGCACTGTGATGTGCCCAGTTCTGCTGCTGTTGGTTCTGTCCGTATGTCTGTCCACACAAACAACGCCAATGGTGCCCTTTCACATACCGTCCACACTGCACGCAATCCCACTGCACACCTGGCCCTGAATTCCGCGTCCCTCCTTTACCTGCCATGTTTTGTGCCGAATGATGCGAAGCAAGGATATCTCTGGCCCGCAGTGCACGTAGAAGTAGTCTACACGCTCCCCTTCGTGCACGTAAGCGTCGATGCCAGCTCGTTTCTTTTCCCGTGATGTGTCTGCCCCTTGGCAAAATGCACGGCTTAGATCACACAGATGAGAAAGAACTCTGTTAAGCAACGTGTAAGGTGAGTCCGAGTGGTTCTGTATGAAGAACGCTCTGGCTCTTTCCAGAGTGCCAGAAAGGTCTCGGTCCCAAACCTTCTCCTCCTCCTCCTCCTCCTCCTCCTCCTCCTCCTCCTCTGCACGAGGAGGCGCATGATTTCACGGTCACCTGGTTCCCCACCACCTGGTTCCCCACCCCCTTCTTCGTCCGCGCGCGTGGTTGGGGCCATGATTTGCACCGCCCTCCCTTCCTTCGTTGACCATCTTCCAGAGAGTTCTGATGGGGGACAGGTCCCGAGGTTGTTAGCTTATCTCGGGCTTGTGGGGGGCCGGGCCTTGGGGCGGTTGGAACGCGCCTCGGGGTGGAAAGCCGGTTCAAGGGAGGTCCTGGGGTGTAGGCTCTGTTTCGCTCGGGGCACCCTGTGGCTCGTAGCAGCTCGTCGACTCCTCGTCGACGTTGTCGTCGTCGTCGTCGTGTCCTCGTCCATGCTCTCGATCCCGCTCAAGCTGAGAGGGAGGATGATGGCGAGGGCGAGGAGATTGAGAGTCGGGGCCTCCCTTCTCAGCACGCGACCTCTCTAGCCCATTCCCCCTCTATCTATCTATCTATCTATCTATCTGTCTATCTATATATCTATATATCTATATATCTATATATCTATCTATATATATATATATCTATCTGTCTATCTCTCTATATATATATATATATCTACCTACCTACCTACCTACCTACCTATCTATCTATCTATCTATCTATCTATCTATCTATCTATATCTATATCTATCTATCTATCTATCTATCTATCTATCTATCTATATATCTATCTATATATCGATCTATCTATCTATATCTATCTATCTATCTATCTATCTATCTATCTATCTATCTATCTATCTATCTATCTATCTATCTATCTATCTATCTATCTATATATATATATATATCTATCTATCTATCTATCTATCTATCTATCTATCTATCTATATATCGATTTATCTATCTGTATATATATGTATATATTATCAGTCTCCCCGCCTCGCTTCCTCCCTCCATCCCTGCCTCCCTTCGCCCCTCCCTTCGTCCCTGCCTCCTTCCTATCTCCCTGTCTGCCACCGAGACACAACGGTGAGGTGTCCATGTCTGCCAATGCCTTTCGCGCGTAGTGCATGTCCAGTGCGATGCGCGCTACCCAAACGTAAGCTTTGCAGGTGACACGCTATCCGAAAGCGCTGTCTTTTCCTGTGGCGGCAACCTTCCTCTCGGGCTTCAGTTTCACTGTTACCACCGGTCGCAAAATGGCAATCATCTATCCAACACGTATGAGCAGTGACGCCAATGATACCAGTTGTTTTTGTGCCAGTATCAAGTGGCGTTCGGCCCATCCTGCCACCGCGCCTGGTTTTATGTCAGAGTCAACTTGGATGTTTCTTGTGGGCCTCTCGGAGGTCTCTTAGGGCCCCTTGGGGCTTCTTTGGGGCCTTTTGGAGCCTCTTGGGATCATTGCGGGTCTTCCAGGGGGCCTCCTGGAGGGCTCTTGGGGCTGTTTGGGCGTCTCTCAGGGCTCTTTGGCGGTGTCGGGGCCATCTGTGAACAAACAAGAGGGCTTGTGGGGCCAGTTCGGGATGCTTCCTCAGGGGCCGAACAGATTTCTATGTATCATGGTTTTTTGCTCCTGGACGAACCGCACGGCCCGCCTACTGAGTCACGGGACCCGCTCCAGAATATTTCTGACTTGGGACACCTGGCCCCTTGAACAGCACGTCTCATAATCAGTACAGACGACTCGAAGAGACATGGGGACACTCCACTGAATGCCTACGGCTCTGTGCCGGATGTGCAGTGTCAGGTGTGCCTGTGAGTTGATGCTTGAATTCCATATCACAAGTCTACGCATTGCGCAGGAGCTTCTGATTGCAGCAGCAGCAACATCAGCAGGAGCAAAACAGTGAAATAAGGACCAGTGTGGGTTCGGAGGGGGCTGGGTGTCCCTTAGGCCCTTCCATGGCTGTTCCTCTAGCCCTCCTCGTGGACGAGAGCGGCTTTGGGGCCCCAAGGGGGCTTCGTTCAGCATTTAGCGTTCCTTCTTTCAGCGGCCCGACTGAAATGCAACGGCCGTGTCAGTAGCGGCGGTCAACACCTTGCAGGCAGAAGCAAGCGTCGCACCAGGTGTAGCAGCAGTAGAAAGCGGAGCAGCAGGGGCACCGTTGCGGGTACGTGTCAGTTTCGTGATCATGCGCTTGTGCCTTGGCATCGCTCGGACGTGCGCATGTTTTTTCTGTTTGGGGGGCGAGGGCCATCGAGGAGCAGTCTGGATCATCTTGCGAAAAATACACGCGCGAGATCGAAACATGCAAGGGCGATGAACGTACGAGCGATGGCGAGATGCGGTGTCATCGTTTCCGCCACCACACCATCGAATCCCGATTATCGATCCATGTACCGTGTGTTGCCGTATTGCCATGGACATACCGCACATTTGTCATTCACATCGGTGGCTTCATCTTCCGGTCGGGCGCGCTTTGTGCAAGTCGCCGGCCCAGCCACACAACGGATCGGCATATTGCCATTCCGTCAGGCTAAGGACGGCAGGCGGAGGGGGGTGAGGTGGGGTGGAGGATGAGCAGGAGGAGGGAGCAGGAAGAGGCGGAGGCGGAGCAGGACGAGGAGGAGAAAGAGGAACTGGAGTGCAGTGTGTATGCGCCAGGGTGTGCTACTGAAGGCCGAGACAAGCTCACGCGACCGCTGCTAGCGCTGCGTGTTATGATGATGATGGTGTTGATGATGCTGCTGCTGCTGCTGATGATGATGATGATGATGATGATGATGATGATGAAGCTGTGGATGCTGATGCTGGTTCTGATGATGATGATGATGATGATGGTGGTGATGGTGGTGATGATACTGATTGTGCTGATGCTGATGGTGGTGATAATGATTGTAATGATGATGCTGATTGTGCTTAGGATGATGGTGATGATGATGACGAGGAGGAGTAGGAGAAGGAGGAGGAGGAGGAGGAGGAGGAGAAGGGGGAAAAGGAGGAGGAGGTGGACACGGAGGAGGAGGAGAAGGAGGAGGAGGATGTGCAGGGAGGATGCTGAGGAGGGATGATGAGGAGGAGGAGGAGGAGGAGGTGGAGGAGGAGGAGGAGGAGGAGGAGAGGATGGATGGATGGAGGGAGGGAGGGAGCGAACGAAAGGAGGGCGGATGCGGAGGGAGGGGGAGGAGGAGGAGGAGGAGGAGGAGGAGGAGGAGGAGGAGGAGGAGGAGGAGGAGGAGACGATGGATGGAGGGAGGGAGGGAGGGAGGGAGCGAACGAAAGGAGGGCGGATGCGGAGGGAGGGGGAGGAGGATGAGGAGGAGGAGGAGGAAGATGAGGAGGAGGAGGAGGAGGAGGAGGAGGAGGAGGGGAGGAGAAGGAGGAGGAGGAGGAGAAAGAGGAGCAAGAGGAGGAGGACGCAGACCAGAGTAAACCCACATCGTATCAACGATTCAGCAATCGTCCCTCCCGTCCACAGCACCCCCTCCTCAGAAGTCCCTACAGGTATTTCCTTCCCCTGCGGGAAAGGCCCCCCCTCCCTGTTTGCCCCTCTGGCAGACGAGCGCCCCGTGGGCATGACATTCATGCGAGACCCCGTTTTGTAAATGTTCCACCTTGCATCCTTCTAGCTCTCAGAAGTGCAAGGAATTAGGGCCATACGTGCCGAGGAAGTATTTAGCCAGAGCTTGATATTAAACAAGGACGTGCTGTCCCTCCGTGCCAGCCTTGCACACTTTCAAAGGTATTGCCATGCACGCCGAGGGCTTCCCAAGTGAGAGTCCAACTGATTACTCCGACGGTCGGACCCCACATGATAACCTACGTCATTTGCTCCTCGCTTTGTTGCGCCTCTTCCTCCCCTCGTCATCTTCACCCTCCGTCTCTTCCTCCTTGTCGTCCTCCCCTCCTCCTCCTCCTTATTATCCTGCTCTTTCTCCTCCTCCTCTTTAGGGCCCTCTCCCAAATATTAGCTGTAACAAATCAATGCCCTGGGGTATGCCTACACATTCAACGCATGCTATTACATGTCAACGTGTACGTCGACTTTATCATAATACGACATGGCATTATGATCGGAGTCCAGTTCACCATCCTGTCATCGAACCGTACTCGTATGTATGCCCAGCTTGTGGTCGAGACCACCCGGCACTTACTGCCCTCCAGTTTCACATCCGCTCCCACGTGGATATCTCAGAAGCAGTAACCTCGTTCTCGGCTGAAGAGCCCCCCCCATGACGACGTGGAATTTCCAGGTGAGCTCGGGAGACTTCGACAACGCCAAAAAGAGGCTTGCCGAGAGTTCAGCGACGAACTCATTCTCAGGTGGCGGGTTCGGAGGGAAGCAACAAGTCGCGCGTCGAGGACCACGGGCTCAGGGCTCAGCAGCGCCAGCGGGGAGGGAATACCAAGCAGGACGCTGCCATCACGGTGACAGTGGACGAGGACAGCGAGGACGACACAGCTCAGGAGGTGATGAAGGGCTACCTGAATGTGGCTCCGCGTGCTCGTGGACTAGAGGGCTCCGTTTTGACCACCCACCTGGTCCCCGAGGAGTCCTCAATCAACCTCGTCTCGGTGGCAGCGGCGACCAGGTATATGGAGGCAGCTCAGGCGGATCCCGACCACCAGATGGGCCCTCCCAGTGTGTGCGTGGTGATGGCTGTCCTCCAGGTGATCATGGACCACCCAGTCTTGTTGCGGCCCCCCCAGTTCAAAGATCATCTTCAGCATCTGAAGGGCCTCGTAGAGTGGATCCAAAATCAGCCCCTAGTAGTAGCCGCGGAGTTCAAATATTGGAGGGCCAAATCGACCTTCAACAACGAGGGAACCCCGAAGATGGTTCGCCACACGTTTTTCATCAACAGCTGGGTGAGCGGGCCCAATGGGGTCCTCCTCCCGATGAATGCAGTAATATCCACCCTCCTCCTCGGTCTTGGGAGTGTTGCGAAGATGCCCCCCCAGGTCCAACCCAGAGCGTCGGGTTCAGAATTCCCTGGAGGAAATGTTTCGGGAGCCCGTCACAGACGCAGCTAGATCAGACTGGTCCTCGTGCGAATGCTGGTTCTGTGATTGGGCCCTCCTCCTCCACCTCTTTTTTTTCCCCCGTGGGTCCGTTCTTGAGCGTGGCCAAATCCAATTCAGAAATGAGTGGGATCCAAGCCGCAGCTCCCGCAGTAAAGGCCGACGAGGGAAAGGGTCAGGTAAGGCTCGCGGGCGTGGGCGACGGGGAGGTGCTCAAGGCACCTAAGCGCCCTGCCTCTTTTATGCGTTTGCTTCTCGCTCCTCGCCCCCTTTCCTCTGCTCCGCTGATTCGTTTCGTCCGTCCCTCGTCCTCTTGCCCTTGCATCCACGCCTGGAGAGTGCTCTCTCGAATTTTGTCCGTCTATGTGTAGACGAGTGCAGGCTTCTCTCTCGACCCTGCGCTGTTCTCCGTACGAGGTGTCCCCGTATCGTACGGGAAGGGGCCCCTCGTAGGTTTGACAACGATGTGAGCATAGTGCCTCGCACGCGCCCTGCGGTCGCCCTTTCGATGATGACGTTGAGATTTGACCAGATGGAGATTGCACAGCACAGCACAGCCTCCTCCTCCTCCTCTTCATCCCCCTCCTCCTCCGCGGCGTCCTCCTCCTCCTCCTCCTCCTCCTCCTCCTCCTCCTCGCCATCCTACTAGTTTTTTTTTTTTGTTGTTGTTTTTCTTTTCTTCTCTATATATATATACACTCTATATATATATATACATATCTTATCCTCCTGCTGCCTGTTCTACCCGTGCACCTCCTCTGGTTCTTGGACAGGGCACGTGGTTTTTCCTCGGCGCCGATGCAGCCACGGGCAGCATGGGCGCGTTCTCCGATGGCTGGATCGCGAAGCCGCTGGGGCAACCCAGCGGGCGAGGCCTTTGGGGCAACCCCGCGAGCCGCGGGGGCGCGGGAGCCAACCGTTGGGACAACCCCGCAGATCTCGAGCTGATCGCGGCCGCGCTCAGGCGGGAGGCAGCTTGAAGTCCAGCTTTGCCGCGCGTTCGGCGAGCTCTTGGTAGATCGGGGACTCCTTGAAGCCGTGGACCTGCATCCAAATTCCCTGCGTTAGGTAGCGGGGGCGAAAGAGCTGGCCCGGCGCGCGTTCCTCCGTCGTTTGGGTGAAATTCGAAGGACACGACGGTGGCCCGTTACTCTTGCGCCAGCCCCGACCTCTTCTCGAGCTTCTCCTGCGCAGCCTTGGACCGAACCTCCATGCCGACGTGTGCCAGTAAGGCGCCGTGGAGGTCCTCTGCCTTGTGCATGTTCGGGACGTTCAGGAGGCGCCGGCCCGCGTCTGGGTTGTCTTGAATCGCGCTGCATTCGTCTACCACCTGCAGGAAAATGAGGGGCACGCGGAAACGCCGCGCGTCGCAACGAGCGCGCGTGTTGATCCCGTTCCCACGAGCACGCAGGCTCCCTCACCCACGACCCCACGAGCGCCAAGGCGGTGTTTGTGGAGGGCCCTGTATCGGGCACAGATGGGTGACCATCCGCGCCCAGGACGCAAGAGGTTTCCTAGCGCCACGTTCGGTCGCCGATCGCTGACAACTGGCGGCCTGGACGCAAGAGTATCCCCCCAGCCTCCGATTCGGCTGAAGATGGGTTATCACCCCCAGCATGGACGCAAGGGTTTACTCCTGCGCCCGATTCGGTTGAAAATGAATTACCACCGCCAGACGCAAGGGTTCCCCCTGCGCCCGATTCGGCTGCTAAAGATGGGTTACCACCGCAAGCCCATAGACAAGGGTGTTCGTCCCCCTGTCCCCGATGCGGCCGAGGAGGGGTTATCACCCCCAGCCCGGACGCAAGGGTTCCCCCTGCGCCCGATTCGGCCGCCGATGGGTTACCACCGGCGGCCCGGAGACAAGGGCTTTCCTCTGCCCCCGATTCGGCCGCCGATGGGTTACCACCGGCGCCCCGGACGCAGGGGCTTCACCCTGCGCCCGCTTCGGTCGCGGATCGGTTACCGTCCGCAGCTCGGACACAATGGTTCCCCCCTGTGCCCGGCCGCCGTGGTCCTGAATTCCTGTTCCTCCCATTCCTCCTCTTCTGATGGGTCGAGCGAGTGGCCTCCTAAATGGCCCAAGAGTGATCCCGCTCGGACTGGCCCACGAGGGCTCAGATCACCCTGCGTCCTGGGAGCTTGGGTGACGACAGTCACAGTAACATTGTGCAAAAGAGCCCTCGTCGGGGCCATATTCAAGACTGGGGAGCCCAAACATGAACAAGTTTGCCGACGACCAGCTCGGCATACAACAATCGGGTTGCCAACATGAAATGCGAGCCCCACAGAGATGGGTGGCTCGTGAGGGCCAGTGGCAGGCCATCTGAGAGAGAGAGAGAGAGAGTCGAGCTCCCTATCAATGGGTGACACCTTCCGAGCGCGAGCTGGGGGCCCCCTCGATCCACTCCCCGACGAGGCTGCCGCTCGACACTTCCTCCAGATTCGAGAGATCGTGATCCACAGCCGCTTTGCCGTGGAAGATTCCCCCCCCTCTCCCTCTGGAGCCCAGGGGTCCTTCCCCCACCGACAATGCCCCCCACCGCTCGAATCCCTTCCCGTCTCCCAGCCCCCTTCCCCCCCCACCCCTCCATTCCCGAAAATCGAGGGGGTCACTACCAGTTCGAAGCCCCACCCCACCCCCCACTCGCAGCCGGCAAACGACTCCCGGGTCCCAACCACCGTCTTCACCACCGCCCTCAACATTGTCCCCACCACCGCAGCCCCCACCTGTCCCAACTGTCCCCACTGCCCCCACCACTGTCCCACTGTCCCCACTGTCCCCGCCAGTGTCCCCACTGTCCCACCAGTGCCCCCACCACTGTCGCACTGTCCCCTGTGTCCGTACCGCTGTCCCTACCACGGTCCCGCTCTCCCCATTGTCCCCGCTGTCCCCACCACGGTCCCACTGTCCCCAGTGTCCCCATCACCGTCCCACTTTCCCCCGTGTCCCCACCGCTATCCCACTGTGCTGTCCCACTATCCCCACTAACCCCACCACTGTACTGTACCATTGTCCCATTGTCCCCACCACCGTTGTCACCACGGCCCTCACCACTGTTCCCACCACCGCCGTCCCCACCAGTGTCCCACTGTCCCCACTGTCCCCGCCAGTGTCCCACTGTCCCCTCGCCATTGTCCCCACCACCGTCCCCACCACCGTCCCCACCACTGTCGCACTGTCCCCACTGTCCCACCCCTGTCCCACTGTCCCCACTGTTCCTACTGTCCCCACTGTCCCCACCAGGTGTCCCCATTGTCCCCACCACTCTCCCCAGTGTCCCATGTGCGCCCACCAGTGTCTCAGTGTCCCCACTCCCCACCATCTTCCCCACCACCGTCCCAACCACTGTCCCCACCATAGTCTCCCATCCTGATTGGGAGAGTAAGGGAACTCGCTTGCGGGCAGCCAGGGGGGGGGGAGGGGGGGGGGTCCGAACCGGTAGTGCCCCCCCTTTTCATCATGGACTGGGGGGGGGGCGGGTTTGGAACCCCCAGTGACTCCCCTTGGTTTTCGAGGAAGAGGGGGGGGGACGGGCTTTAATTCCCGAATGACACCTCTCGGTTTTCTGCCAGCAGCCACAGAACACGCGCTTTCCCGTATTCAAGCTTCAGGAGCCCCGAAGTGATGACACTTACGGGCATTTGATGACCCGCTCGGATGACTAACATGAGCTGCGGGCCCCGTCGGGAGGGGGCTCCCGCCTAAGACTTCCTCGCACTTCACCCACCGACGAGGCTTCCCCTCGAGACTTCCTCTAAATGAGTGTGTGTGTGTGAGATAGAGACAGAGAGAGAGAGAGTGTGAGTGGAGGAATGCGTGAAAAAGTGATGATGCTGGTGTTTATGATAGTGATGATGGTTGTGGTGGTGGTGCTAATGACGAACGATTGTATTTTATCATGATGGGATGGTGGTAGTGATGAGGATAACGATGGGGTTGTGATAATGATTGTGATGATGATGATGATTATGATGATGATGATGATGATGATGATGATGATGATGATGATGATGATGATGATGATGATGATGATGATGATGATGATGATGACTGGCGAGTGATGGCGATGAGTGGCTGGAGCAGCTAGTTATGAGTGCGTGGGCGAAGGCGAATACATTTGGTGATGATGCTGATGATGATGCTTATGGGGCTGCGGATGATGGTGATGAATCTTATGGTCGCGATCGTAATGGGGTGGTGACAATGATGATGACGATGATGATGATGCTGATGATGATGGTGATGCTGATGGTGGTGGTAGTGTGATGATGATAGTGATGAGCATGGTGACGGTAATCGTAATGAGTGCCGTGTGATGATGAAGGAAAGGGGTGGGTGAGAGGACTTCGCGGGGTGTCCTGAGATAACAGGAACCCCATTTAGGATGTGGAGAAAACAGGAGCCACCCTCTTTCCGTGTAGCGGTTGCAAAATTTGAGTTCCGGGCCATAGCATGTCAAGACGAGCCGCCTCCATCCGTGTAGCTGCTGAAGTGTCTGAGGCGCGTGTGCGCGCGCCAAGGGGAGAACCTCATTGAATTCGGTCGTGCGCGGTGCCAATGCGAGAATCCGATATCGTGTGTGCTGCAGTCGTGGAACTTTCGTTCATCTTAAACCTGAAGATCACAGCTCCTAAGGACATGTGAATGAACAGGAGGAGGAGGAGGAGAAGGAGGACGAGGAAGAGGAAGAGGAGGAGGAGGACACCAGAGAAGTAAGAGGAAGAAGATGAGGACATGGAGGAATAGGAAAAGGAGGACATTGGGGGGAAGAGGAGGAAGACGAGGACGAGAAGGCTGCAGGGAACAGGGGGGATGAGGAGGAGGAGGAAAGTGGGATGAAGAGGGGGAAGAGGGAAGATGGACGAGAAGGTGGATGGATGATGATGATGATGATGATGATGATGATGATGATGCTGATGATGATGATGATGATGATGATGATGATGATGACGATGATGATGATGATGATGGTGGTGTTGATGATGATGACGATGATGATGGTGATGGTGATGGTGGTTTTAATGATGATGACGATGATGATGGTGATGGTGATGGTGATGATGATGATGATGAGGATGCTGGCGATGATGATTGCGATACTGCTGCTGATGATGACGATGACGATGACGATGACGATGACGATGATGATGATGATGATGATGATGATGATGATGGTGGTGTTGATGATGATGACGATGATGATGATGATGATGGTGATGGTGGTTTTAATGATGATGACGATGATGATGGTGATGGTGATGGTGATGATGATGATGATGAGGAGGAGGAGGAGGAACAAGGGAGAAATCTGAGGAGGAGGCTGCAGGGAGCAGGGGGGAGGAGGAGGAGGAGGAGGAGGAGGAGGAGGAGGAGGAGGAGGAGGAGGAGGAGGAGGAGGAGGATGAGGAAGAGCAGGAGGAGGACGAGGAGGGGGAGGAGGTGGATAATGACATACAGCAACACCTCTCAACTCAGGGTACGTGATACAATACCCTACATGCACGCCTATACCTAGACAGGCCAGCCTACCCAGGCCAGCCCACTGGCAGCCTCAGCAGCGCCCTTCGCACACTCAGGATAGCTGCCCAATAATTGCACTCACTCCTTACTTCCTCCTCTGCTGCAGTACTCCTACTGAGTGACTGACTAAGGGTAGCAGCCCAATAGTTACATTCTGTCTGGCCTTCTTGTTCAACAGCTGAGGACGCGTGAGCAATCTGTCCACGCGCCCGCTGTTGCAACAATACACCTTTGCCATTCTAGTTTCCCGCAGCATCTACCTCAAATGCGAAAAGGCGTTGACACTCCTATTCTTATTGTTCGGGGACTTCTCTTACTAAGGTACATGAAGCATTGCCTGACGGGCGCCTACCATTCATGCCATTCATGTCGCAGCCTCTCTTTACCACCTTTCTCCGCGGCGCCCGCGAAGTACCCTTTGCGCTGGGCCCTGCGAGGGGACATCGGCACTGACCCTACCTCCATCCTCGACCTTCTACTCCAGAAGATCCGCGCCTGCACAGGGGGCATCTGGTCTGCTACGGACCTCGGAGTTCACCCACGACCAGGGCAGATTGCCCCTGTGGCAGGGGCCCGCGGAGAATGGGATGGAGGCTTCATTGTGGAGGCGGCTACCCCGGCCCAGACCAAGGCAATCGCGCTGCTGCTCAATGGCATGTGTTTCGCGGGGGCCGCGGGGGCCCGCCGGTTGGCCATTAACGTGAATCATGACTATGCCGTGAGGGGGAGGGAAAGAGGCCCGGGAAACGGGAGCCGGAGGGGGTGACTGGCCTACCGTCCTCCGGCCCACGGGGCCAGACACGACCAGGGCAGCTTGCGTGGGTGCAGGGGTTGCCCCCGCCGCCGCCGCAGGTCGAGTTTTTCTGCATGACGTTTCTGACCGAATTCGAGACGACGGTTCCGGGGGCGGCGCTGCCTCGCTCTGCAGCGCCTCGGGGAGTTCCAGTTCCTTGCCCAGCGGTGCGGGGGCCAACTCGGCCTCCTGGACGCGACGTCAATCCCATAGCGATCAGATCATTGGCGCGACCGACCTTATCTTCTTCATGTTCTTCCTCCTGTTCTTCAACTTCATCTTCGCCTTCTCCACCTAGCACTCGCTCGCAGCATCCAGCACTCCGACATCCAGCAGCTCAGCACTCTGACCTTCAGCATCCATTATTCGACCGCTCACTTCCACCTCCACCCATCGACTTCCAACCTCTGCCATTGCAGCACTCCAGCCTCCAGCCGCCAGCGGCCGACCTTCCACCGTCACCTCCCCCTATCGACGTCCAACTTCCACCAGCCCAGCACTCCGACCTCCAGCTCAGCACCCCGACCTCCAGCTGGCAGCATCCGCATCCATCATTCCAACATCCACCAGCTCAGTACCCCGGCCTCCAGCACCCAGCATCCCACCGCCCACTTCCACCTCCACCCATCGACCTCCAACCTCCACCAGCCCAACACATCGGCATTCGGCTTCCAACAACCGACTTTCCACTTCGACCTCCACCTGCGGACCTCCAGCCTCCGCCAGTTCCACACCCTGGCCTGCAGCCTCCAGCAGGCGCCCATCCACCTCCACCTCCCCCTTCTGCCGTCCAACCTCCACCGAGCTTGCGCTTAACACTGCACTCATCAGCATCCAACCATCGGACCTTGGATGTATGGGACCTGGCAGGACGGACAGCGGCAGTACCATCGCGCTCAAGTACACCGTCCTCAGCCCAACCGACAGCGCCAGCTACGCTGGCAGGAGCACCGACATTGTCCACAGCGCCTCAATCTCCAATGCGACGACGGGTACCACAGTGTCCATCATGCCGGGTATCGTCGAATCCACGGACAGCCGAGCCGGCGCATTCGTCAGCAGCACAGTTTCCAACGAGAGGTTCACCAGCAGTACCAGAAACAGCAGCATCGCATCAACCAGCGACAATATCCCCACAACGATGGGAACTGTCAGCGACATTAACGGATGTCCCACGGCTCTCGACATTCTCGCTGATTTCAGCACGATGGGAACCAGCCTCAGCCGCAACAGCACTAACGCATCCAGTTGCCACACAAGACCGCATACAAGCGGAGGCAGCATCACAACGGGCAACGACTTCCCGAGCACCAGCAGCCCCAGTGGCGGCTCCACGACGACGGGCGCCGGCATCACCGGTAACAGCAGCCCTTTTGCATCCAGCAGAACCACCCGCGCATCCTGCAGCGTCAGAGTTTCCAGCGCCTCGAGTGCCACCAGCACCAGCAGCGCCGCCATTGCATCCACCATCGCTCCCAGTAGCATCCCCTTCTCCAGCACCATGTGACCCCGCGGGACCGTCGACAGCAGTCCCAACTTTCCCGAACACACCACCAACCTCGCCAGATCCACCGACAGGGATGCCCACGCTCCCCGCAGAGTCACAGGGCTCAGTAAAACGGGAATCGGCAGTATCACCCATGTCTACAGGCTCTTCCGTCGGACCCCAGCGGTTTACATCAGGTTCGACACCTGCTCGCACTTCTGCAGCGCGTCCACCTGCATTCACAGTGGCATACGCCGACAATTACCGTGGGGCGACATGGAACGCTCAGGGTTTATTTGCGTACGAGCCAGAGAAACAACATCCGAAATGCACATACCTGCGACGACTGCTTTCTCATCACGACTTCGTGGGTGTCCAGGAAACGCACAGCACGACAGCCACAACAGCTGCAGCACAGACACTGGATGGGTGCACTGCTCTTTGGTCACATGGCTCCCGGCGGCAAGGGGGGATCGGCCTGTTGGTGCAGGACACCTTCCTGAAACGATTTACGACGATACGACCGGAGGACTGGGTGGAGACGGTGCCAGGTCGATTGGCTGTTCTACACCTGTGCGGCCCTGCGGGCGCGCTTGCCATCGCTACGGTGTATGCGCCCTCAGGCCGCCGTTCCCGCGGCGCGCGGGGCCGTCTTCGACGCAGTCTTCGCCAGGCAATGCAGGTCAAGCCAAACTCTCTGTGGATCGTCATGGGCGACTTCAACTGGGTCACCAAAGACACGGACCGCACCGGGGAGGGAGCGAACACCACAGGACATCGAGACACGGCCGAGGAGCGCGATTGGCGAGACAGCGTGGCGGGACCTGGCAAACTGATGGAACTGGCCCAACCCAAGCATACTTTTCAGTCAGGGGGGGTGCAATCGAGACTGGACAGGATCTACTCCAGTCATCATACTGCTGATTTCTTCGATGGCACATTCTGGGCGTCCGCTTGGCCTTGGCCCCGCCCGGATGAAAATGGCTGGGCGGTTTCCAATCATCGCCCGGTGTCTTTCGGACATAGTCGGCCAGATACTCAACGGCGTCCGCCCAATCTCCACGAAAGATATATCAAGCATCCGGACTTCGCACGGCGGGTTTCCAGGGCCTACCACGACCACATCAAGCAGCAGGCACGGGCTGGGGTTACGCTTGATCCCATGCACAGGCTGTGTGCCCTCAAGCAGGCGATGTTCACGGTAGCGAACAACATGATGGAGTCTAATGGCGGCCAGGCTTTCCTCGACCATCTGGGCGCACCCCCGACAGCTGCCACTGCATTTTCGATTATTGCTGATATCCGTAGTGGGATCTTGTCTTCTCCCCGAAGCATCCGGCGCAGACTGCCCAACGAATGGCTTGCGTCAGTGGCACCGCCAAACGTTTCTGCGACTGACATTCTCCAGAATCTCAAGGACGTCGCAGTGAGGTTAACCAGAAATGAGATCCTATACGACATGCGATCGTTACAACAGGCGGGAAGCCAGGAGGGTGGGGACTTGGACGAACAACACCGATGTGTGCAGCAGAACTCCATCAATCGGCGACTGGCCCGGCTTGCACGACGAACCGAAAACATGGGCATACATTTTCTGGAGGACGCTGGCGGCGACATTCACACTGACGACGGCGCGATCGCTCAACAGCTGGCCGCCCACTGGCGACGGGTCTTTGGCCACAAGCCCGTGGACGAAACGAAGCTGGTCGCATGGGCGGCTCTGGCCACACACGCGGGGGCTCAACGTCTGACGGTCCCTGCAAGTCAATGGCGCCTACGCTCCAAGGACATCCAGAAGTCCCTGCGCATCGCTGGCAACTCCAGGCCAGGGCCAGACGGCGTGCCATTTCATGCGTGGCGATGCCTGGGCCCTCTAGGCGTTCACGCTCTTTGGGAGGCCGGTCGCCTGATGGAGGGTGGGCTGCAGGACGGGGATGCGGCGCACGATGGATTCAACGCGTCCCTCTTGTGTTGTCTCCCTAAGAAACCGACCAGGACCAGCGAGGCTGGGGAACAGATCTACAAGCCAGAAGGGACACGTCCCCTCTCCACCACAAACACTGACAACCGCATTATCGCGAACGCTTACCGTTTGCGGTGGGAGCCTGTGGTGGGCCCTGGTATTGCGTCTTCACAAAGAGGATTCATTCAAGGGAGATCGATGCTGTCGAATGTTGTGGACGTGGAGCACCATGCGATGCTGGCCGCCACAGGAACAGGATGCCGCGATCGTCCTGTTCGACTTCACGGCGGCCTTCCCATCAGTATCGAGGACGTACATCATGGAGATGGCCCGCGCAGCCGGCTTCCCGTCTATGGCCATGGGCGTCCTCGCGGCGCTCTACCACAAAACAGTTGGCGTTCTACTCCTGCACGGCCGGCTGTACGAAGACGTCGCCTTGGAAGCGGGTATCCGACAGGGATGCCCATTGTCGCCGCTGCTTTTCGCGCTGGCTTCCGACAGCCTCCTACGTATTCTCGAGCTGCGACACCCCTCAGCGACAACCAGGGCATTCGCTGACGACACTGCGATGGTCTTACGCTCGTGGGCCCGCGACCACAAAAAGGTGTTCGCTACCTTCAGGGTTTTCGAGACGCTTTCCAACCTGTCGCTGAACTTGGCCAAGACGGTCGTCATCCCGCTATGGGACGCGGATGTGGCGCAACTGCAGCGGGACACGGAGGGAAATCCCTCTTCAGTACAAATCTCTTGGGGTACGACGGGCAAATATCTTGGCTTCTACATCGGGCCAGGGAAAGGCGCCAAATCCTGGAGCAAACCATCGGACAAATATATGGAGCGGTTACAACAATGGCAATGGAGCGAACTGGGGCTTCACTTGGCTATGATGACCTATAATGTGTTTGTCTTGCCGGTGCTCCTATTTGTTGCGCAACTCGAAGCACCTCCACAGGCTGTCTTGGAAATGGAAGCGGCCGCCGTCCGCAAGGTGGCGCCTGGGCCAGGATGGTGGTGCACGCCAGCCGACATGCAGCACGGTTCGGAGTTGGGTCTCTCAGCGCGGATGCGCCACTTGCGCGCCTCTTGCCAAGCTGCCATGCTCCGGACACACGCGTGGGAAGCCCGCAGCACAGGAGGCATACCCTGGAACGAATTGACACGTCAGCTGACAGAGGCGCGGGCTCGCGCCGATCATTTGACTTTGCGAGGATGCTGCCTTCCATGGTTCGCTCAACACACTCCGACTGTGGTTACCAAATTGGTTGATGCGCAGGCGGCCGAGGGAGTCCACATTCATGCCGCCAGATCAGCCCTGGGAGGGGCTATTGTCGGGCCGCTCACACGTCCGGCGGACCAGCGCTTCAAGAAGGGCACGCAGAGATGGATGACCGAGCGCTTGGTCGCGCAAGACAAATACTGCGTGGAACGGCGCCTGCGCGCACGGCTTGCTCGGTGGCGGCTCCCCGACTACCCCGGGAGGTCGGCGCGGCGGGCGGTGCGCCAATTGGTCCGCTTGCGCCGGCTGGTGCCGCCTAGGCTCTGTGCAGCGACATTGAGCACTATCTTCAACAGGTGGACAACGGACCGGCGCATGCGCAGCCTACGAGACAACCAGCGCCCGTGCATTCTGGGGTGCAGCACAACGGCTTGTGATTCTGTTGAACATTACTTTCATTGCCCTGTGTGGCTCGATTGGCAGCGATCGCGCCTCGGGCACTCCGTCGCTCATCACCGCCTGGCTCACGCGGTCTTGGGCGTTGACATGGACGACCAAGCCCTCTGTCTGCAAGCAGTTTCTACATATGTGCTATATCGAACAGTCAACCACATCCGACACCGTAGGTTTCGGAGCGCGCAGGCCCGGTCAGCATACATCAAGCAGTTCATGAACCAACTTGTGCACGAGGCCTGTCGGGGGCACGCTCGGCTCCGCCAGGTATGTCAAGGCAGCGACAGCGCCCGCCCATTACGACGACCACGCGTCGATGCGGCTGCCGCGCGGACAGCCCGCCGGGTCCGACGACGATTGCAATGACACCTCCTCCCCGCCTTTCCTCCCCTCGTGTCCCCCACGGCCTACCCCTCGCTTTCCCCGTCGCCCTTCCCGTCGCCGTGCCCGGCGCCCTACCCCTCGCCCTCCCCGTTGCCCTTCCCGACGCCCTTCCCGTCGACGCCCTGCCCGACGCCCTACCCGACGCTCTACCCGACGCCGTTCCCCATGCCCTCCCCGGCGCCCTCCCCGACGCCCTTCCCGACGACGCCCTGCCCGACGCCCTCCCCGACGCCCTACCCGACGCTTTACCCCACGCCCGCCCCAGCGCCCTACCCCACGCCCTACCTGACGCCCTTCCCTACAGCGGCACGACGACGAACAGTACGACGGCCACCGGCGCCTACGCCGGCACCAACGCCAGCACCGGCGACAGCTTCAGCGCCAGCACCGACGCCGGCATCAAGCCGGCACCTACGCCGGCACTGACGCCAGCACCGACGCCAGCATGCGCATACGCTGGCACCGCCGCCAGCGCCTGCACCAGCGGCAACGCCGGCGCCGGCACCGTTGCCAACACGAGCGCCGGCGCATGCGGTGGCACCAACGCCCGTGCCTACACCAGCATCGATGGCAGCACCGACGCCAGCACCATTGTTGGCGTCTCCACCTGCGCCGGCGCCAGCATCGACGCCAGCATCAACGTCGGCGACTACTCCAGCACCAACGCCAGCGCCTACTCCAGCCCCGACGCCAGCACCGACGCCAGCTCCGACGCCAGCACCATCGCCGGCGCCTTCGGCTGCGCAGACGCCAGCACTGACACCAGCACCCACGCTGGTGCCTGTGCCTTCACCGACGCCAACGCCTACATCAGCACCGACGGCAGCACCAGCGCCGACGCCTATCCCGATACCAATGCCAGCGCCTACACATGCATTCAACCCGCGGTGGGAAAAAACCTGCTCCAGCATCTTATCCCACCCCATGGGATAACGAGTCCGTCACTCACCACATCTATTATCCCCAGCTCCGACGTGCAGCTCCGACGCCAGCCCCATCGTGGGCGCCTACGCCAGCGCAGACGCCAGCACCAACACCAGCACCCACGTTTGTGCCTATGCCTTCACCGACGCCCTCGCCTACACCAGCACCGACGCCAGCACCGACGCCAGCACCAACGCTATTGTCACCTTGTCTCTAAATCTATCCAACAGCTCCTGCATGTCAATGCCCCTTGCAAGGAGAGACAATATCTGTCGTGTTACTGATAGGCTGAATGGGAACTGGCGTGGGGAACTGTGCACTGCTGTCCCGGCCGCGTGGCCGATAGAAGATGGCGTACCGACGCCAGCATCAACACCTGCGTCGACGCCGGCGCCAACGCAGGAGCCTACACCAGCGACAACGCCAGCACCGCCGCCTGCACGAGCACCAGCCCCCACAACAACGCCGACGCCAGCGCCGACGCCAGTACCGACACCAGCATCAACGCTTGCACCGACGCTGGCACCAATTCAAGCGCCTACACCAGCGACAACGACAAGACCGACGCCAGCACGGGCAACAGCCCCTACACCAGCTCCGACGCCAACGCCGACACCAGCTCACCGCTGAGCTGGGCGGCTCACCGGTGTCGCAGGAGCGCTCGTTGGCGCTTACGCCGGCACCGTCGTCAGCACCGTCACCAGCTTCAACGCCTGCGCCGACGCCGGCGCCAACGTAAGCGCCTACAACAGCAACAACGACAGCTCCGACGCCTGCACGAGCACCAACGCCCACCCCAGCGCCGTCGCCAGCGCCGACACAAGCGCACCAGTGAGCTACGCGGCTCACTGATGTCCCGGGAGCGCCCCGAGCGACGAACTGGGGCCCGCCGACGAGGGCAACGAGGGCAACGAAGCGACCTTGGAAATCGTGCGCCCCGTAGAGGCGACGGAGGTGGTGGCAGATAGCCCCAGAATTCGTCCACGACAGGCCAAGGGCCGTGAGTGGCACTTTTGGTCCGCCCCACCGCCTCCCCCTGGGGGCCCCACGCCTCGGGTGGCAGGGACCGCTCCGCTCTCCCCCTCTCCTGCTGCTGCGGCCTCCTCCCTCCCTCCTCTTCCTCTCTCCCCTTTCCCCCCTCGTCCCCCTCCTTCCGCTGTTGCGGCCCCTCCCTCCTTCCTCTTCCCCTCTCCCCCCGCCGTTGTCGTCGTCGCCGCCGCCGCCTTCGCCGTCTTCGTCGCCGTCGTCGTTGCCGTCGGGGGCGGTCCTGCCTTCCTGGGGCTTGTGGCCCCCTCTGGGGGGGGGGCGTCCGATGGTAGTGATGCTGGGCTCAGTCTCCCCGCCCCTCGCCTCCCGCGTCCTCCTCTTCCTGCACTGGTCGGTCTTGTGAGTGGTTTAATTAAGTCTGCAGGCGGGCCTTCTGCCCAGCCCGGGGCGCCCGCCCACCGAGATGCCTCGGCCCCTCCTTTTTTGCGGGGGTGGACGCCTCTCGTGGCCTCGGCGCGCCGCGGGTATGCTACATACCTAGACGTTCAACTTGATTCCTTGCTTGCTCCTGCGTGTACTGCTCTGGGGTGTTTGGCCCGCCAGTGGAGCCCTGGGCTGTGAGCTGGCGTCCATTCCATTTTTTTTCTCCTCCTCTTCTCCCTCCTCCTCTTCTCCTCCTCCTCTCCCGCTTCCGCCTCTGAGTTGATAGGATTCCGGGGATATGTTCTATCAACCATGCTGCCGCATGAGTTTTAACTTAGTTTGCATGGTGAGTCCTCCTTTCTCCTGCCGTTGTGTGAGGCCTCATTGTATAAATGGTCGATGGGACCATATATGGGGAGTGATGCACACACAGCGCCATGATCCTTTCGGCTTATTCGTGTATGACGTTTTCTTTTTTCCTCCTCGTGCAAATGGTCCTGCCTCGCTGCACCGATTCCTTGACACATGCATTTTCCTCACTGTGCGAGTCCAGGGTTTTTGTATTGGGCCTGGCAGGCTGTGTGAGGCTGCGTGCGGCTGGCAGTCGGACTGGAGATATGTGGTGCTTTGCGAGTAAAAAAAAAACTTTGCGCTGGGTCGTGTCTGCATTTTTCCGCAGGAACGCCACAGTCGTCTGACTCAGGTCTGGACAATTCAAAAAACGTGGATGCGGAGGGAGGGGGGGCGAGAAGGCGGATGGACGAGGAAGATGGAGGAGGAAAAGGAAGATGAGGACCAGTGTAAACCGAAAACGCATCAACGATGTCGGACTCAGCCATTCCTCCAAGCTCCCCTGTCATAGGCCGCTACAAGGTCTCATGTTTATTGACGGAAGTGCCCCGTCTGGAGACAGCCGCTTGAAGAACCTGAATCGTTCCAACACGCTGTTCTCGGGACTCCAACGCCACGAATCAACTTGACTTTTGCGTTTTGACGATCCCGAAGCGTGCCAGAACACCATTCACGGGACTCCAACACCGCGATCTAACGTAATTGTTCGGCCTTGGCAGCCCGGAGTCGCTCCCAAATTCTGTTGGTGGAGCATTACCCATGAGAACCCGTGAAACTGTTACAACTGTTTAAGACGAGTGCGTGCGGCGCGAAGGCGAGAACCTCATTTTGAAAAAGAATCCCCTTCAATCCGTGATGTTGTGTTCCTGGCGTTGATGCGAGAACCACATTTGGAAAATTGCCCGCCCTCAATCCGTGAAGCTGTAGCAATTGTGTAAGACGAGTGCACGCGGTGCTTAGGCAAGAGCTGCATCTTGAAACCACTCGCCCTCAACCCGTCGAACTCTTGCAAGTGTTTAAGACGAGCTCGTGCGGCGCTAAGGCGAAAACCACATTTTGAAAACCGCCCGCCCTCAATCGGTGAAACTTCTCCACATTCTTAAGACGAGTGTGCGCGGCACAGAACCACGTTTTGGAAGCAACCCGCCCTTCACTTGTGAAGCGGTTGCCTCTTTTTACGCTTCGGGCTTATAAGTGGTAAAGAAGTCTCTGGCGAAACGCCCGGCTCGCCCTTCCGACGGGCTTCGGGGTGCGACAGGGAGAAATTATTTATGAGGGTTTCGAATGGAGGAGGGGGAGGAGGAGGAGGAGGAGGAGGAGGAGGAGGAGGAGGAGGAGGACAATTGTAAACCCAAGACTCATCAACGATGTTGGAATACACCCTTCCTCCAAGCTCCCCCTTTCACAGGCCCTTACATTCTCACTACGGGAAGTGCCCCGTTGGGGGGCAACTGTGTGAACATCTCGACGCGAGCTAAAACACCAATCTCATTACGTCAACGCCACAAATCAATTTGTTTGCTGCGTCTAGACGATCCGGAACCGTGTCAGGACATCATTCTCGGGATGCCAACACCGCGAATCGAAGTAATTGTTGCGCCCTGGCAGTCCTGAGTCGTTCCAAATTACCATTCCTGGTTCAGGAACGGTTCGTTCGTCATGAGAGCAACTGTTCGAAACGAATGCGCGCGACGCTAAGAGGAGAGCCGCATTACGAAAACCGCCCGCGATCAATCCGTGCATGTTTACATCGAATGTGCGCGCCGCGTAGGCGCGAGCCACACTCGAAAACGACCTGCCCTCAATCCGTGAAGTTCTTGCAACAGATTGCAGCGAGTGTGCGCGGCGCTAAGGCGCCAACCACATTTTGGAAGCTCGCCCTCCGTCCGTGAAGCTGCTTCAGGCTCATAAAGGGTAAGGGCGTCACCGGCGGAACGCCCGGCCCGCCCTTCCGACGGGCATCGTGGTGCGACCGGGAGGAGTTATTATTCATGATTACAAGGACTGAAGGAGGAGGGGGAGGAGGAGGAGGAGGAGGCGGAGGAGGAGGAGGAGAGGAGGAGGGCGAGGAGGGGGAGGAGGAGGAGGAAAAGGGAGAGGGTGAGGAGGAGAGGGGAGCATGGGCGGGAGGGAAGAGGAGGAGAAGGAGGAGGAGGAGGAGAATGAAGAGGAACCCCAGGCTGACTTCTCGCTGGGCGTGGAGCTGAGCCTGCAGGCCATGGAAAGTCAGGCGGCGTGAGCGCGCGCCACTTCAGTCTCATCGGTCTCACGCTCCCCCCTCCTGGCCTTTTGCCCTTTTCGCTCTTTGTTCTGTTGGTGCCTTCTCCTCTCGTCTTCCTCCTTCTCCTGCCCCTCCTTCGCTTCCTTCCTTTTCATCCTCCGTTTCCTCATCCTCCTCCTCGTTCCTCTCCTCCTTCTCCTCTTCCTCCTCCTCTTCTCCCCCGTCCTCCCCGTCCCACAGTCCTCCCACTCCTCATCCTCCTGCCCATCCTCCTGCTGCTGTTGCTGCTGCTGCTCCTTCTCCTACTCCTCTTCCTCCTCCTCCTGGCCGCCGCTCTGGCGCGAGAAGCGCGAGGGGCGGCCAGCACGCGGGGGGAAGGTCACCCGCCGCGGCGCCGCTCAGGACTCGCGATGGCGCGACCCGTGGGCCACTGGGTCTTGCGTGTGCTGGGCTTCAACCCGGTGTTCAGTACAGGGCTGAGGATGCAGGATATGGCGATGAGCTGCAGTAGCATAGACGTAGCCATGTTTGCAGGAACACAGGCTTCCATCGAAGGGCCGACGGAGTATTGCAGAGGAAGATTGGCAGGAAACTGGTGCTGGAGGCGGAGGCGGGCGCAGGTGAGCACACCAACACATCCACGGGGTGCGCCATAATACTCGGGGCGGAATTCAAGGAGCAGCACGCGTGCCAGACATGGGCGAGCCCACCTGGAGCTGCGGGCCGCGCCCTGGCGGCTCGGGTCCGACGAGGACCCTTGGACATGGTGGCCATTGTCATGTACTTCCCGCCGCAGCCCCGTCATGCTCGTCTGGTCCCAAACTACAAGGCCACGGTGCAGTTGCTGACACAATGGTATGATCGCATCTTGCAGCAGTTACCGTGCAGATGCACCCTGGTGGTCAACGCTGATGTGTTTGATGGAGTTGGGATCAGCAGAGTATTTGGACAATGGCCGAGGATTGGGTCCCAGTCACTGGGACCAGGCCGAGCACGAGAGCAACGACGAGGTGGAACAGGAGATATGATCCGCCAAATCAACGAGCGCCAGCGCACGTTCGCAACGAATTCTCGCAGCGGCAAGTTTGAAACACATATTATGGGACGGATGGGCACAGCAGTTGTAGTGGGTATCTTCTTGTCCCAGATTGTATGATAGATCTGTTACGCAAGTTTTCTCCACGTTTCAGTCTGGGGGCAGAGCTCCAGGCATTCGAGGGGGTCCACCGGACGATCACGTTCCCGTCTACATGGGGCTGTGGGGTATACAAGTGTTTGAGGGTACGAAGTCGCCACTTCTACGCAAGACAACACGGACTCATGATGACCTCATGCAGTGCCTGCGCAAGGGTCACAGCCGAGTTGACTTCTTGGGGGCAGTGGAGAGTGGCCTACATGAGACAGAGGATACATGGAGAGCGTTGCTCACACACGAGATGTTCAAACATTTATATGGCAATCTGGTGGGGAAGGGGCAACCGATATTCGGACACGAAGTACCTACTGATCCATCGTACAGGAAAAAGGCCGCTGAACGAGCTGAGCTTCTGAAGTGACGAGCACGGCTGTGGCGGTCGCGGGCGGACATGGGGGAACATTCCAGTGAGCTGATCGAGCGCGAATGGAAGTTAAATGAGATAAGTCAGCGCCTTCGTAGGGAGCGACAGAAATATGAACGGCAACGGCGCGCAGCACTACTGGGCGAGATAAGCGAGGCGTGGCAGGCCCGTCGAATGGCAGAAGCAATGCGATTACGTATCACAGCAGGCGGCCAGGTGCCGCTTTGGCCCGAAGCGACGAGATGGGTCGCTTCTGCGTGGGGGCTACTTCTCAGAGCAGGAGTTGTTGACGCAGTGGGGGAGAAGGGGCAGCGAGGGCGGCGCGTCGGCGCGCGAGATCGACTAGGAGGAATGGTTGGCTGCCCACCCAGCGGGAGACACAACGTGCATCTCGCGCGACGACTGCGAGCTGGCGCAGAAGGACCAATGGAGAATTTCGAAGTACTCCAGGGGGCGACCAAGAGAAGCATCATGCCATCAGGGCCACCGCCTGCAGAGGCATGCCTCATGCGCCTGACCCCCGAGGCGAGAGTAGAGAACAAGGATATTGGAATATGATATCAGAGGGCAGTTCCCGAGATGAAACTATTTGGGGAGATGCCAGAGAGAGGTCTTCGACTCGTTCGGGCTGCGAATCGCACTCCGTCGAGGCGGCGCATGAGTTCGGGGGCCCAACTTCGAAGCCAGAAAAAAAAACGCTCGACCTGGACCTTTGGGCAGCGGGGCGGTTCCAGCGCTGCCGGCGATCGGGGGGGCTTTTTACTCGGGCCTCCCTGGGGCTTCCCATGGTGATGGAGCGCGGTTTCTGCAAGTGCAGACGGCGCGGGGGCGCGACATTGGTCGCGCAGCTGCTGCGCTGGCGCCTCTGACGGGCAGGCGTCTCTTTTGCGTTCGCACATAGGGATGAGGGCGACGCCTTTGCGAGCGGTGCCTGGGCGGCGCTAGGTCAAACAGCAGGAGAGCTACGCGCCGACCCTCGGAGCAGGGATTTGCGCGTTCAGGGTCTTCGTCACAGCGTTATACGGTTAGGGGCAGCGGAGGGCGGGGCGTGCATCAAGACGGGGGAGGGCGGGGCTATGGGGGGCCCGTGCGTCGTGGAGCATGTTAGGGCCGCCTTCTCGAGGCCCCTCTCGCAGTGGCTTCGTCGATTGAGAGAATTTGATTGGCCAGCGTCTAGCCTCGTGGCTGGATGGCAAGATTTCCGAGCCGACGCCCGGGGCTGCCTCTGCGCCGGCGGCATTTTCCGCGCTCGCGCGGCCTCTCCCCGCATTGCAGCGGGGCAATTTTTCGGGCGCCGCAACAGGTTGGCGAGGTATTATCGTCAGAGCTGGGAGGGATTGGCCACGCACCAAACTCGCCTGCGCATGAGGTTCAGCCTTGCTTCCAGGGACCTGGGGCCTTGCAGCGCGGACAGTGGGCGAGGGGTCGGGGTCGAAAACATATTGCGGGGCAGCGTCAGGAGAATGTTCGCTACTCGTGCCCAGAAGTTAGCATGCTGCCATCGGCGACGGTGAAGATTCGTCGCAGAATTTGCGCGACGGCTGAGCCTTACTATGCACTGGGACAGATCTGGCCCCTGAAGTTGCCGTTCCGCTGGAAGTGGACTCTGTTCCTTAGTTTTGTCCAGAGCGCGGCCTTGGCGGGGCTAGAACCGATGCTGCTCGCGGCCCGTCATTATCGCGATCTCGATTCGCTTCTAGCTCGGCAGGGGTGGTCGCGCGCGACGCGGTCCAACAAACGTGTGATGCAGCGTTGACGCCTAGCTAGTTTGGAGACGGAGTTGCGGGTCAGGCGTCTGGGTTGGCGTCGCAGTTGGGCCTTGCCCCCCTCCGATCGCATCCAGGAGCTTTCTCTGACGTTCGGGTCCATGGGGTTGGGCGAGGGGTGCGCGCCGCTATCGCGTGACAGACGATCTCTGGTTCTTGCGCCGCCGGCGTCTCCGTGGCTCCGCCAGATGCAAGCTGATTTCCCCCGTGCGTCAGAATTATTCGACGAAGGAGATTTGCCCGCGCGCGTTGTTCGCTGCCTGGGCGACGTGGCGGAGGCGTATTTTCCAGAGTTTTGGGTTCGGTTGGCTATGCGGAGATCTGGTCGCGAGAGCAGGCAACGGCGACCCCCCTCGGCTACTTGGAGGCGGGTTCGGAGGGCGCGCCATAGAGGAGCCCTTGGAGCACCCCTGGCATTGTGCATTGGCGCAGGAGGAGGGGCAGGCATGTGGGAAGGAGCTTCAAACGAAGATGGACCTGATGAGCCACATGGGTCGCGCACATGAAGACCGCAGTTTTTGTTTGACACCGACCCCCACGAACACTTGTATCGTGTGTAGGATGATATTCGCCAGCCAGTCCAGCGCATGCATGCGCCTCCAGAGGGCCCTCATGGGTGGAAGATGCCCCGCAAAGGGGCTCGGCTGCGCTCTCGGAGCTCCTATCCCCGATCACCTTGCAATGCAGGGTCTGTGGGTGCCGCGCCAGCGACGTTGGCAATCTCGGTGGCCACCTGGTTGAAAGTCATCTATCTGTTGGTGTCGACCCTTCCATGTCAGAGCCTGTGCGCGACGGATCGGGCGGGGCCGAATCGCCCCGCGGCGACGTCGTCACAGGAGGAACAGGGGATGACATTGCGCAAGCCCGCCTGGTCGAAGGGCCCGCCGCCAGGCCCGGCGCCGAAAACAAGGGCGAAGCGGCGTCAAGGAGGAGGCGCGCAGGGCGGCCAACGGCAACGACGCGCTGCACAATCTGGCGGTGATTCTTGCCAGGCTCGCGCTGACCGACAGCCGCGCGCTGGCGGAGCTGACCTGCGCGTCGCGCCGCGCCTGCGACGTCAGCGCGGAGGCCGACTTCGCGGCCATGGACAAGACAGCGGGCGCGGACTACAACGAGGGCTCGCTGGACCTGAAGAAGCGACAGAAAGCAGGAGGGACGGTCGACTTCGCTGCCAGGGGCCCACCTTCCGCGACGATTTTCATGACGGTGATGCGCTGGGTGGCGTCGCTACACAACACGGAGGGGACGGCGCAGGAGATGTGGGTGCTCCCGCTGAAGCAGCTGCGCGCAGCAGATCACCTGGCGACCATGTCGTCGTCAGAAGTTGGATCTCTGGCGTTACACTGGCAGTAGAAGCGCATCAAATCAAAGACAGGGGAGAAACCGATGGGGCAGACTGATCTACACGCTGGACCAAGCACGCCCATTTGGACCGAAGCTGCCAGGGATCATTACAGAGCTTCTGGTTTCAATGAAGGCTGAGAGGAGGATCGGGCCCGTGCCGAGGGCCCCCCTCGAGAGGGACGCGCCGGAACTGCTGTCGGAACAGGGCGGGAAGTGAGGATAGGACCAGCAGGAGAGAAAGTGGGAGACAGCAGCAGCAGCAGCCGCCGCAGCAGCAGCGCCAGTCAACCAGTACAGCCAGAATGTAACGCCCGTCTAGGCATCGGCACAATCACCCCACAGGTGCCACGCGGCGTCAGTAACCAGAGCCCGTTGCGGGCGAGCGAGAGGTTGGCTGAGTTAGTTCGTGGGGGTGTAGTTTCTTCCGAAGTTTTGAACCCTCGACCCCTCCCCTTGCCCACAGTTGCGGTCCTGGAGTGTCCAATGCCCCGCCCATCCAGGGAAAGGGGGGGTCTTCGAAGCCGAAGGGCAAGGGCAAGGGCAAACACGACAGGGTCGTGGGCAATATTTTTTTATCTTGTTTTTCACTGGTCCCCAGTAGTGGGCCCCCTTGAAGCTGCGCGCCGTAGTGGGGGTGCTCGCAGGGGCGGTGCGGCTTCCGTCGCGCGCCACGGGCCGCATCAGACGGTTTGGCGAACAGTAGGTTTCGCCCCTCAGAGTTCCCTTACACTGCAAGGGTAGGCCGAGGCTTGCGGGCGAGTGGCAGCAGCAGTTGAACTCCCACGGGCCGAATCCCAATCCCAATCCTCCGGCTCTTCCTCCTCCTCCTCCTCCTCCTCCTCCTCCTGCTCCCCCTGCTCCGAGTTTCGGCTGGGGTTTTGTCTTCTTGGGCTAAGAGGGGGCTGCCGTCGAGGCCATGCATGGTTCGGTTCCAGGGTTCAGGTGCCAGGCGTGTTTCCTCCGTGCTGAGGCGCGTGGCCTCATGAAGCTTCTGGAAAGAACCCGCCCGCCGTTGCGAGTCGGTATCGGCAACAGTTCCAGCCAGCCCCAGATCGATGTCTGGACCCGCATCTTGTTCATGTTCTGGGAGTTGTTCTCTGGGAGCGGCGATTGTCAGGTGCTCAAATTTCGGCAATTCCCAAGAGAGTTAGCCATTTCCTTTGCAACCGTAAGCCGAAGCTACAGCTGGGGCTGATTTGCAGCCCCCCCCCCCGTGGAAAACTGACACCTGGACCTCTCGCCGTGGCGAGGTTCAAGCTGTTCTCACGTTAGTGGCGGGGGTGACAGGGCGGACTTCGAATTTTGAGGGTTCCACTGGGAGGCCCGCCGCAGGCTTCATAGTGGCACGTCCATGCCGCCAGGGCCCGCCCGCGGGGGGCCAGAGCGCACAGCGTGCTTTGGAGTCGCAGTGCCTGGCGCTGCAGTATCTGCTGCCGCTGTGCGTTGTCCCACGAATACCAGAAACCTACCAGGAGGGAAAAACACACGCAGACACATTAAGCATCGACCCCCCGGAAACTATGGGACAATCTGCGAAAGGGGGGAAACGAACATCAAGAGCATGTGAGAACATATCGAACATCTTGTGATGTGTGTGTGTGTGTGTGTATGTATGTGTGTGCCACTGTCCCCCTGTAATTTAAGCGCGCCCTGAAACGCCTCCCTTGCATGGGGAAGGTGCAGATGGACTGTCGTTGGGTCGCGAGTTTCGCCGTGCGTGCCAGTTCGTTTTCTGCGCTAGGTGTGGTGTGCTGTCGAGCGAGCGGATGCAAGCTTGTGTCCCTGCCGTGCGGCACGGCCCTGCCGCCCCCACGGTCGTGTACCGCCGCTCGCTCCTGCGCCGACGCAGTCACATTTATAACTTGAAGCTCCCGCTTGGCGAGGCGTGCCGCTCCGTCCTACATCGGAATTGCGGAGCCTACTGGTATTGGCTTGTGGACTGAGCTGCGAGCGAGTGCGAGGCACTTCTCTGGGGTGCCCGCCCGCTCGTATCATTCATAGACGGCTGGCCGAGGCAAGGAGCGCCAGGTTTGTTCTAGCAGCAAATCGAACCTCCCAATACTCTTCGAGCTATTCCTGCCCCTCCCAACAAGGCTCCTGGGTTAGCCGCTGCTGCCTCCTCCTGCTCCTCCTCGTTCCTCCCCCTCCTCCTTCATCCTCCCTCCTCCTCCTTCCTTCACCTTTTCCTCCTCTCCTCCTCCTCGTCCTTCCTCCAACCTCCTGCTCTTCCTCCTCCTCCTCCTCCATCACATACCTTACGCGTAGCTCTTCCCTGTCGCGCCCACAGGCGTGTGGGTAGGGCGGGCCGGGCGTTTCGCCCGAGACTCCCCCGCCGTGCGTGATCCTGCAGCCTGAGAACTTTGCAGCATGTCCACGGGCGGCGGCCTGTCTTCACCACGCGTTCTTGCCCTACCGCCGCTCGCACTCGCCTCAAAAGTTCGCAGCAGTTCCACGGGTGGACGTCGGGCCGTCTTGAACACGTGGCCCTCGCCTCAGCACCGTGCACGTGTGCTTTGACCGTCGGCAGCGATTTAGGTGAAGTTCGGTTCCTTTTCAAACTGTGGTTTTCGCTTTCGCTCCGCGCACACGTGCCTTTACATTTTTGCAGCAGCCACACGGGTGGAGGGCGGCTGGTTTTGAAATTGCAGTTCTCGCTTCAGCGCCGCGCACTTGTTTTCCAAAAATGCAACCGTTCCGCGGATAGATGGCGGCTCTGTTTTTTTGCGGTTCTCGTTTTTCGTTTTTGCGCAGCGTGCACTTGTTGTACACGTTTGCAACAGTGTCACAGATGGAGGGCGTGTGTTTTTTTAACATGTGGCTCCCGCTTCAGCGCTGTGCGCATTGGTTGCAACTGGCACAGCTGAGGATTGTCAGGACGCAACAGTGTAATTGACTCGCCGTGTTAGTTGAAATGTTAAAGTCCCAGGCGTGGTGCTCTTACCCGGTAGTCACGTGTAGTCGTGGCGCTGCAGTCCCCAGAATGATGTGTGACACATTGAGGGCTCTCGAGAACGATTGTCTTCCGATTGGGCAATTGCCGCAGTGAAAATACATTATTGTAGGGGCTTGCGGAGAGGGGACTTGGGGGAGGGTCTACTGTATACTGTACATCGTTAGTGCGTCTTGGGTTTACACGGGTCCTCCTCCTCCGCCTCCTCCTCCTCCTCCTCCCAGCGCTCTTCCTTTTCGAGACGCTTCGCGTAAGCCCACCAAGTCTTGCCCCTCGACACCACTCGGTGTCTGGCGATCTGGATCTCTCCGTTGAGCGCCCGCATGTCCAGTCTTTCCTCCGTGTCGGGGGTCGCCGTCCTACGTCCGCCTCCCTGGCTTCCACCTTGGCGTGCTGTTCGTCTTGTCGGAGGTCATCCGCATCTGGGACGTGATCGGCTACTTGAAGTAGCACCTGGTATTGCACGCCGCCCGGATGTTCCCCTTGGCGCTCGCGCTCCTCTGAAGGTCAGTGAGGCTCGCCTCCTGTTTGTCTCTCCCCTGCTCGTTCTTGTCCTCGTTTCGCCCTTATTCCTTCTTCGCGCTAATTTAGGCCGCCTTTTTGCAGTGCCCTGGACGCCGCCCGACTTGCCCGTCGCCGCTGTCGCGATCAAAAAAAGTAAGCCCACCAAGCCAACCAGAAACGATGCCCAGGCGAGTTGTCATTATCAGGCATGTTGGGGAACACGCAGTGTAATAAATATAGGGGCGCCGTCATATCCCAAAAAAGGGGATGATGATGGAGGAGGAACCAGGGGAGAAGGAGGAAAGAAAGGGGGATGGGGAGGAGGGGGGGGGGGGAGGGGGGAGGGGGGAGGGAGGATGATAATTCGGCGAACGAGGAAGAGGAGGGGGAGGGGGAGGGGGGAGGAGGACAAGAACAAGTGATGGGGGGGGAGGACGAGGAGGAGGAGGACGACGACGACGACGAGGGCGAGCAGAAAACCAGAGGCCTCTTGGATGCCTCTCGGAGTTTCTTCGGGTGTCTCTTGACAGCTTCTTGTAGGCCTCGTGGGGCCTTTTGGGGGCCTCGTGGGATCCTTGGGGCCTCTCGAAGCGTCTTGAGTTCCTCGGGTGAGTCTCTTCGGGCCTCTTGGGGCCCCCAAGTTGGGGGTCTCTTTGGGGGCTCTCTTAGGAGCCTCTTTGAGGCATCTCGGGGGCATCTTGGGGGAGCCTCTCGGGCCTCCTGGGCGCCTCGCGGGGGCCTGTTGTGGCACTCTTGGGAGCCTTGGGGTCCATCTTGGGGCCATCTTGGGGGGAATCTGGTGGCCGTAGTAAATAAGGGCCCGCCCCCAGGAGGCCAAAATGTTGCCCAAACCTTGTTCCAAATAGTGATTTGCTTCTTTTCGCCGAGGCCGTTTTGGACTCTGTAGCCCCTTGCCGCCTTCCCCCCCGTACCCAGGGTGGCCCCCCCCTTCAATCCGAAGGGGAAGAAACGGGGGGTGGAAGAGGAACCGCTTTCAACCACCCACGCCCAGGGGGCTGGTGGGATGAGTGCCCCCCCAAGGAGGCCAACGTGTGGTCAACACATTAGTTACATCAATGATGTTGGCCTTCTCGCCAAGGCCTCTTGGGGCGTCAGCTGTGCCTCTGGGAGGCCTCTTGGGACCTCTTAGGGGTCTCTCGGAAGCGTCTTTGGGGCATATTAAGGGGGTTTCTTGGGGACCTTGGGCACCTCTTGGGGCAGTATTGGGGCATCCTTGGGAGCCTCAGGGGCCGTCGTGGGGCCATCTAGGAGGGAATCAGTCGATGGAGGGGCCGTAGTACATTAGGGTCTCTCCCCCGAGGAGGACCACATGTCTTCAACACCTTAATGTAATCAATGATCTGGGCTTTCTCGTCGAGGCCATCTTGGACGCTCTAACTGCTCGCGACCCCCCCCCGTCCAGGTCCAGGGCCGGGGGTCCACCGAAGGGGAAGAAGGGGGGTTGGAAGAGGAACCGCTCTAAACCAATGGGCTGGTGGGATTCCTCCTGTGCCTCCCCATCCTGCTTCTCCTCCACCTCTTCCTCTGTCTCCCTTCTCCTCCTAGCCCCCCCCTCGCCTTGACCTGCCTTGAGCGTGTTTCTTTAGTGCTTGGGGCATGACAGGCGTCATGGACCCCGCCCCCCCCTTCTATGACGTAGCGCTCCCCCCCCAGTGCGCACCGGGCACTGCCGCCGTGCGCATCGGGATCCGCATCGGTGTCCGCATGGGAATCCGCATAGGAGTCTGTCCGCATTGGGAATCTCATGGGGATCCGCATAGGGCTGCGCATGCGCATCCGCGTCGGGATCCGCATAGGGATTCGCATAGGGCTCCGCATGGTAACGCGCATGGGCATCCGCATAGGCATCAACATCGGGATCCGCATCGGGATCCGCATAAACATCCGCATAGGGATCCGCGCAGGGATCCGCATAGGGATCCGCCTAGGGATCGGCATAGGGATTCGCATAGGACCCGTAGTGGGATCCGCATGGGGATCCGAAATTGTGATTTTGTGTTCCCGCTAAAGACTGTTCCTCCTCCTTCTCCTCATCCCTGTCCTCCTCCTCTTCCTCTTGCTCCTCCTCCTTCTTCGGCGGTCTGCTGGTGCAGGGGTCATTTGAAGCAGAGAGTGGGGACGTAATGGTCTCACAGCGGTGCGAGAAGGAACTCGGCCAAAAACTAAAGAGAAGCTCGAACTTGTACCGATGGATTCTGTTCTTCTCAGCATCCTGTTCCTGCTGTTGCCGCTCCTCCTGTCCCACCCTGCGCCTGCCGCGTGCCCCCAGGCCGCGTGGTGTTCACGGGCGCTGTGGTGCTTGCAGTGGCCATGGCGTGCGCGGACGTCGTGGGGTCAAACTGCGGGACTGTACGCAGGGCAAGAAAGCACAATAATTTCAAACAAATTACATCATGAATTTGATAAGACCGGCCGCCCCCGCGATTTGCTTGCATGTGGCCCCGTCGGGACACCAGATGTGCGCGGCGGCCGTGTGGTGCGACGTGTGTGGTGCACGCAGATGGTGCTGAAATGATCTTGGCTTGTGGCCCCTGGTCGTGGCTCGTGCGCACACGCCCTGTGGTGCACGCAGAAGCGCTACAATTGCCTGCGCTCCCCATTCCTCCCCATTCCTTGCCAATTCTTTTCAAGGGCGCTCACGGGCGTCGTGGGCTCAAAGTGCAGGGGTGCACGCAGGGCAATTAAAAACACAAATCACAACTAGTTCAGATATGGAATTCGATACCATCGGCCGCCCCCACGATTTTCTGTTTCGCCGGGACCCTACAAGGTCCCAGTGGTACACGCAGGCCTTGCGGTGCGCGCAGGTGTGCTGAACTGGTCGTGGCTCGTGACTCGTGGCCCCTGGTCGTGGCTCGTGCGCGCAGGCGCTGTGGTGCACGAGGAAGTACTACCATTTTACCTACCCCCGTCGTCGTCGTCGTCGTCGTCGTCCTCGTCCTCGTCCTCGTCCTCGTCCTCGTCCTCGTCCTCGTCCTCGTCCTCGTCCTCGTCGCTCGTCGCTCGTCGCTCGTCACTCGTCGCTTGTCGCTCGTCGCTCATCGTCGCCGTGCGCGCGGGTGTGGCTGTGGTGCCGGAGCCACGCGGCAGGGGGGGGCGATACGTCGTACCCCCCCCCCGCCCCCCCGCCAAGAGGTCCGTCATCGCCGAAAAGAAAGAAACGCGCCCCTTCCTCTTAGGGGGAAGGGTTCCAGGAGTTGGATTCGGAGGTCTTGGCATGTTCTACGTTTCGGGCTCGCTGGGGGCTTTCCCGAGACTGGGGGGCCACAGCGGCCCAAGCGAACAGGGGGCGACCCCGCCCCCCCCCAAAAAATCCATCCACCGTGCCCCCGTTCCCTTGCTGTACCTCTACCATCTTCCATCCTCCCCTTGTCCCTCCTCCTCCTTCTGCTCCTCCTCCTCGTCCCTGACACCCTGCCCCCTGCTCACCCCCGTGTTCTACTCCTCCCTCTCCCTCTGTCTCCCTCTTCCTCCTTCCCTTGTCGCCGATTTCCCCTCCTCCTGTCCCCCTCCTCCTGCTCCTTTTCCTCCTCTTCGTCCTCCGCCTCCCATTCCTCCGCCTCCTCCTCTCTCTTCTTGTCCATGTTCTTCCTCGTCCCCTTCCTTTCCCCCCCCCCTGCCGTGAGGACCTCGACACTGGCCGCTGGGCGTACGACCTGGGTGGGTCGGGCGCGGGCGTGCCCGAGAGGCGCCCCGCCCCCCCCCTCCCGCCCGACACGCCGCGCCGACGAAGCCATCGTGGAGGGGGGGTAGGGGTGCACGTCCTCCTTCTCCTCCTCCACCTCTTCCACCTCCTCCTCCTCCTCCTCCTTCTCCTCCTCCTCCTCCTCCTTTGCTCATCTTGCTCCTCCCCCCGTTCTCCTCCTCCTCCTTTTCCTCCTCGTCCTCCTCCTTCCCCTCCTCCTCCTCCTCCTCCTCCTCCTCCTCCGCCTCCTCCTCCTTTTCCTTTCCTCCATCACCTCGTCCTCCCCCTCCTCCTTCTCTTCCTCCTTTTTCCCAGGCTCCTCCTCCTTCTCCTCGTCCGTGTCTTCCTCCTATTTCCCCATCTCCTCCTTCTCTTCCTGCCCGACGTCCTCCTCCTCCTCCTCCTCCTGCTCCTTTTCCTCCTCCTCTTCCTCCTCCTCCTCCTCCTCCCTCCGCCTCCTTCCGTAGCCATTTTGGCTCAAGTGCCATTCCCGCGCGCGCGCAGCCCCGGGACCCGAGCGGTGACTCTGCAGGCGCGGAGGCCATGGAATGTTCATGAAGCTCCTGTTCTGGTCGACGATCCTCTACACTGCAAGCGCGGTGATGCTCACGGCCATTGGAGGTGCTCCATGGACGTCCCAAGCTGCAGGCGCGGCGACTCCCTCATCAGCTTCTACAACTCGTACGACTTCGACTCGTACCCCGAACCCTCTTCGACCCCGCGGACGCCGTTCCCTCACTGCACGTGACGCCCGCGGGCGACGAGCTGTGGAAAAGGGACTTTTGCGTCCACGTGCTGGTCCTAAGCTGGTTCGGATCTCTGTTCCTTCAGCCGTCTCGCGCGAGGCGAAGGTTCGGGCTTGCGCGACGGACAACGTGCGCAAGCTTGAGCTCAAGACTGGGCTCCACAGGCGCAACGGCTCCGAGCTGTGCGCGGTGGCGTCTGCCCGTGGACACCTCACCCCACAGGAGGAGCTAGACTTCAACAAGTACCGGAGTACGGCTGGCAACATCGCTCGACACAAACGCTGTCCGGCAAGGTCGAGGAGCCCTCCATCTCCGCCGCCCGTCAAGCGCGTCGCCTGGGCGGACACCTACGACGCGGACTTCCCTGCGTGGGATCCCGCTGCCGCCGCTGACAACATCGGCGAGAACATGCCTGCGGCCAACAGCTTCGAGCCCCGCGTCGACTCCATCGAGCCGGGTACCCGTTCCAGGTTGTTTGGGTCCTCCTGCCATTGTGGCTCAAACCCAGCGCTCCCCAGCGAGGCGACCCTCGATAGTATCCTCCACACAATCAAGAAGCGGACCCTCGATAAGGTGGACGAAAAGCTTCTCGCGGGCTTCGAACTTTTGTCGGCCTCCAACGCCAAGCAGCTGCCCACCCTGTTCGCTACCTCGGTCAAGCCCGTCATGGATTCCCTCCAGAGTCAGGTCGCCCAAGAGATCATCGACATCCGCTCCGAGCTCGGCGCTGCGTACGACTCGCACATCCTGACCCTCGACATCCACGAGATTACAGGTGAAGTTCACGCATCTGGAGTTGACGCACGGCGTGCAGCAGATGAAGCTCACGGTCGCCTTCATGCCACTCGCCGAGCAGGTGACGAATCACGCCGAGTGGTAGAACTTGTTCACACTGCTGCGGCTGACGTTCGCTCATCGGTAGCAGAAGTTCGCACTCATCCAACTGAGCTGAAGACGCAAATCACCCAGCTGGGGCTGTGCGTCAGAACCTGTATAAAGAGCTCCTGGACACAGTCGACCAGAGGCTTGAAGCTCATCGAAGTGGACACCGAAGAGATGCAGCAGCATATCGACTCCATGGAGCAGCACGTCCAGTTCTTACAAGGCCACGAGCAGTACCCTGACAACCGCGATGGCTCTCCCCATTTCGACAACTACGTTGCCAGCCGCCTGCATCAGGTATCCAAGGCACTGCCGTCACCGACTCGCCCAAGCCGCTGACACAGTCCGAGGCCACCGCGCTGCCCATGCCGTTCAAGACCCTCACCACGCCGCTTCCGACCGCGTCCACCGAGCTGAAGTTCGACGAGGCCGCCGATGCGGAGGCGACACAGTCCGAGACCGACGAGCTGCCCACCCCGAGCGAGATCTACGAGCTGCAGCAGCAGATCGCGTACGAGCTGGAACCCGACGAGATAGAGCTCAACCCAGAGCTCGAGCACGTCGAGCCGGCCAAGGAATGTTGCGACGCCTCTGGCTTTTTTTGACATCTACCCACTTCGGCAACCTTCTCGCGCACATCCAGAAAGCCGACTGCTGCGACGACTTCGCGAAGGTTCTGGACTCCATGGCATTGTGCATGCCGCAGTCTGAGCTGAAGGCGGCGCAGTCTGAGTTCGACGAGCTGCTCATGCCGAACGAGACCAACGAGCTGCAGCAACAGACCGCTTACGAGCTGGCGCGCGACGAGCTGGAATTCGACGAGCTGCAGCAGCCGCCCGCGTACGACGAGCTGGACGAGTTTGACGAGCACGCGCTGCAGCCTGAGTTCGGCCAGCTGTTCTCGCCGAGCGAGGTCGACGAGCCCAAGTTGCATTTCGAGAGTGACGTGCTCCTGCGGTCCTCACTTCTTCGTTGCGGCCTGCGCCGTCTCCTTCACAATATACTATATCCATATCAACATCCGCTGAGGACTAGACGCGCGGCGACTGACAGGAGCGGGATCACTTGCCCTCTTCTCGCGTCTTGTCCGCTTGCCCTCGTCTCGTCCCCCTCTGTGTACGTGCACTCCTCCCCCCGCCTCCTCCTCCTCCTTCTCCTCCTCTACCTCTCCTCTCCCCCACCCCACCCTTCTTCCCCCTTCTTCCCCACCACGTCCTCCTCCTCCTCTTCCTCCTCCCCCTCCTCCTTCTCCCTCTTCTTCCTCACCCCTTCCTGCTCCTCGCCCGACTTTTTTGACGTTGATCGAACCTGAGGAACAAACTTGTGGCGTCGGTGAATCAATGCAAACACATACACCGCCGACTTGGGCGAAGAAACAACACAGCATTCGGCTGGAGAGGCGAGCGCTGCGGGAAAACAAGTGCGACAAAGACAAGCGGCAGAAAGAGGCCCTCATGGGTGCAGGGTAAGCGTTCGCCACCAGCACAGGGGGATAAGTGGACAAGAGACAAAACACGACAAGCTGAGACCATGATTCATGAAGAGCGTCGGGGGGCAAGGAGGGAGAAATATGTGTGCAAGCCTGGTTCTAGCGCAAGCTAAGGTCTGAGTGTGGCATTGTAGCAGCTGTCGGAGGTATCTCCTGACCCAGGCTTCTCTTGTCGTGTTGCATCGTGTCGTCTTGCCTTGTCGCTCTGTCACCTCCCCTCTCGTGTCCTGTCCTCCCGCTCTGTCGTTTCTGCGCTTTGGGCTCGTCGTTGCTTCCCCCTCGGTTTCGTATTCTTCTCCTCCTCGTCATCCTCCCTCTCTCTCTCTCGGCACTGTGTGTGCGTCGGTTTCCGCATCGAAACTGTATGGTGCATGCCGCTCCCAGTGTAAAGGTTTGCCCGGCCCCCCTGGGACTGGTCCCAAGCAAGAATGAACAACAAAACCCAGCCAACCCCGAGCAATCCTCCACCCTCCCACCTGCTAATCAACAGCCCGTCACATTCTCTAGTCGGGATGGCAAGGTACATCGCGTAAACACTAACAGAACAGGCGGCGTCAGAAGCAAAAGGTAAGATGCAGACGTCAGAGGTGGAATGAGGAAGAAACCGTTAAGGCTGGCGCATTAGAAGGCTGGCCTGTGCTGTGTTTGCAGACTGCTGCAACCTGCTGAACAAATGTGGCCGCGGCCTGTAGTCCAGGGGGCTCGGTACTCTGCTGGGCTCTCCCCCTATCAGACAATACCTGCACCCAGTATCGAGTCATATTGCATCAGAGGAGAGGCTAACGCTGTAAAAAGAGAGCGCGCGCTAGGTGGCAGTTCTTGGGTTGCCGCCCAGGTTTTTTCGGTTCAACCCGAGCCTCCATGGTCACATGACCCCATATGGTGTTGCTAGTTTTTCGGGTTAAGCGCGAACCCGTAGTAACAGCTGACTGGTAATTGTAAAGGCTGGCGCGTGGTTGCTTGGCCTGTATGCGAGTTGTGGCAAATAATTGGCAGAACGCTCGAGAGCAACGATGGGCCAGTTGTCTAAAAAGCTGAGGCTGGCCATACGTAATGGCTGGCTAATGAAAATAGTAAAAAGGCTTGCTAAATGCTTGGGATTGTCGTATCAAACCCCCCACCATCCCCAGCCTAACCCAACCGACCCATCCCAGTCACCGCTCTCAGTAAACAGTACGGCAAGCTGGTGAAACATGGACGCAGAGGCTAGCGATCCATGCTGTAGGGCCACGCCCTAGGGTAGCTATACCCGCTAAATACTGAGGCTGGCCACCCAGACTGGCTGGCATGTGATGTCTAAGTGCTCGCAGCTGTCATTTTAAAGTTGGCCGATCGGGGACCAGTGCTGAAAGTACAAGCGCGGAACTGGACAGCGCGGAAGTTGAGAAGCAAGATGTGCAAGTGTGGCTTGCTGTGAACCACCACCCGTCCCCGGCATCCACCGCTTTATCCCCACCCTAAGTAGGTTGGCAAGCTGGTCAGGACATCGCACCGCCAGCTCTCCATATCGCTCTGCTGGGTCGGTTCTGCCTGGCCGAAGGCAGTGGATCCTAGGAGGCTGGGGTTGTATGGCAGAGATCGGTCTAGCAAGAGCGAGTGGAGGCAGACGTGTAGCAAGCTTGTAGAATATGGACACGTCGGCTGGTAATATCTGTGGTGGGGCCTGGCCCTGATGTATGGGGGGGGGCTGACATTAATGTGCGTGCGTTTTTGAGGTTGGGGAGCAAGATGTGCTACTGCGGCCTGCTGTGGGAATCACCCGTGCCCAACCTTCACCCTAAACAATCGCAGCCAACCCGCATAGAAAACAGTACAACAAGCTGACGGAGACAGGGCGTAACGGCAAGAGCGCCGAGCGCATCGAGAAGCATGGCTGAGAAGGCCGTGTGTGACCACGCGTGCGGCTCGTCAGCAAGCAGTTGCCACGGGCGGGGGGAGCAGGGGAGACACCACGCCGAAGGAGGTGACCGCCGAACTCCCATGTATCTGCAAGCGGACACACAGGAGCTCAGCGTACACCAGCCAACAGCGAGGCACGACCCTTGGGGGGGGGGAGAGGCCAAGGGCCCTCAGGAGGAGCGGGAAGGGCACGAGAAGAAGGAGAGACGAAACGACCGAGACGGCGGGCGCAAGGAGGAACGCAGAAGGCGCCGTCTGACAGTATTTCGCATAGAGCTGTGAGGCCTTCTTACGACAAAGGAGCAGGGCTAAGCAAGAGCGAGATCACAAGTCAGACGTTCTCGCTGTGCGGTAATCGATGTTCTGAACGTCGTAGCTGAGGGGGATGTGAGGTCGTAGCCTTACCAAAGCACTGTGTATGATAGTAGTTGTTACTCTTCGCACTGCTGTCCCATCGTTGGCCCCGCACTCGTTGTGGTAATGTGTGGTTATAGACTGTTGTGTCACGCCAGTAGTTTTGAAACGTGCTTGTCATGTCTAGACAACTCCGTGTGGGATTTCTGTGTTTCCCCCAGTAGTGACTGCCGTCAGCGTGCGCGATTGGAAACCCTGGTTTCGGTGTTGGTGGCGCGCTGTGCTCAGGTATTGAGAGCTTGGGCTTCGGCATGCTTGGCGCTTCCAATTCGCTAGCTATCTCCTGTCGCTGTCGTAGTTCTGCATAGCGTAGGTTGCGCTGTCGCACTTCTGCTGCATGTTTGCGTAGTGTCTCCATGTACTGCAACAACCTCTGATCGTTGCCGTCTTCGACGCAGTGCTTTTCGAGGTGCTCTGTACATGTAGGCATTGGGGAGTGGATCCTGTTTGTCCGTCTTCGAGTTGGATCGGTGGCGCCTTTGGTCGAACGTAGATTGGCCTGGTGGCCAACGTTTGTGATGCTAGCTCTGATGCTGGTATTCTGGTTAGCCAGAGCTGTGTCCGCGCAGCCTTTGGAGGTGGGCAGCTGATTGGGATCCTGAGGCTTGGTGGAGGTGGGTGGATTGGGCTTCTGGCCGCTCGGGTTGTGCTGGGCTGCTGAGTGGCGGGTGTGTTAGCACATGTTGGTTGCTGGTCAGGCGTGGAAGTAGTTTCTTGTTGCGTGTCTGCCGCTGATGGTTGTGCTAGCTGTGGTGGGTCTTCAGTGGTGCAGTCGCTGCTGTAAGAAGTTGATGTTGTTGTGGGGCTTTTGTAGTAGTCTTCTGGTACGTCGATTGGGTGGCACATTCGCCGCAAGAGGTGTGCAGTATCCTGAATGCGTACTGCCCAGGCGTACTTCTTAGTGTCGTCGTCGTGGCAAGAGCAAAACCATTGTGAGACCGAGAGTCTGGCCTGGTTGGTGAAGTCATTCATTACTGTCGCGGGTTTTTGGGTCAGTGAGGTAACGTGTCTAATGGCTGCTACTCTGTAGTCCTCGTCGAGTGAGTAACACTATGCGAAGCACGGTATGTTGTGTTCTAGCAGAAGGCGTGGTTGGTTATGTAGACGTTGCCGCCATGGTGGAAGGTATGAGTCTGCCGGCGTTGCGCTGTTGAGCGTTATGTCCTTAGTTGGCTCGGTATTTGGAAGCATACATGTCGGGAGTCGAGTCGCATGGGGGTCGGGCCTGAGCGCTGAATGATGTAGGGTTTCATGATGGTTGTTGTTGGTGAAGCACTCGCTGTTTTAATGATATGCGTATCCGAGCCCGTCTGGTAGCAGCAGGTGGTCGTTTGGAACACGGTAGGTGTAGGTGTTGTTGGCTGCGTTGTAGTAGACTTTGTAGTGCCAGTTGTCCTCGTCGCCTTCGTCGTCTTCAAGTTTGGTCCGCTGTATGCTATCCAGCCTGTCGGGCAGTGCATACCGTGGGACGTAAGAATGAGGGGCGTAGGAGTGTACTTCTAGTCGTCGCCGTCATCAATCTAGCTGCCTTCGTCTTCAGAGCCACCTGTGGATGTCGGTAGTACAGCGTCGAACACTTCGTCTCAACAAGGGTTGTGGGTGGTGATTTGCTGCCGTGTTTGAATTGGAGATGCTGCGGGTGTTGGCAACTTGGGTTTCTGTAGCCGCGTAGGTGCATGGGTCGGTGGTGGTGGTGGACGCTCTTGTTGGTGATCTCTTGTGGTTTCGACGTCAAGCTGAGGTATGAATTGGCGTAGTGTTGTTGGTGCGTGTGGCCTGAGCAGTAGTTGCGGAGTCTGTCTTCATCGTCGTATTCTATTTTCTTCGACCATTCTCCTTGCTCTAGCTGATGTTGAATCCAATCGTAGAGTAGGTGGGGTCTGTCTATGTCGGTCCGTATCCCTTTCATCAGTTTGGTCGGTCTGTCAACAAAGGTCGTGCCTCGTGGATGCGGTCAGTGTATCGCAGGCATGGCCTGAATTGACCCGCTGATCTTAAACTAGGGTCGCACGTGACGGCGTGGGTGTAAGTTGACTACAGGTGTGGGCGTGGACCCGACGATGGCTGGTGGCCAGGCAGGATTTCCAGGAGTTGGCGATACGAGCTCGTAATGTGTTGCTGGAGGTTGCGGATGTCGTGGTGTTAGTGGTGGTGGCTCTCTCACCGTACTTGTCCATGTATTTAGCGAGGCCGTGATGTAACCGTCGACCTCTTGTAACTCGACGTAGTTTGGTTGCTCGTGCGGTGTCGATGGTGTAGCGTGTTTGTGGTACTTGTTGGCGGCTGATGTGGACCATGGTGGATGGAGAACAGCTGCACCCGACGTGTGGGGTACGTTTGCCAGTAATCTGTTGAGTGAAAGTGATTCAGATCCTGAAGCAATGTTGCTCCCAGGGTCGGTCATTGAGCTGACGAAAATGTGATTCATTATCGTCTCGTACTTGGTCTGTAAGCCACTGTTCTCGTCTGGCGAGAACTGGTATCGCTTTGTGTGCTGCTGGTCGTATAATTTGTATACTGTCTCCTTGAGGTTCTTCTCGGCGCCGTCTTTGTTCTCGTGGAGCTGCCTGTGTCGTACCATGTCGTGGCCGATGTCGTCGTTCAACTCACCACATGTGAGTTCGACCATGGCTGGTCGGCGTCGGTCATGGTCCTCAGTATTGTTCGGTCTGGATGTTTGGTCTCCCCTGTAATCTGCGCGGTGGTAAAATGCGATGTTGTATGGTCGCTGTGCCTAGTGGCTGTATATGTTGTCGTGTGAGCTCGTGGCCTTCGCTTTGCTCAAAACGTTTTCAAGTCGGGTCTTCAGTAGTTCGAGGTCGCCAGGGTAAATGTCTGGTAAGCCGGCCACTGTGATGTGGTTTTGCTTGGCTGTGTATGCCCACCTTCGCTTGGTGGGTGCTAGGGCAAATTCGTGTCCCAAGCGCAAGGACATGTAAACGGAGTTCTTGTCGAGGTTTACATTGTTGACATCGTCTTGTTTGCTTCTTTGTACTTGTGCCCTGAGCCTGGATGCTGTGTTAGGGTCGTAGTGGTCTGGTTTTGCTGTACGTTGTAGTGGCTCGTAGATGGGTGTCTTGTTTTTGCTTTTGAGAAGTGGTGGAAGATCGTCGTTGCAGTCGTACCCGTCGTGGTTTGAGATTGTACGGTAATGCTGTTCACATATCTTATATCGTTCACGTGTGAGTTGGTCGTCGCGTTTCTCGGAGCACGTCATGTATATTTCAAGTGCAGGTATAAAAGCGAATCGTGGTGAGCTTGAACGATCATCCGCGTGTAGCAGTCTAAGGGATATGGATGTGATTCTGCATGACAGTGAGCGCGAAATGGAGAGCACCAAATGGCACCAGGTAGGTCATCACTTGAGCCGATTTTGCTGCGGCATTTTGCAGTCAAATGCTGTTCTTGAAAGCTGCTGCGTATGCAAAATCATTGCAATGAGTTCGGTTACGACGATTTCGATGCATTTTGTCTCGGTGTCAGGCGTTCTTCCCCAAGAGCATCGTGTCTACAGTCGCTCCTTCTTGAAGGCTCGAATATCGTCCTGTCTGATGCAGTGGTGCGAAAAATGTCCTTGTGGTCTATCCCTGAGGTCCTTATCCGACTCCTCCGCCTCCTGAAGCCGGAGGCGCTCGGTTAATGCTCGAGTCTGTCTCACGGCGAAAAAACCTGTGTCCATTCGGCTTATGCCGGAGCAGAAGGCCCTTTGCAGGCGGCGTCCTTTGTTACATTGCCGCGTCAGCGGCTGCAGTTTCCTCATTGCATAGCAGCCTCATCCTCATTCCGTCCTCATCCTTGTCTTTATCCCCGTCCTCATCCTCATATTTCTCGCCTCCTTTTGCTAGGATCCTCTTTTACCAGTCATCATCATCAACAGCATCATCATCATCATCATCATCATAATCACAACCATCGTCATAGTTACAAACACCACAGCCCCACTCATGATAAGCACCATGATCATCAGCTTCACCACCAGCAGTTCCACCGCACCAGCAACATCATTATCATCTTCATCAGTATCCTCATCACCACCAGCATCATCGTTATCGTCTTCGCCGTCATTATCATCATCACCATCATCACCATCACAACATTTTACATCGCCCTCGTCTCTTGCCCCCGCCCCCGCGCAGAATACTTGGTGCCGATCTTCGCTAGCCGCCAAGGCTGCTGCCGCGCCCGAGCATCATCATCATCATCATCATCATCATCATCATCATCATCGTCGGCATCATCATCATCATCATCATCAGCATCATCATCATCATAGTCATCGTCATCATCATGACCATCACCATTATCCAGTATTATCATCATCATCTTCAGTTTCACCTTCACCACCACCATCATCATGGCCATCACTGTTATCGTAATCGGCACTTTCATCATCAGCATTATCAGCAGCATCTCATTAACAGCATCAACACCACAACCACCACCATGGTCATCCTTACACGCATCACAGTGCCAATCATCATGAGCACCATCACCATCAGCTTCACCACTATCACCAGCTTCACCACATCAGCATCAGCATCATCATCATCACCACCATCACCACCACCATTATCATCATCGTCATCCCCATCAACAATATCATCACCATCATCATCACCATCACCATCATGATTATCACCATCTTCACCTTTACCACCATTATTATCATTACCATCGTCATCATCATTTCCAGCATCATCATCGTCATCATCAGCAGCTTCACCATTAAAACATTCACCTTTATCATACTTACAAGCATTACATACATCATCACCATCATCCAACATCATCATTGCAAGCATCATCATGACCATCATCATCATCACCATCACCGTCATGATTATCATCATCGTCAGCTTTACCGCCTTCATTATCATCACCGCCGCTATCATCATCATCACCATTACCATCATCATCATCGTCATCATCATCGTCATCATCATCATCTCCACCATCATGATTATCATCTTCTTTACCCTTACCACCATCATTATCCTCACCGCCGCCATCATCATCATCATCATCATCACTATCATCACCTTCACCACCATGAGTGTCATTGCCATCACCTTCGCCACCATCATCTTTACCATCACCATCGTCATCATCAATCGCATCACCATCGCAACCGCCACCTCCATCATACTTACAAGCATCACAGTCCCTACCATCAAGAGTACCATCATCATCAGCTTCACCACCATCATCAGCTTCACCACATCAGCAACAGCAGCAGTATCATCAAGATCATCCTCTCCATCATCAGAACCATCATCATCGGCATCGTCATCATAATAAACATCATCATCACCATGACCACCATCACCATCGCCATCATCGCCATCATCATCATCACCAGCACCAGTATCATCTTCACGTCGTCACCATCAACATCACCGGTATCATCATCATCATCATCATCATCATCATCATCATCATCATCATCATCATCATCATCATCATCTCTACCATCATCACCATCACCATCATCATTATCTTCATCACCGTTACCATTACCAGCATCATCGTCATAATCATCATCATCGCCATCGTCATCATCGTCATCATCATCTGTGCCTACACCGTCATCCTCATCACCATCATCATCATCGTCCTGGTCATCGTCATCTTGATTGTCATAGTCATCATCATCTTCATATACCTTTATCATCAGCAGCATCATCGTCATCGCCATCGTCATCGTTATCATCATCACCATCGTCATTATCATCATTTTCATTATCACCGATATTAGCATCACACTCATCATCGCAATGATCGTCATTATTCTCATCATCGTTATCGCCATCGTAATCGTCATTGTTATCATCGTCATCATCACCATCCTCCCCCTCGTCTCTTGCCCCCGTGCGCAGAATACTTCGTGCCGAGCAGCTGCTGGCCGCAGGAGTTGCTGCCGCGCCTGAGGAGTGCCCCGCCTCGCCCGCGTCCCCCCCGCAGCCACCTCCGTCGGAGATCCTGCAGGAGGGGGGCCCAGGACGAGGCTTTGCAATGCAAGCGAAGTGCGAAGGCCTTACGGCCGGTGCCGCCGACCCTCTGTGCTAGCAGGAGGAGGAGGGTAAGGAGGAGGGGGAGGAGGAGGAGGAGGAGGAGGAGGAGGAGGAGGAGGAGGAGGAGGAGTAGGTGGAGGAGGCGGAGGAGAAGGATAGGGGCGAGGAGGAGGAGGAGGACCAATGTAACCCAAGACTGGTCAACGATGTTGGAGTACACCCCCCCTCCAGGCTTCCTCTTCATAGGCCCCAACAAGCATTCATGTCCACTGAGGGAATTGGAGGCAACTGTTTGAAGATTCTGCAACGTGCCTAAATACTGTTCTCGAGACTCCAGCGCCACGAAACAAGTTGACTGCTGCGTTTTGGCGATCCTGAGCCGTGCCAGAACACCGTTCCTGGGACTTACCACTGCGAATCAAGGTACATGTTGCGCCCTGACAGTCCTGAATCCTTTTACAGAGATATTTCTGGTACATGAGCCAAGGGAGCACGTGAAACTCTTACGATTTCTTGAACGAACGTGCGCTTTGCCAAGGCGAGAGCTACATTTTGATGAACCCGGCGCGACCCCAAGTAGGGGAAAGCTTCTTATTGTATGGGCGCAGTGCTTTGCATTGCTTCGCATTGCTTGGCATTGCTTGGCATTGTTCTGAAATGGCACAATCAGGATACGAGGCACCAAGGGCGGGGAACTTGGGGAGCCCAGGGTGCCCGAGAAACCTAGTGGCAAAGTAACAATGTGAGGCAATAGTCCTTAACCAAGTAGGAACCCCTTAGTCAAGCCTGATTTGGGAAAAGGAGCTGCCCGCAATCCGCGAAACTCTTGCACATTCTTGCAACGTATGTGCGCGGCAATAGGGCGACAGCCACATTTTGAAAACGACCCGCCCTCAATATGCGAAGCTCTTTGCAATTGTTTAAAATGAAAGTGCACGGCGAGCGCGAGAGCCACATTGTGAAAACCACCCGCCCTCAATCCGCGACAATCCGCGCAACTCTTGCAATGTTTTAAGGCGAGCAAGCGTGCGCGGGGCTAAGACGAGAGCCACATTTTGAAAACCGCCCGCCGTCAATCCGCGAAGCTCTTGCACATTATTAGACGAGTGCGCCCGGCGCTAAGGCGAGAGCCACATTTTGAAATCCACCCGCCCTCCATTTGTGAAGCTGCTGTCAACCTTTACACTTCAGGATTGCAGATGGAAAGAGCGCCAGTGGATGCCTTCGTGATTGAAAAGGGAGGCAATTCTTGCAGAACCCCCCCTTCCGCTCCCCCCTTCAAGGGGGGGGGGGGCGTATTCGGACCTCCCCTCTTTCAAATGGGGGGTTGAGGGTTTCGGTCCCCCCTCCCGTCCCCCTCTTCTGGCTCTGGAGAGGGGGGGGGGGGCGATTTCGGACCCCCCCCTCTTTGCGCAGGACAGGGGGGGCAGGAGGGAAGGCCCTTCCAGCGCTGGAGCGCCGGTGCGGTAGGGTTAGGTTGTTCGGGTAGGGGCTAGGGCCAGTGTGGTCGTGTTAGGCTGCTAGGGTTAGGGAATTAGGCTTAGGGTTAGGGTGCTGGGGGGAAGATCTTAGAGTGCGGGTGTGAGGGTTCGGGTGTTACGGTTAGGGTGTTGGGGAGCAGGGAAGTTTAATTAGGGTTGGGGTTAGGGCAGGGTTAGCGTTAGGATTAGTTTTTAGGGTTAGGGTTAAGATTTGGGTTTAGGCTCAAGGTCAGGGTTCGGGTCAAGGGTTCGGGTTATGGTAGGGGTTAGGAGTCAGGGTTAGGGTTAGGGTTAAGGGCTTAGGGATTAAGCATCCGGGTTGGATTAGGGTCAGGGTTAGGGTTCGGGTTAGGGGTTAGGATTAGGGTTTATGGGGTTAGCGTCAGGGCAGGGGTGAGGGTTAGGGTTAGGGTCAGGACTCCCTCCCCGCCCGCAAGCCGTCTTGCTCACTCCCACCCGCCCTCCCAACACATACGTAGCACCCGAGCCTGGCCCGAACTGCAGCATATTCAGCAGTCGTCTTTGGATGGGCAGCTACTGGGGGCGAATCCGCCGACGCCGCCGCCGCCTCCGCCGCCGCCGCCGCCGCCCGCCGCCGCCGCCGCGCCGCCGCCGCCGCCGCCGCTGTCCGCCGCCGCCGCCGCCGCCACCGCCACCGCGCCGCCCCCACCGCCGCCGCCGCCGCCGCCACCGCCCCCGCTGCCGAATCGCCGCCGCCGCAGCTGCCGCCGCAGCCGCTGCCGCCACCGCTGCCGCCGCCGCCGCCACCGCCGCCGCCGCCGCCACCGCCGCCGACGCCCCCGCCGCCGCCACCGCCGCCGCCACCGACGCAGCCGCCGCAACCGCTGCCCCCGCCGCAGCCGCCGCAGCCGCAGCCGCCGCCGCCGCCAAGTGTACTCTGCATTGTTTTTTGACAGGGATGGTGGGAGGAGGCCGCATCGGGTTCGCTGCGCATGCTCCGAATTTGGAGGCAGCGTGTGTTTTGTATTGTTTTGTACAAGGGAATGGTGGGTTGGCTCATTGTCGCCTGAGGGAGGGGGTGTATACTATAAGGAAACAGTGATTTAGGGTCAGGGGTAGGGTTAGGGTCAGGGTTTAGGGTTCAGGTTAGGGGTAAGGGTTGGAGTTAGTAGGGGGTAGGGTCAGGGCTCGGGGTTAGGGTGAGGGGTTCGGGTGAGGGGTACTGTTGGGGATAGGGCTTTGGGTTTGAGATAGGGTGTAGGGTTTTTAGGCATTAGGGGCCAGGGTCGGGATTAGGGGCTAGGGTCGGGGCCAGGGTTAGGGGTTAGAGTTAGGGGTTGGGGTTCGGGGTTGGGGTCTTGGGGTAGAGGTTAGGGTAGGGGTTAAGGTTCGGGTTTAGGGTTAGGGGTTATGGTTAGAGATTAGGGTTCGGTTTAGGGTGTAGGTTTAGGGTTTAGGGTTTAGGGTTAGGGTTAGGGGTTAGGGTAGGGTTTCGGTTTGGGGGTCAAGATCCGGGTTTCGGGTTAAGGTAGGGTTAGGGTTCAGGGTTCGGGTCAAGGGTTTTGGGGTTAAAGGTTCGGGTTCAGGTAGGGTTAGGGTTTAGGGTTAGGGTAAGTGGTTGGGGTTCGGGTTTGGAGTTAGGGTTAGGGGTTAGGGATAAGGGTTGGAGTAGGGGTTTTAGGGTTTAGGGTAGGAGTTAGGGTCTAGGGTTTAGGCTTAGGGTGTAGGGTTCGGATTAGGGTAGGGGTTTGGGTTGCGGTTAGTGTTAGGGGTCAGGGTGAGGGTGAGGAATTCGGGTTTTGGGGTCAGGGTCAGGGTTGAGGTGGTAGGGTTTGGGTGTCAAGGCTGGGTCGTCAGGGTTAGGGTTTTGGGATTAAGGTAGTAGGGTGGTAGGGATCGGGTTCCAAAGCCAGGGAGGCGGCGTGGCCAATGGAGGGAAGCGGGGGGGGTATCGATTTTCGAGTCCAGAAGGGGGGGAGGGGGGGGGTCCACACCGCGCGCACCCCTCTGGAAGGAGTGGAAGGGGGGGGGTCCAGGACGACGGATCGGGAAAGGGGGGGAGGGGGGGGGGTCCGCCGACGACGGACAGGACAGGGGGGGGAGGGGGGGGGGGGTCCGGACCCACCCACCCCTCTGGGGCATCCAGCGGCGCGCCCTCGAAACGGGAAGGAGGTCTCAGGCGAAGCGCCCGGCCCGTCCTTCCGACCGGCTTCGGGGTGCGACAGGAAGGAATCATTTATAAGGAAGAGGAATCGAGGAGGAGGAGGGGGAGTAGGAGGAGAAGGAGGAGGAGGAGGAGAAGGAGGAGGAGGAGGAGGAGTGGTGAGGAGAAACGAGGAGGAGCGAGGAGGAGCGGTGAGCGAGGATCCTGAAGGAGGGGGGCCCAGGACGAGTCTCTGGATTCAAGATTTTGGGGCGTTTTCGTCGGCTCCCGCCGGCGATTTGGAAATAGCGCTCTCCAGTCCCGATGGTTCTCCGTGTGGCGAGTTTCGTTTCGAGACTGGTGCGTAATCTTTGTAATATTTTACTGGCGGGTCGTGCCTGCACCCGCGCATCACCACCTCCTTGTGAGGGGGCATGGGTAGTCCAGAGGTTGGAAGCGGGGGGGGGGTCATTGATGGCAGCTCATCCGAGGGCTGGGCTGCGAGCAGCCCCCCCTGCTGCGATTTGGGGAAAGGGGGGGGGGCATGGCAGCTCATCCGAGGGCTGCGAGCCGCCCCCCCCGCGCCCCACTGCTGCGATGCTCCAGGGCAGCGGAGCAGCCAAGCGAGCTGCCACTGTCGTGGCAGAATTTCCAGTCATGGTCATCACGCGTCAGGACCATTGCATGTATATGCATGCGTGTGTATATCTATATATACACATACTTATAAACATATAACCCCCCCAAGCCGTGCTTGCACTTAGGGTCTTTTTCTTCTCTTCTAAGGAACTGAGTCTGGCTGGCGGTCTGGCGGCGCCGTGCTGGCCGTGGCCGCCCCGTCGCCGCCTCGTCGCCACCTCGTCGCCGCCTCGTCGCCGCCTCGTTGCCGCCCGTCGTCTGGGCCTGGCTGGCGGTCTGGTTGCGAATTGCTCGCCGTCGCCGCCTCGTCGCCGATCCACGTAGATTCTTCAGTATAAAAGAGTATTGTGATACCACCCCAGGGTTAACTGTACACATTTTCGCATTGCAATTTGCATACGATTCTGTCCCATCGTCCATCCTAAACATGAATTCGTACCGTCCCAGGCAGGCCAGCACCGCCCCCTCATCCTTTTACCAAAAAATATGCGCGCGCACTCGTTTATTAAAGTCGTCAGGTTTCAAGAGTCCCTTGCAACCATGGGGCGAAGTGCACAAGCGCGCGTCGTCGTGCGCGCATGCCGACATCTTTCAAACTCTTGTTGGAATTGGAAAGATTTCAGAATCGAGTGTCCTTAACAAAATCATAATCGAGTGTCATACTAGCGTTTTCACACAAACCTGCGCCTGCGTTCTTGCGGACACTTAAGAGAAACACGGGTGTTCCAACGTGTTCGAAACTTGCTACGACACGGGCCTCCTGCGCGCGCATGCCGAAGTCGCTCGAACTTCCTTGCGCGCGTGCTGTCGCAGTAATCCCATGCAGATGCCCCCGGCAAAGCAGCGTAACAGCGATGTGTAGAAGCATATCTGGAAGCACTCCCCTTACGATTTAGGTGAGAATCCAGTTGTAGAATTCTGCTTTTCTCGCAGTCGCAGCCTCGGCCAGCCTCGGCTTGCCTCGGCCTCAGCCTCAGCCTGCCTCGGCCTCAGCCTCAGCCTCAGCCTCAGCCTGCCTCAGCCTCAGCCTCAGCCTGCCTCAGCCTCAGCCTGCATCAGCCTCAGCCTCAGCCTGCCTGAGCCGCAGCTTGCCTCAGCCACAGCCTCAGCCTCACCTCAGCCTGCCTCAGCTTCAGCCTCAGCCTCAGCCTGCCTCGGCTTGCTCAGCCTCAGCCTGCCTCGGCCTCAGCCTCAGCCTCAGCCTGCCTCAGCCTCAGCCTCAGCCTGCAGCCTCAGCCTCAGCCTCAGCCTCAGCCTCAGCCTGCCTCAGCCTCAGCCTCAGCCCTCAGCCTCAGCCTGCCTCAGCCTCAGCCTCAGCCTGCAGCCTCAGCCTCAGCCTTCAGCCTCGGCCTCAGCCTCAGCCTGCCTCAGCCTCAGCCTGCATCAGCCTCAGCCTCAGCCTCAGCCTGCCTCAGCATCAGCCTGCCTCAGCCTCAGCCTCAGCCTGCCTCAGCCTCAGCCTCAGCCTGCAGCCTCAGCCTCCTCAGCCTTCAGCCTCAGCCTCAGCCTCAGCCTGCCTCAGCCTCAGCCTGCCTCAGCCTCAGCCTCAGCCTCAGCCTGCCTCAGCCTCAGCCTCAGCCTGCAGCCTCAGCCCTCAGCCTCGGCCTCAGCCTCAGCCTGCCTCAGCCTCAGCCTGCAGCCTCAGCCTCAGCCTGCCTCAGCTCAGCCTCCTCAGCCTCAGCCTGCCTGCCTCAGCCTCAGCCTCAGCCTCAGCCTCAGGCCTCAGCCTCAGCCTCAGCCTCAGCCTGCCTCGCCTCCTCAGCCTCAGCCTGCCTCAGCCTCAGCGTCAGCCTCTCAGCCTCAGCCTGCATCAGCCTCAGCCTCAGCCTCAGCCTGCCTCAGGCTCAGTCTCAGCCTGCCTCAGCCTCAGCCTGCCTCACCCTCAGCCTCACAGTTGGCTCCGGGGAATCAAAATGTAGCCTGGGAGTGGTGTTCTGGGAGCACGAAGAACACGAAGTGGCCTACAGTTGGCTCCAGGCATTCAAAATGTGTCCCGGGAATGGTGTTCTGGGAACACGAAGAACACGAAGTGGCCTACAGTTGGCTCCGGGCATTCAAAATCATGCCCAGGAATGGAGTTCTGGGAACTCGAAGACCACGAAGTGCGTTACTGTTTGTTTAGAACGAGTTCCCCGGCATCCCCCCGGCATCCCCCCGGATCGCGCCCAGACCCCCTTGGGGCGTCATGATGCTCTCTTTTGGCCCTACTAGAAACCTATCAGTCTTCGCTGTTAGGAAAAAGAGTGCGAATTGCACGCACGCGCGTCGTCTCGCGCGCATGCCGCAATCCTTCAAAAGCTTTCGGGTCGGCAAGTATTTCAAAAACGAGTGTCCCCAAACCCTTTACCACACTTGGTTTTGCAACATCAGTTTTCAAAACAATCCTGCGCTCGCGGTCGGGTGGTTTCTAGAGAACACCATCGGCTTTCCAATCTTCTCATCACATTATGACAAGCGGGCCTCGTCGCGACGCATGCCGAACTCATTCGAACGCCCTTGCGCGCGTGCTGGGGCGGGGGAGGGGGCGCGATCCGTGTCAAATAATACCACGCGGGCCTCTCGCGCGCGTCGGCCGCGCGCGCATGTCGAACCCCTTTCAACAACTTTCATCGCCAACGCGAGGACATCGTCATCGTTATCGGCGGGCGTGATCAACATCGGCGCCGTCAGGGGCCTTGCCGTCGTCATCGACACCATCGTCACCATCATCGCTATTCTCATAATCGCGTCCACCGTTGTCGGCGTCGCCATGGTACCGCGCCGGTTCAAGTCACCGGCTCGCGCTGAAGTGCCCGCTGGGAAGTGCCCAGCGGTCAGCGCCACCGCGGCCGCATCTGTCGCGCCAAACTAGCTGGCCGCTGTGCGCACGAGCATGCGTGGGCTAGCGCGGAAGCGTAGATGCACCAGCCAAAACGAAGCACTCATCGCAATCGCTGTCGCATGGGTTTCAATTTTCGGTTCTGTGGTTGGGCTGTTTTTTTTAAAGAGCGCCGGGGGTGGTCAAGCGCGGTGCAGGGTAGTCAACTTGACCACATAGATCGCCTCACCAATATTGCGCAACACCTGTTGCACCAAATAGGTTGAACAACATATATAGCACCATAGATATACATATATATATATATATATATATATATATGTGTAGCTCCACATGGAATGTACAACGTGATCGAAACACATTGTTTGGGGTCCACGCTGGACCGCATGAGTCAGGCTATATCCGATGCTGCTCTGTTATGGGTGGTCTCTTCCCAGTGGGCTTCTTACACGCCCGCCTGGCTTCAAACAGAAACAGCTTCAAAAGCTTCCGACCCGTTAGGAGCCCCCTTGCCTTTTCAGAAGGCCGTCCCCTTGCCAAGCCATGCTCATCGCGCCCTCCAAGAAGGTCTCCTTGTCAAGCCGCACCGACACGAAGTGGTGCTGGAGTCTGCATGTTTATCTGTGACCTCGCCAGCGTTCTGATGTTTAACGCCAGCCAGATGCCGCGCGATGCAAGAAGGCAAACAGAAGAGAGAGAGAGAGAGATATTCAGAGAGAAAGGAGAGAGAGAGAGAGAGAGAAAGCGAGAGAGAGAAGTTACCAGAAAAAAACAAATAGAGAGAGGGAGAGAGAGAATGAGGCATTCCTCCTCCCCCTGGCCTGCCCCCTTGGCCCCTTCGCCGCCCCCCCTTCCCACTCCCCCTCCCTCTCCCTATCTCTTCTTCCACGGCGCTTCTCCAGGTGTTTGGATAGGCGGTCGAGTCATAGCTTGGCGGGGGGAGGATCTGGAACGCCATCAGTGACCGTTAATTTCTCTGTTTTGTTCGGTGTGTTTTTCGCTGCTGGGGCTCAGGTCTCGTCGTCGTTTGGTCCCCCTCCTCCTTCTAAGGCTACGGCTTCGGACTTGTTCGCGCGGTGCACCGGGCCCCTCGTCTCTTCCTCCTGGGCTCCTCTTGCGCGCGTAGCGCTGAACGAGTGGTCGGCCCCACCTCCGCTGGCAACGCAGCTGGCGGCTCCCAGTGCGCCCCCCGTCGACGTACCGAAGGGCTCAGGTCGACAAGCGCGCCAGCCAGCGCGAGCGCCCGGGCGCCGGCGGAGGCCTTTATGGCCGAGCTCCACCGCCTTTGGGACGCTGGAGCTGGGGCTCTGGGTGGAAAGTGCGCCGTGGCTGCGGCCAGATCCCGGGGGGGGGACTTTCATTTCGTCCGCTTTCGTTTCGTCCTGTTTCGAGTCGTCCTTTTTGGTTTCGTCTCCTTTCGGTTTGTCCTCTCTCGTTTCGTCATCTCTCGTTTCGTCGGGCGGATCCAAGCGGACGGATCGAAGCGGACGACATGAATGTCGGACGAACTGAAGCGGACGAACTTCAAGCTCGGACGAGTTGAAGCGGAGTTGAAGCCAGGGCCCTGGAGAGGCGCAGCGCCTTTTGATGCTCACCGCTCTTCTTTGCTCCTCCTAGCGCCGCCGACGTTGAGTCTCCGTTCCTGGCCGCGCGCGGGTTCCATCACGACGTCGGTCTGCGGCAACCTGCGAACCCTACGGTCGGGAACTCTGGCTCAGCGTGTAGCTCCCACATTGGCCAGAACACGGTCGGGAGCTTTGCAAGTTTTCGTAGGCCCTCGGCGCTTTGCCAGCCTCCGAGTGCGTTCCAGGGGCTGCCTCCTCGCCGAGAGCACTCCGGGGGTGCACAGATCGTCCCGAACGGTCGCCGGAGAGCCGGGTTATGACCCGAAAACAGGTTGGGTCTTGCTCAGTCAGGCACACGGTCGGGAACTTTGCTTAGCGTGTCGCTCCGCCGGTTCTGGCCCCCCACGCTTCGGCGCGATTCGCTGCCCACGGCCCAGTCCGCAGTTGTCGGTGTCCCAAACCGTTCCCAGCATCCCGCCCCGCGGAGCGGAGCGACATGCTATCCGATTGCAGGGCACAGCGTGTCGCCAGGGCCGCCACGGCGACACGCTTCTAGTTACGCAGAAGCTCCGTTCCGCAACATCGGTCTGCGGCAATGTGCGAGTCTTTCCCTTTGCGGGTCCAATCGACGCTGGGGCATCAGAGACCCACGCTGGGATTCAGTTGGCTACAGACATCCTTCAAGTTCTGAACCCCCGCTGGCGGTTCAGAAATCTGTCCTCCGGCGAGGCCGAGGCTGAGGAAAAGTCCCGGGGCGCGATCTTGTTCCCCTCCCCATTCCCGAAGGAGAAGGCGGCGGAGGACGAGGGGGTGGAGGAGGAGGAGGAAGAGGTCGACGATGACGACGACGGCGATGGGAGGGAGGCCGACGACGAGGAGGAGGAGGAGGCGGAGGAGGAGAAGGAAGAGGAGGCGGAGGAGCATCAGGAGGCGGAGGAGGAGGAGGACGAGGAGGAGGAGGTCGACGATCACGACGACGGAGATGAGGAGGAGGGGGAGGGGGAGGAGGAGGAGGAGGAGGAGGAGGAGCAGGAGGAGGAGGAGGAGGAGGAACAGGAAGAGGAGGAGGAAGAGGAAGAGGAGTCGGATGAGGAGGCGGAGGAGGAGGAGGAAGATGAGGAGGTGGAGGAGCACGAGAAGGCGGCGGAGGAGGAGCGGGAGGAAAAAGAGGAGGAGGACGAGCAGGAGGAGGAGGAGGAGGAGGAGGAGGAGGAGGAGCGGGAGGAAACAGAGGAGGAGGAGGAGCAGGAGGAGGAGGAGGAGCAAGAGGAGGAGGAGGAGGATGAGGAGCAGGATGAGCAGGAGGAGGAGCAAGAGGAGATGGAGGATGAGAGGTGAAGGAGCAGGGGGAGGCGGATGATGCTGCTGCTGATGTTGATGATGATGATAATGATGATGATGATGCTGATGATGATGATGATGATGATGATGATGCTGATGGTGATGATGATGATGGTGATGATGCTGATGCTGGTGATGATGATGATGCTACTGCTGCTGATGATGCTGATGATGATGATGCTGTTGCTGATGATGATGTTGATGTTGATGATGATGATGCTGCTCATGATGATGCTGATGATGATGATGCTGCTCATGATGATGCTGATGATGCTGATGCTGATGCTGATGCTGATGATGCTGTCGATGATGAGGATGATGACGATGATGATGATGATGATGATGATGATGATGATGATGGAGATGCTGATGATGTTGATGATGATGCTGATGCTGATGATGATGCTGATGATGCTGCTGATGATGATAATGACGATGCTGTTGATGATGATGATGCTGATGATGATGATGATGCTGATGATGATGCTGATGATGATGATGCTGATGATGATGATGATGACGATGGTGATGATGATGCTGATGATGATGATGATGCTGATGATGATGCTGATGATGATGATGCTGATGATGATGATGATGATGATGATGATGATGGATGAGGAGGAGGAGAGAGAGGAGCAGCAGCAGCAGCAACAAGAGGAGGGAGGAGGAGGAGGAGGAGGAGGAGGAGGGAGGAGGAGCAGGAGGAGGAGGTGGAGGCAGCGGAGGAGGAGCAGGAGGAGCAGGAGGAGAGGAGGAGGGAGGAGGAAGGAGGAGGCGGAGGAGGAGCAGGAGGAGGAGGAGGAGGGAGGAGGAGGAGTAGGAGGCGGAGGAGAAGGATGAGGAGAGAACGGGATGAGGAGGTGGAGAGGAGGAGGAGGAGGAGGAGGACGAGGAGGAGTCGGAGAAGGAGGAGGAGGAGGAGGAGAGAGAGGAGGAGGAGGAGGAGGAGGAGGCGGAGGAGCAGGAGGATGAGGAGGAGGAGGAGGGAGGAGGAGGAGGAGGAGGGATTGAGGAGGAGAGAGGAGGAGGGAGGAGGAGGAGGAGGAGGAGGAGGAGGAGGAGGAGGAGGAGGAGGAGGAGGAGGAGGAGGAAAATGAGGATGATGACGAGGTGGAGGAGCAGGAGGAGCAGGAGGAGGAGCAGGAGGAGAAGGCGGAGAAGGATGATGAGGACGAGGAGGAGGAGGAGGAGGAGCAGGAGGAGCACGAGGAGGAGGAGGAGAAGGAGGAGGAGGATGAGGAGGAGCAGCAGGCGCAGGAGGCGGATGAGGAGGAAGATGAGGAGGGGGAGGACGAGGATGAGTCGGAGGAGGAGGAGGAGGCGATGATGCTGATGATGATGATGATGATGATAACCATGAAGAAGAAAAGGAGGAGGAGGAAGAGGGGCGATGATAATGATGATGATTATGATGATGATGATGATGATGCTGATGATGCCGATGCAGATGATGCAGATGATGATGATGATGACGATGATGATGATGCTGATGATGGTGATGATGCTGATGATGATGAGGCTGCGGATGATGATGCTGATGATGATGCTGCTGATGATGCTGATGATGCTCATGATGCTGATGCTGCTGATGATGCTGATGCTGATGATGATGCTGCTGATGATGATGATGATAATGATGGTGATGCTGGTGATGCTGATGCTGATGATACTGCTGATGATGCTGTTGCTGTTGCTGCTTCTGCTGCTGCTGCTGATGATGATGTTGATGCTGATCATGATGCTCATGATGATAATGATGCTGCTGATGATGGTGATGGTGACGATGATGATGATGATGATGATGATGATGTTGATGATGATGATGCTGATGATGGTGATGATGGTGATGATGATGCTGATGCTGCTGATGATGATACTGCTGCGGATGATGATGATGATGATGATGATGATGCTGATGATGATGATGATGATGATGCTGCTGATGATGATGATGCTGTTGCTGATGATGATGTTGATGGTGATGCTGCTGCTGATGCTGATGATGATGATGAGGATGATGATGACGATGATGATGATGCTGATGATGGCGATGGTGAAGATGATGATGCTGATGGTGATGATGAACATGATGATGATGCTGATGATGATGCTGATGATGATAATGATGATGATGCT
>CAUYUJ010019158.1:136568-165646 GCA_963575745.1 Prorocentrum cordatum
GGAGGCGGAGGAGCAGGAGCAGGAGGAGGCGGCGGAGGAGGGCAGAGAGCGCCAGGAGCAGCGCCGGGATCGCACCGCTGAGCGCGCGCTGCGCCTCTACCACCACGCCAAGTGGCTGGCGGAGCGCCCATCGCCCGCCCGCCCGCTGCCGCCGCCTCGGCATCCGCGTTCGTCGGGTGCGCAGCGCCCGGCATGTCTCAGAGGAGGAAATGGTACTGCTACCGCTACACGCCCCTAGTTTTACCCTTCTTGGGCGTCCTGGGAGGCCCTCGTCGCCACTGCTGGATTTGCCTCGAAACTTTGGTCAGCACGCAGCCTAGGAGAGGTCTGGGGAGTAACAGTATTGGTATGCTTTGGTTTCCCCATCCCCCCCTTCGCAGCAGGCGCCTACGTGCAGCTGCCACCGTGTCTGGCCGGGGTCGTCATGGGCCGTGCGCTGGGCATGGTGGTTGCGCAAACGCGTGTACGTGCCTTCTGCGAATCCCTCTTCTTTCCCTCCGCCTCGTGCTCTGTGCCCTCCGCCTTATCCTTCCCCTCCGCCTCCCAGACCTCCTTTCCCGCCTCATCGTCGTCATCGTTGACCTCATCCTCCTCCTCCTGCTCCTCCTCCTCCTCCTCCTCCTTGCAGCCTTCCAGATGAGGGCAGTAGATCCAGGATGGTGCAGCCATGGACCTCCTCGACCTCTCTGCCCTGCGCCTCCGCCGCTTCCTCCTCTCTTTTTCCACCGCCTCCCTCTTTCCATTCTCCACGTCGTCGTCATCGTCGTCGTCATCCTCCGCCTCCGGCCCCTCCTCCACCTTCCAGCCTTGCAGATGCGGGCAGTAGATTCACGATGGTGCCGCCCTGGGCCTCCACCTCGTCCTCCTCGTCGCTGCTGACGAGATCGACGGATTTGCTTTTCATGACGATGACGGCTCCACACAATACACCAGTGCCATGTTCAATCTGCAGCAAGATGTAATAGATATGGACTGGTTATTATTCTTCTTCCTGGCACTTGCGGTCTGCAACCTTGCGGCAGCCCCTCGGACGCTGACGTTGCCCAATTGCTAGCTTACATTTGTTTCACTGTTGTCTTTATTGACGGTCTTCCTCGCATTGCGGACCAAATCTGCACTGCGCGAAGCAGCTGCTGAGTGCAGTCTGCCCCGGGACACATCAGCGTCTCCTGGTGTTGACTCCTGGGTCGCTTGGGCAAGATGAGCTGCTGGGTGGCATCGACGCACCACCTGGTGAAAGAGCAGTGTCAGACACTGAAGCTACCGACCCCGCCGACTTGGCCGACGGAGAAATGGCCCCGCCTCCGGACGGCGACCAGACTGCCGCGACCAGTTATTCTGACATGTTTGGTCGACAACCCTGGCCCCGTCCTCTTGTGGGACAAGGGGGTCCCCAGTGCAGCAAGAGCTTCGCGACCCGGCGGACGGTTCGATGGCCCAGAGCGTTGACAAGGTCATTCTCGACGGCATGAACAATCCGACCCCTTTGACGGCGATGGCCACCTGACCGACTCCTTCGGGGACCTGCCCGAGGTGGCGGGCAGCCCGAGGCGGACGGCTCGGTAGGCTTGTGTCATGTCGACTCGGCGACGACGCCACTGCGAGGGTTCACCGAGGTGTGGTCTGCGATCGTCTTCGTCGGGGCTTATGAGGCCACCACGTTGCGCCAAAGGTTTGCTGAGCCCTCGTCGGGGCCCGGCAGAGATCTCTGTTGGGGTCCTCGCCCGCCCCCCAGTGCCACGCACCAGCATCTCGAACTTTAGGATCGTTTTGTCGTCCGTGCTATACCGTCCATGTCTGTGGCATAGACCACTCCAGGCCAGGCAAAGGCAAAGGGGAGACGCGGGCGACGACGAGAAGAAGACGATGAGGGGGAGAAAGAGAAGGCCAGAGAGCAGGGCTCGAGCCCAGGCGCGGGTTGCAAACCTCACCTCTTGTAAACTGCACCCTTCGGAGCCGCCGAAAGGCGGAACGCTGCACGCGGTGTCAGCAGCCCGCGCCGAGGCCGTCACGGCACGCGCCAGCCGCAGACTGGCCGCGCAGGAGGAGAGCCCTTTTGCCGAGGCCGCGGCGCCCCAGCTGCGCGGAGTTTGGACGCAAGTCCAGCTCTGCAGGCGTGTGGCGGCTGTTGGATCAGGGGCCGCTGGAGCTGCGCGCACTGACGTCGCTGGGCCGTTCGGCTCTCGTCGTAGGTCATTTGGTCGCTGGCCTTTCGTGGCCGCGAGTCTGCGCGGCGGCCGCCCCGTGTCCAGGCGTGCCAGCGCCGCCGTAATTCTGGCGGCGTGCCCGATTGCATGCTCCCCGGCCACGGGGGGGGTGGCCCCGGCCACGGGGGGGGTGGCCCCGGCCACGGGGGGGGTGGCCCCGGCCACGGGGGGGGTGGCCCCGGCCACGGGGGGGGTGGCCGGCCACAGAGGTGGGGGTGGTGCGGAGCCGGAACCGGGTACCCGGAGGCGGCCCCTGCCCTCGCGCGGGGGGCCGCCGATGGGCCGCCCTCCCGCGGTCGCCGCGCGCCCGAATCTCCGCCCCCTCCGGTCGTCGTCGAAGTCGTCGTCGTCGCCGCCGCCGCCGTCGTCGTCGTCGCGTCGCCGTCGCCGTCGCGCGCGGCGCCCGCCAGGAGGGAGGAGGAGGAGGAGGAGGAGGAGGAGGAGGAGGAGGGGACGGGGAGGAGGAGGAGGAGGAGGAGGAGGAGGAGGAGGAGGAGGAGGAAGGGAGGAGGAGGAGGTAGGACGGAGGAGGAAGCGGAGGAGGAGGAGGAGGAGGAAGAAGGAGGGAGGAGGCGGAGGAGGAGGAAGAGGACCCCGAGGGTCTTCGAGGGTTCCGCGGGTCTCCAAGGGGTCCGAGGGTGTCCAAGGATTTGCCTGGGGGGCCGGTTCGGTTCCAGCCGGTTCGGTTTGGGCGTCCGGGCCGGTTTCGCCTCGCCAGTTCGGTTCGACGCGGCCGGTCCGGTTCTGACTGGTTCGGTTTGGAGTCCGGTTCGCGCGGTTCGGTTCGTTCGGCCGCCGGTTCCCGGTTACCAGTTCGGTTCACATGGCGGTCCAGTTTGGTTACAAGCTTATAACCGCGGATGCACATCGCGTGCGCTTCGGTTGCGTAACCGACGACACGTTGGTTGCCAACCATTTGTAACCAAGACTGCAACCACGCAATAAGCAAACGACAACCAAAGAACACCAAACGTTAACCAAACATGCAAGTACACGTAACCAAAACCATCCAGCCAGCCAGCCCATCCAAAACAACATGCGCAAGCAACTTGCCTTGCCCAAGAAAGCGCAAGCCCTGCACCTTATAGCTTTCACAAGAGGAAAAACGGAAGGAGGAGGACGATAGAACGACGACGACCACGTTGGATACATAAACCGTTTGCAAACACATGCCTTTTCGCTTCTCACGCAGGGGATATAACACGAAGCCCATTGAAGCCTTTGCGGCGCCTTCTTTGGACAACTCCAAGATCTTCAGGAGCCATGGCGAGGGATTATTGGCGCAATTTTGAAGGCTAGACCATCCTGGAGTCATACCGGAGCCATCTGGAGCCCAATTAAAATTTCGCGCCGCATGTTCATCGTGAAATACGTGATGAGACCCGGGGGGGATCTAGGGCAATTCATATTCGTGCTCTTCTCCCGCCACCTTCGACACAGCCAGCACGAGGGTAAAGAACCTCCTCGGCTTCGGGAGCGTACCCTTCTGTTCTTCGCTTTGGGATGTCTTTTTTGTTTTGGCATCTCCACGGGTCCCGTGGCCTTCGGGGAAGGGGCTTGTGTTCTTGATTCACGTTCTTGTGTCCTTTGTTCGGCTGGATCGTGCTTTTTGTTGGCTCAGATCAATGCATGTCCAAGCGAACGATCGATTTTTTAACGGACCACAATATCAGCAAGAGATCGGCCGCGCGAATTGCAGCGGCGCTCAATGGCACGACCGAGAGCGTCGAGAGGAAACAATGTGAACACCGTGACACATGGAACATGAACAGACCGTATGGGCCATTGGTGCGGGCAATTGAGGTTCCACAAATCCATGGTGACCCGTTTCAATGGGAGGTCATTAATCCGTGCGCACTGCTTTGGTTCTTGTGTGAAGATTACGGATGGTATGGTGACTTCCTGAAAGTACTCACTGACGGTCAGTGCTCTGTGTTGTTGTACTCCGGTGAGACGAATCCTCAATCGATGCTGCGACCAGATGCGTCGCGCGAAGTTCAATGTTTGTATAGGAGTTTCAAAGAATATCCGCACTGGTTGCGATCGCGGGATGAAGGCTGGTTTACCATCGGGCTTATGAAATCCACCCGGCAAGATCTGATACTTGGCGGGCTCTCCTACCTGTTTCAGATTATCCATTCAGCTCGTGCTAGCAAGCCCCGCCAATGAGAATCTCCAGGGATCCCGTGGAGCGCCCCCGTGAGCAGGGAGAAAAACACGATGATGAGAGCTTTTGCAGACGGGGGCGGGGGGGAAGGAATCGGACGGAGGAGGGGGAAGGAAAGGGGGAAGGAAGTATAGGAAAAAAAGGAAAACAAGTCTCAATGTCCAGGAACGATGGGAAAGCGAATGCCCGTTGGAGTGCCAGGTCTGGCGTCGACTTGTCTGACGCGCCCCCGCGCGCCGCGGGCGCTGCGGCGGATTCTCGACCAGTTTTTCGACGAGGGGGGGGCAAGCTTTATCCGACTGGCCTTCGGCCAATCACGACACCGTGCGTGGGTTGCGGGTCAGAGGCCTCTTGGGTGTTGGTCAGAGCATCGTGGGGGGCCTCTTGAAGTTTTTTTTTTGACGCGGTGCAGCCTGGTGGGAGCCTTGGGGAAGCCTCCTGGGGCTTCGTTTGGCTTTCTTCTCACGGGTGCTTTTCGGGGGCCTTCTGGAGCTTCGGCTGGGCGTTCTGGAAGAGGCGGGCCTCCCGCAGGAATTGCTTGGTCGCTTCTCGGGGCCAATGCGACCGGAGGCTGAACGAAGGACCTGTGGACTTTCCATACTGCGCGCAAAATGTGCACGGTGGCGGATTTCGGGAATCCGGCAGAAATCCTCGAGTGGTCAAGTCCTTCTGAAGGGTAGCCTCGGATTCATTGTGCAGGGCGCCAAAGCGTTCAGATCTACTTTCTCGCTCAAGGGCTGCGGGGGCTACATTTGTTGCGTGCGCTGCGAGAACGTGATCAATCCCACTTCGGCCGACGTCGAAAATCGGGCAGACGCCTCGACCACCGTGCATAAGTATGCTGTGGCAAAACCGTCTCAGTTTGAATTGCAGACCCCAGATCGGTTCTTCAAGAAATGGGATTATCTCCATCAAAACTTCGGTAGAATCACCCAGGGCCAGCACAAATTAACACATATGGCATGGGGCCTGACTTACCCCCGTTCGCCCTCCCACTTTCTGCGCGGCACAGAAGACTCGTGAACCCGATAGATCATGATTTCTATGATTGGATGCACTGCGGCCTTGCGAGCGGGGGACATGGACAATTTGTCGTCGAGCTGCTTTGCAACAGTATAGTGGGACACGGCATCCAGTTGGAAACGCTAGATCATTTTTCGCAAACCATCCATTGGCCCGCGGGCCAGGACAAATTTCCGACCACGTTTTTTAGGACCCGACTTTCTGGCACGAATGGTGGGCATGTGCACGCCTTTGCTTCAGAGTGCATGCAAGCCTTGCGGGCCTCGGTATTGTTTACGAATACGAGGGCAGCCCCAAGGCGGGTCACCGCAAGGGGGATTGCTATTCTGTGAAGCAGCGCCATTTCCTCGACAAATCTTAAAAGGAAATGACCCCCCGTCCAGGCCCCCTACCCTCGCCCTCCCCCTCGGCGCAAGGAAAAGCGATACCACAACCACCGGGGAGGCCTCCTCCAGAGAGGAGGCCCACGATCCCTCCCCGAGTCCGGGATGGAGGATGTCTCGAGCGAAAGGCGATGCCAACACCACAAGGGAGACCCGCGCTGGCCTCTCGAGCTGGTTCTACATGGTGGCGTTGGTATCGTTTTTCTTTGTTCCTATTCCCCCTCTCCTCGAAAACCCCAGGAGCGTCCAAACACCTTTGCGACCTGCAACCCGGGAGCTTCGATTACAAGGGTAGTGCTGCTCACTCACCTTTGGCACTGCTTGGAATACCGTGAACGTGGGACTGGGAGGGCCTCTCCAGAGAAAGACTCGATGTCTCGTGACATTCTGGGCGTTTCTCAGCATCCTTCAATCTGGTGATGGCGCCGTGGGGAGGACGCGTGAATTGACATCTCTTTTGGAAGAACACCAGTCATTGTTTTTAGAATTAGGGGGGGGGGGTGCATCAAACCCAAGTTTCACCTTCTGTTCCATGTCATCTAATGGCCTGCGGTCAATCCCACCACCAGGCCTTGGTTGAATTGTACGCTTCTTGGGCTTGTTAGGCCTCTTGGAGCACCACGTGGGCCTTCTTTGACTTGTCGGGGCCATCAGAAGGTTAACAAACATCGAATCGGGCGACGCCCCAGCCCGAATGCCTTCAGTGCTATTTCGAAAGTCTCTTCGGCCGTCTTGGCGCGCGTGCACTCTCTCGGCGCCCTCTTCGACGCTTCCTGGGCGGTTGCGGGGCGATCTTGCACGAGGGGGCCTCTTGGGCTGTCTTGAAGCGTCGGGGGGCCGAACAATCCAGATCCTCCAAGTCAGCCACAAGCCAATTCGATAACGTGCGCAGCAACGAGTTCTGTCTTCCTCGGGTGTCTCTTGGAAGCTTCTTGGGCCATTTCGCGTTTTGGAGTGTTCTTGGGCCATCTTGGAGGCCCCTTGAGCGTTTCTTGGTACTTTGTTGGCCCGACTGCCCCTGAGCACAGAGACATGAAGCCTGGGGAGCACTCCCTTTCGTGCCTCGGAGCACGGTAGCGGATCACGGCCTTGACTAAGTTTCGGACAGAAGCCAAATGTTTTGCGCTGGAGGGCAGACACCGAGCAACGAAAACAGAGACCCGCCGCGCAGTTGGTGACGACAGGCAGTTACGCCGCAAAGTGTACCCGCGACTGCTTGATATCACATTTGAGAAGTTCGGTCGCGGTCGATCCTCAGGGCTTTGCCAAATGCCATTTTTTGACCCTGTAGAACGATGAGGTTGGAAACGTTTCGAAAAAAACCTTCGTCGTTACTGGCTGGCCGGCTGACTGGTTGGTGGGTTTGAGAGGACTTGTTGCGTGACCGATATGCAGGTGCATTGGCGGGCTGGTTGGTCGATTGGTTGATCTGGAGCGGGGGCAGGTGAGGAGGGGTGGGCGGGCGGGTGACAGGGGAAGGAGGGAACAGGAAAGGATGGGCCTATGGTGTCTGCGCTGGCGGGCCTGCGGATTCGCAATGTATTCGCTGCAAGACCCACGGACGGTCGAACCAGAAGAGTCATTGCGAGCTGCACTCCAGTTAGGCCAACGCAGGAGGGTGCTGATCGCCAATTCCGTTTCGTCGCCATTTGGCAACGTAGGAATCGATGATGTTCTAGTGTCGCACGCGCGAGGGCCGCGCGTCCAGGGGCAAGTGCGCTTCTTCTGTTCGGCCGGGCTACCTGACAGAGACATGCCAAGGCCCATGGCCCTTGCCGCTGGCCCCCCCTCCCATCAATCGAGACAGTCGGCCTGCAGTGGGGCCTCCTTGATTACGTGGTCCGCCATTGGCTGGCCATGAAAGGCCAAAGCGCGCGCGACAGCCTGCATGCCTGAAGGCCCGGCGGGGCCAGCGGATCAAGGTTTGCGCGCCCCCGTTCAGAGAGAGGGGGCCTGGCAGGTGGAAACCTCATGGCGCTGACATGCTCTTGTCAGATATGTCTGACTTTAACGCCGCAGCGCCTTATATCCAGCATCCTTGTGGCGATGTGCTCCCATTGATCCCGTATTAAAAAGAACCGCAGACAACCTCAAACCTCTCGGGGCCTCGCAGGCGTCTCGGGGCCTTGAGTGGGATCCTTCTCTTCGAAATCGCACAAGGATGTCGGAGGAACTTTTTAAACAACCAGGAACCGCATGCATGTGAGGTATTGCGCCCCTGCTGCAAGCCCCGCTGCAATGTCTTGTCAGCCGAAATCCTAGCGCACAAGACAACTACAATACAATAACAAAACCGTGGAGGAGGAGCAAGAGGATGAGGATTATTGGGGGGGGGGGGGGGGGGGGGGGGGGGGGGGAATAGCACGTTCAGTTTCGATTCATTCAGCGGGCGCGCGCCTAAAACGGCGCGAAGGGCTCGGCCGCCAGCCGCGAACGGCCTCCCTACGCACGCGCTGACACGCACGCACGCGCGCGCAAGCAGGCACGAACACACATGCACACACACACACGCGCGCGCATGACATCGCACGCACTCACAGTGCACGCCAAGCATCGTTTCATAAAGTGAGATGCAAGGATGCCCACTTGTTGTATCACTTCTCCAGTTTCACCCCGCGTGTCAGTCCCTTGCGCGTGTTTCGGATCCCATGAACCGCAAGCAATGCTCAAGAACACGTGGGGCGACTACCGCTTCGAGCACCGATGCCAATCCGAGGGCCCGAAAAACAAAGAACGCCACTGGTGGGGGAATTAGGGGAACTTTTCCCAGAAATGAAGGATGGTGCGGCGCTTGTCGGGACCTTATAAGCTTCTGGCGCGAGGTTATCGCAGCTACCCGGTCAGCGCCAAGAGGGCGCCAAGACGGCCCAAGGCGCGCCCAAGACAGCCCGAGACATCACCATGGAGGGGTCCAAGAAGGGATCCCATAATCAAAAATCTGAGCCCACCGCCCCAGAGGCCCTCGAGCGGCCCGCCAAGATTTCTAAGAAGCTCCAAAGAGGAAGCCTCCAAGAAGTTCCAAAGCTGCCCCCCCATAAAAAAAGACTTTTCAAGAAGCGTCATGAACTGCCTCCAGATGCCCCTTGCAAGGAAGCTGATCACGAGATCCCAGTCAACATCCATGGCCTCTGGCCCACCACCCAAGGACGGTGGCGGGATAGGCCGAAGGCCAGTATCCGCCGCCCCCTGCTTGCAGGGGTGCACGGCGTGCTGGACGTTTCAGGTTTTGGTTTTGGTTCTTTTTCCAAAAGAACTTCCCAGTGGGCTCCGGCAGAACCCGCCCGCCACCCGGAATTTCCCCAAACGTGCTCAACGACCGCAAAAAATCCTCCAATAACGGCCGTTTCGCTCGGGGCATCCTCAAAAAATCGCGAAGATGGCCCAAGATGGCCTCCAAGTCCGCCCGAGATGGTCCAAGACGGCCTCCAAGACGGCCCAAGAGAGTCCAAGACGGCCCAAGACGGCCCAAGAGGCCCCCCAGAGGCCTCCCAGACGGCCCAAGAGGCCTCCAAGAGGTCCTCCAGGAGAGTCCGAAGAGGCGAAAATCATTGATTTGCCTTTGGTTTTTTAAGGATTTTGGCATTTGCGCCTTTTCGGCTCTCCGACGGCTCAAGACGGCCCAAGAAGCCCCCAAGATCGCCCAAGAGGCCCCCAAGAGAGCCCCATGATGGCCCAAGTGGCCTCCAAGATGGCCCCTAGAGGGCCCCAAGAGGGCCCAAGAGGCCTCCAACACGCCCAAGATGGCCTCCCAGACGCCCAAGATGGCCTCCAAGACGGCCCTGGAGCATTCCAAGCGGGCCCCAAGTCGGCCCATAGAGGCCCCCCAAACGGCTTCCGACGGCTTCAGACGTGCCAGGAACCCACCAAGATGGCCGAAGTTGGCTCGACGCTGGCCCGAGACGGCCCAAAAAGCCCCAAAGATCGCCCAAAGCTTGCCAAGAGGCCTCCAAGACGGCCAAAGAATGCCCTCAAGATGCCCACGTGTTCCCCGAAGGCTTTCCAAACCGATTCGGGGAACACGTGGTCCGATAGCTTGGCAGGTCTGGCCTCAACGTTCGGCCACGTCGGCGCTTCCAAAAAGGCAGGGGGCGGCGGTGATTCGCCGTAGGCGTCTTCGATAGCATGCACGGGTTACCTGGGCAGCTGCCCCATGCCTGGGCGAGGCCGCTGGTGCGGACCTGGACGAGTACTCTGCCGCGAGCCATCGAGCTCGGGACATCGACCTGGTCTACCTGGGACAGTGGTCAACATCACACTGGCTGGACGCCTCTATCGAGTTGTCCCAGAACAGCTTCGACCTGCTACGCCCTCCGAGGAGGCGATGGACTCTCTACGCTCGCGTCGCGAGCAGCCGGGGACATGGGCCTTCGGCGACGCCCAGAAGCTGCTCGACCAGAACGAGGTGATCGACCTTTCGAACGAGTCCCCGCCTACTGGCGAGGACCTGGCCGCTGACGACGGCGAGTCTGTCAGCGCTCGCACCTTCGAGGGCAACGCGAGCGGACCCTGGGCCATTCAAGAAGACGAGGAGCTACCCGTGCCACGAGGAGATCCTCGGAGTTTGGGCCCAGGAGGAGGAGGAGGCGGCGGAGGTGGTGGAGCCATCGAGGCACCCCCAGGACTGGAAGAGCGACCTCTTCCTGGACCGCGACCTCCAAGGCGACTACGGCAGAAGGGCAATCCCTGGGCCGAGGCGGCCGAGGTCCAAGACCCTCTCATACAGCCAGTACAGCCAGAAGCACCACCAGGCATTCCACAAGAGGAAGGCCACGAAGCTGGACACCAAGAGGAAGCCGAGCTACCTGCAGAAGAAGAGATCTTCATGGAGGCCCCTCCCGACGACGACCTAGCAGAGCGTCCGTCTCAGCAACCCATTGCGGTGGACACGGACGACGACCTCGACGAGACGACGGCGCCTGACATGAACGACAAGCGCCGGCTGCGGTCGCCTGGCTCGACCGAGCCACCTGCTAAGAAGCAGAGGATCAACAGCGACCCAGGAGGCCTTCTCCTACTACCTGCAGGAAGGCAACTTCTACGGGGACTACGCCTACAGCGTCCAGCAGTACGACGAGACGAAGGAGGACGACGAGCTCATCGTGCTGGACATCCCCGTCAGCAACGAGCACGCGTTCATGGCCTACATGGACAACCCTAGCAATTTCGTGGCATCACAGGCCCGGAAGGGCCGAGTGGAGGTTTCTTTCAAGAAGGCGACGCCTGAGGAAAAGAAGCTGCTACTTGAGGCCCAGCAGAAGGAGTGCACCTCGGTCCTCAGCGCGAAGGCTGTCAGGATCCTCAGCCGCAAGGGGATCGACCCGGCGCGCCTACTGCGCTGGCGTTTCGTGCTGACCTGGAAGAAGGACGAGCAGGGCAACGTGCTCCGAGGCAAGGCCAGATTGGTCGTGCTTGGCTTCAGCGACCCCGATCTACTACACCTACGGACAGAGTCACCAGTTGCCGCAAGACGTGCACGACAACTTCCACTGGCCATGGCAGCAAGACACAAGTGGAAGCTGGAGAAGGCAGACGCAGTGACAGCTTTCCTCCAGGGCGAGACTGACGAGGAGAAGAGGGAGATCTACGCCGACCCGCCGAAAGATGTTCGTCAGGCATTCGGCATGAAATATGACGATGTACTACAGTTCCTCAAGCCTATGTATGGGTTTGTACATGCTCCTCGCAAGTGGTGGCTCCATTTCCAGGACACGCTCAGAACGCTGAAGCTGGAGATCGTGCAGTGCGAGCCTTGCGTCTGGGTCATCCGAGACGGCAACCAGATGGTCGGCATGGTCATCCTACACGTCGACGATATGATGATTGCCGGCGATCACAACAACTCGGCCTTTCTCAAGAAGCGTCAGGAGATTCAACAAGCGTTCGAATGGACACCCTGGGAAAGCCGAGCGTTCGTGCAGTGTGGCATCAGCATTCGACAGAACGAGGATTATACCTGCAGCCTCGCACAGGACAGCTACAGCCTGAACGTGGAGCCCATCAAGATACGACGTGGGAGGAAACCAACAGAAGGAGTTTCAGACAAGGAGAGATCATACCTACGAGGCCGACTTGGTACAGTCGGATGGCGAGCTCAGCAGTCGGCCCCCTGGCTCAGCGCAGAAGTCTCTTTACTTCAAGCGGAGATACCTACGGCCACAGTTTCAACCATCCAGAAGATCAATAAGCTTATCCGCACCATGAATGACACCGCCGACGTAGTCACGCTCATCCCGGCCATATGAGCAGATTGCCGTGGTTGGCTGGGGCGATGCAGCATGGGCCGCCCGTATCACTGGCGAGCCCCAAGGCGGAAAAATCGTTGTTCTGGCCCCCCTGTCCTTCCTGAGTGCCTCGACAGAGACGGTTGCGCCTATCTCTTGGAGATCATGCAAGCTACCCAGAGTGGCCAGAAGCAGTACGAGTGCGGAGGTCCAGATGATGACGGAGACCCTGGACGAGATCAGTTACGTGCGACTGTTCATCTACGAGTTGGAGTGCGGTCAAGTGGACAACACCAACAAGCAGCACGTGAACGACGCCATGTCATCCTGCCCTGGCGTACTTGTCACAGACGGTAAGTCGGGCTACGACGCGATCGAGAAGAGTGAGTCAGCTGGTCTCGGACTACGTGACAAGCGGACGAGCATCGAGTGCTTGGGCATTCGACAGCAGAAGGAGCAGACGGCCCTCCAGATACGCTGGGTACACAGCGACGCCATGTTAGCCGACGGATTGAGCAAGGATCGTGCCGCCAAGGTCTTGCTGGAGTTCTTCAGATCAGGCCAACGCTGGAGACTCGTGGACGACCCACTTCACCGCAGTGCCCGGAAGCGCAAGACCGAGGGCCTGGACAAGCTCGACCATGGCAAGCCGATCTCAGACGATAACGAGGATGCTATGCTGGAGGCCCTGATTTACTACGCCCGCGACAACCCCGACGAGCAGGAGAGCCCTGCTGGAGATGCTGCCCTGTGGGGCATGATTAGGCCGCTCACGCGCTCTGTGCTTTCTGTGAATTCAGTTGCCAGAGGCGGGTCTCGATGCCGTAACATCGATCTTTAGCTGTTGGGCATGCAACTCACAGCCCAGAGCCTGCCTCTTCAGAGCCTACTTACGACAGGTGGCCCCTAGAGGCCTAGCGTGACATATATATGCTTCAGGCTCCAAAGGAGCCTCGTGTATGTTAGCCAAGCGTTTCCCGGCGAATCGGGCCTCCCAAGACTCCAGGTTTCAGCAAGCCTTGCTTAGTGGGCCCTCCGTTTCCCTAGCAACAAGTTGCAACATATATTATAAACAGAACAGGTTCAACCGAAACCGTTCTGGCTCAAGACCTTGCAGCGTCACAGCGACGCTGGATTTCTGGCGTGCGCCCAAGAGACGCAGAGCAGCGAACTGCCCGCTAACAAACAGATCCTGCTCCCTACCATAGTGTGATCAGCATCGCACAGACACTGCCCTATCATAGACGACCAGTTTGAGACGAGCCCAACATCCCCTACAGTGATTTCAACGTATTGTCAGAAGAGAGAAGAGAGTAGCATCTATCAGGGATGCTGTCAGGGCAGTGGTCATAAGCGGGACCATTGCACAGGGAGCCCCAAGACAGCCCAAGAGAGACCCAAGAGGGCCCCAGACGGCCCAAAAGGGTCGGCCTGTGGGGCTCACCGAACCCCCCGAGACGGCCCAAGAGGCCCCGAAGCCTGCCCTGGAGGGCCCCAAGACGGCCTCAGGGAGGCCCAAGACGGCCCCGTTCGAAATCATGTTCCCGGAAGCCTCTCCGGGAACATGGTTTCCAGGCTCCCAGCGCTCCCGACTGGGCCCCAGGACAGCTTCAGCGAAGCCCAAGAGGCTCGGCCCGAGATGGCTTGAAGATGGCCGAAGAGGGCCCCAAGAGGGCCTTCAAGAGGCAAGCATCTGCCCTTTTCCTCTGTAATACGTGCATTTTCAGCATACTCGCTGGCTTCGTCTTCGCTGTGCCCCAGACGCCCACGCGGAGCCCCAAGACAACCCGAGAGAGACCAAAGAGGGCCCCAGACGGCGCCAACGGGTCGGCCTGTAGGGCTCACCGAACCCCCCGAGACGGCCCAAGAGGGCCGAAGACGGCCAGGAGGCCCCAAGACGGCTCATGGGGCCGGTGAGGGCCCCGTCGAATCTGTTCAGTGAAACTGCCTTCCAGCGCTACATGACTTCCGGGTCTAGAAGGACGCCAGTGAGGGCCACAGGCAGCTTCAAAGAGCCCAGAGGCCCCGAGATGCGATTCAAATGCTGAAGAGGGCCCCACCGAGGCCTTTCAAAGGCTCACAAATTAAGCACTGTTCCCCGTAGTAAAAAACGTACTGGACTCGGCCTGCTGTCCGAGGGACAAACGCGCGACCACAGCTGCCGTCCCTTCGTGCTGGGCGAGTGCGAACCTGGCGTTCAGTTTGGACGGGACGTGTCGGGTCTGTTGCCAATCGGGGCTGCGCCAGGTTAGGCCACCCCCAAGGTCAGGTTCGGGAATGGGTCGTAGCAACACGCCGACGACGACGACGACGACGACGACGACGACGACGACGACGACGACGACGACGACGACGACGACGACGACGACGACGACGACGACGACGACGACGGCACGCCCTAACAGGCTCCCCCAGACGCCCCAAACCCATGCTCCCAGAAGGCCTTCTGGAAACCCGATTCATACGGCCTCCGCCCCCCTACACAACCATTTTCCTCGAAGGCCTTTCGGAATGCAGATTGGTATGCGTGGACTGTGGTCCACTACTTACTTCAGTAGAGCAGTAAATCCGTCAAGGACTGGGGCCTGCTAGAACCTGAGAGCGCGCGAAGCGGCGCGCGATGGTTCTAGTAAATCTGTATAGAATGAGAATAGGAATACTCATAATACTACTAATCACAATACTACGGATAACAATACGTAATATCAATAATACTAGTAAACATACTATTCATAACAATGATAATAATAATAATAATAATAATAATAATCATCATAATAATAATAATAATAATAATAATAATAATAATAATAATAATAATAATAATAATAATAATAATAATAATGTGTTTATACCTATATATACTCAGACTCGCCCATCCCCAGGTTCAGTTGTAACCGACTCATCTTCAGACCCGTTCATATTTGGCGAGTCATACCCAGACTGATTCTCACTCAAACTCACACTGGTTCATTCATTCTCCGGTCAAGTCGTACACCGAATTAGTCATGTTAGTACACGCTCAAACACGCATTAAGGACAGTGCCAGGAAAGAGATGCACATATGGGGATCCCCGCGCCGAATCTACGTTAAATGCTAGAAGTTCGCAGCAGTATCCTAACATCTCTTCCTGGCACATCCAGACCCCCCGTTGCCCAGTTCACCGAACCCTCCCTTTCCCTCGACCTACCCCCCTGTCGAAATGCCACCTGGCCTCGCTCGCGGGCGCAAAACATGTCCGTACCCGCGGCCTCGCCGGCCCAGCCCCTGGGCCGCGACCCCACGGGTACGGGGCGTCTGTTCGCGGATGCGCGCGGAGCGGGATATGTCTCCACGGGACCGCGCCCCGGAACCTAAAATCGGCCACGCTCAGAGGGGGCTAGGGGGGACGTGGGAAGGTTTCTTAGAAACACCCCTGCTTCTTAGAAGGACCAGGCCTCGTCTGCAGCTGTGGGGCCGGCGCCTTCTAAGAAGCAGTCTCCTTCTAAACGGCCGTCCCCCTCCCCAGCGAGGGCGCGGATACGTGCAGAGATGCGGAGGAGGAGGAGGAGGAGGAGGAGGAGGAGGAGGAGGAGGAGGAGGAGGAGGACATGTTCGCCGCTCGTGAGTCGGGCGTTGGGCGGTGCCAGGGAGGCTCGTGCTCCCCGCGCCCGCGTCACTCGCCGCCGCCGCCCCCCCCCCCTCCGAGCCGCCGGGGACCTGGGAGGCCGCTGCCGGCGCACGCGCTCGCGGCGCTGGGGCTCCGCCGCACGCGCGGGGGCGCCCGGGAGCGTTGCGCGTCTCGGCCCACGGCGCCGCGCCCCACGACTGGGAAGGATCCTCTCCCCCCTCCCCCGCCCCCCGCCCTCTCCTCCCACACTGACGCCCTCTCCTCCTGCTCCACCCCCCCCTGGCAACCTCCGCGTCCTCGTCCCCCCCCTCCGCCCCCGCGCCTTCCGCCTCCTACTCCTGCGTTTTCCTCCGCGTCCTCCCCCTGCCTCCCTCCCTCCCCTTTTTCCTTCCTCTCGCTTTCTCTCTCTGTCTCTGTCTCTGTCTCGTCGTCGGAGGTGGAAGAGAAGGAGGAGAGGAGGAGGAGGAGGAGGAGGAGGAGGAGGAGGAGGAGGAGGAGGAGGAAAAGGAGGAGGAGGAGGAGAAGGCGGAGGCAGGAGGAGGATGAGGCACGAGGCAGGAGGCAGGAGGAGGCAGGAGGCAGGAGGCAGGAGGAAGGGGGATGGGAGGGGGAGGGGAGGGAGAACCAGGTCGGACCCCCCCTGGGGGCTGCCAAGGCGCGCGGCCGTAGAACCAGGCCCCGCGCGCGGAAATCATATTGGGGCAAAGAGTTGCCAACAGTTTTGAAACAAAACACCGCCAAGAGCAGGTAGGTCGGAGGTGTGCATTTAAATTTCGCACCCTCGATTTCGCGAGCGGCACTGTCGCTATCTGGTGGTTGCATGTGCTTACAATGGTCGGCCCCATCGCTCGTGGGTCTCTTTCGCCGGTGACTGTACGATGTTATGTATCTTATGCTCAATACGGCAAACATAAGCGAACCCATATAACATCGACGGGTCAACGCTGAATTGTAAGGGGCGTGTGCCACGTGTCGGTTGGCCAGGGTGGTCGCTAGACAGAGGTCTTGCTATGTCTTTTGTTGAGGCCCTGGGTGAAGCGTGCGACGCTTTGGGCGGGCGCTGGTGAGCTTTGGAGGCGCTGTTTCGCTTGGCGCAGAAGGAACCGCATGGCGTCGCACTCCCCCGCGAGAATGCCAAGGCGCGGTAGGGGGGCTCTGCGGGACATTCCAAGCGACCATCCATGCGGTTCGCCACGGAGCCGCAGAAACCATGCCTCGTTTTGATAAGTCGGCCGACGCAACACATGTAACACCTTCGAGGGGCGCCAGGGAGTCCCGCCGAAGCGGAACAATAATGAGAGGTGCTGGAGCTACGATCTGCTTGCGCAGCACAGCTGGGCACGCCTTCCGCTCGCGCTCGCTCGCTGTTTCGTGTTGGGGTCGACCACCACAAGGGGGGGAGCACATGGGGCACGCATGCGCGCGGAAACCTTGACACTGGTGGCGAAGCTGCCCGGGTCAGCGTTTGGCCTTCATCGGTGATCAAGCGCTCTGGGTTTGAGTATCGGGACCCGTGCACTTCTGAGACCCCTGCGGCAATTGCTGAGCATTACTTCGCAGCCCGCATGCTAAAGCAAGGTTAGTCGATTTGCAGCCGCGGGCCACATGAAATCTGCATGCAGTACGTACCAGCCTCAGCTTCTGCGTATTCCAAGGCGTGCTTGCTTGTACAGTGGAGGCCCATGCCAAGAAACATCCTACCTGCCTCCAGGGTGCCCTGGGTGTCTTTAGGTTTCGATGGTTGTGTTGTCGAGAGCGCGACGTTCCCACACCAACACTCGATGGACGTCCTGGGGTCTCAGGGTTGGATTTCTTGTGGAAGGCTTCTTGTGGACTGGCTTCCACTGTAAATGTCATCGTCCATCGAGCGCGATGAGGTTTGACAGACGCCCGCCCCTCCTGGCCTGCGACGTGCGGCTTCCCAGAATGCAGGTGTATGGCAGTTACGTGTTCACCCGGAAGCAGATTTCTCTCCTTTGTCATTCTTGGCATTCGTTTTCCATCATTCACTTATTATCACCATCCGCATAAACATCTTCAGCCGAAGCAGCATCAACATCATCATCAGCAGCATCAGCATCAGCATTATCATCATCACCATCATCATCATCATCACCATCATCATCATCATCATTATCAGTATCACCATGGTGAACAGTATCACTATCATCATCATCATCATCATCACCATGATCGTGGTGATCATCCTCGTCATCAGCATCATCATCATCACCATCGCCATCGTCATCATCATCATCAACAACAACATCATCATCATCGTCATCGTCGTCATCATCATCGTGGTCATTGTCGTCGTCATCATCGTCGTCATTGTCGTCGTCATTTTCGTCGTCATCATCATCACCATCATATTGTTACGCATAGCTCCTGGGTCGACGCCAGACCCTCCCGGCGGCGCTTCTGGCGGTGCTTCCCTGGCTCGGCGCGCCCCGCGCGTCCAGGACCGGTGGGCCCAGAGTCGATCCAAGACATCCGCGCGGACCTCCCAACGTTTGTGTGTTGTGCAATATGTTTTCCTTTACAGTGGGGGCGCGCATCAAGAAATCATGTGCTTTTCGTCAGGGCACCCTGGGTTTATTTGCTCCTCGCGCTGCGCGGTGACTTCCCGCAGCCGTTGAAGGAGCTGCTGCGTTCAGGGTGCTCCAGGTTTCCCCTCAGGTGCACCTCGCGCACGGGTTCTCGGGGCTGGGTTTCTTGCGAGGGTTTCTTGCGGCCGCGCCTGCACTCTACATCCGAGGGAAGGCATGAGTGAGCACGCCCTCGCCCCTCGAGCTCCCCCCCGCCCGGCGCTGGCAGGAGGGGCGGGGTGCAAGTCTCCTCCCCCTTTGCTCTTTGCCGTGCACGTCGCAGCTTGGAGCTCGTGGCGATTGCTTTCTTCCCCCCGCCGTCCCTGTCGTCGTCGTCGTCGTCGTCGTCGTCGTCGTCGTCGTCGTCGTCGCCGTCGCCACCGTCGTCATCGTCGTCGGTCTGTCCTTGGCCCGCCTCTTGGTGAGCGGAGGGCCCCAGAGGGCTCCGGCTGCCCCTGGGAGCCTCCAGGGGCTGCCTCCAGGCGTCGAGAGCCACAAGCCTGCGCAAGCGCAGACGTTCGGGGGTCCGCTCGGATTTCTTGGGCCGGACTTGGGTCCCCTCTCCACGCCCCCAGGCGACGCCGTGGCGCCGGCCCCAGCGCGTTCTGCGCACCAGGGAAGGTTGTGGGGAAGGGGTCCAGCTCCGACCTCTGAAGCAAGAAGCAAAAGAGACGCAAGGCGTGTCTCACACGGTGTGTAGGTGCGTGTATTCGCCGGGCGCCTCCTCCACCCTCCTTTGCATGGTGGCCTACTTCGCGCACCGTTCGCCTCGCCACGCCGCTTTCGCCAGCGCAGTCACTCTGCCTAGCCGCCAACGTAAGAGTATATGCGTGTATGTGTATCGACTGCCATTTTTCGCCCTGCTTGTGGCACTCGGACCCCCACGTCACAATCTGGGTGGAGAAATGATGCACAATTTGCGGGTTGAGACCTCGGGCTCTGAATTTTGCTTGACCGCCAAATTCCGTCATGGCATGAGGGGGTGTTTCCATCGGTGTCGTTGTGATGTGGAGTTGGTTGCACCGAAATGCAATCAGTGCTACGTGGGCCCAGAAGCGCCTGAGTCTCCCAGTGACTGTGAACACCCATGCCTGTGGCAACCACATCGCCAAGCTCCTCCTCATCCTTCCACCCTTCCTCCCTCCAACTGGCCCCAAAAACTTGCAGCGAGGGCAAGCTGGATGATTTTTTTTGGATTTGCGATAGGAATCGAGATGGACGCGACCACACGCGCATTTCTTCCAAGAGAGTCGTTATTTACCGCTTGGATCCGGCCTGCGCCGGATAAATGCTATTTGAGTCCAACAACGCCTGGGCACCACTGTGACTGTGAGCACGCTGCCGCCTGTGAGCGCCACAATGCCAGTGAACACCAGGCACGCCGAGCACAGCAATATCGATAAACCCTGAAAAATCGATCGATGCACGCTCCCCCCTCATCCTTCCACCCCGCCTCCCTCCAACTTTTTCCGAAAGTTGCAGCAAGGACAAACCGGATGATTTGCTCAATTGGGTGTGCGATCGGAGTCGAGATTGTTGCGACAACACGCACACATTCTGCTAGGAGGCAATGCTTCGACTGCTAGCTTGGGCCTCGGAGCCGGATCAGCACTACAGCCAGGGCGCTGAAGAAGGAACCCTTTTCATTGGGGAGGGGCTCGGTCTTCCTTGATTTTTGTACAGTTTGCCTTGGGGTTTCCTTTCGTCTTCCATGGGAAGTCGAAGTTCAACTTATGGGAACAAGGGGCCTCGTTCCTTATTTAGGGTTCCTTAGGTCAACGCCCCGACTGCACCCGAGTCCAGCAACGCCTGAACACAACAGTGATTGTGCGCGCCCAGCCGCTCGTGAGCGCCACATTGCACCAGTGAACACCACTGCTGGCAAGCAGCTCAAGTATGCAGAGCACAACGAGACCAGTAAGCCGAAAGTTCGTCGATGCAGGCTCCTCCCTCATCCTTCCCCCCCGCCTCCCTCCAACTTGTCCCAAAAGTTGCAGCGGCGGTAAATTGGACGCATTGGCATTGGATTTGCGACAGGAGCCCAGACTGTTGCGACCACATGCGCACTCACTGCTACAAGGCCGTGTTTTTACTGCTGGATGGGGCCTCGGAGCCGGGGGTCAAACCAAGAAGAAAACACGACTTGGCAAACAACGGAAGAAGGGAAACTGATTCAACACATATTAGCGTTCCATAGGACCAGGCCTCAATCAGTGACACAAGCAAAAAGTAGCCCTGACGGGCGTGCGTGTTTCGGTTTGGCTCTCCTAAACGTCCTGTTGTTTGGGGGCCGGCGGGTGGGGGGGGGGCGACAGCAGGATGGTTCACCTGTGGAAAGGGTGGCGTTTTGTTTTCCCCTGGCACTACCTCAGCCGCCCTCTCGCTGAGGGGGGAAGGCGGAAGCGGGGGAAAAAAAAAAAGGGAAGAAGCAGGAACCGGAATAGCACAAAGGAAAGGGGAAAAGCGCTGTCCTCGGGGGGAGGGGGGGGGCCTCGCCTTGCTCGATGGGTGGTCGGCGAGGTGGAGAGGAGGGGATGAAGAGAAGGTGAGGAGGGATAGAGAGGAGAGAGCGATGGAAGAGAGAGCGGGGAGCGGCGGCCAGACCCCGAGAGGAAAGACGCGCCAAAAGCTGTGGCCGGCGGACAGCCCCCGACTCAGAAGGCGAGGCGAGAACACATCTCGTCGTGGTCGTCCTCGTGGTCGTCGTCGTCGTCGCGGCCGTCGTTGTTTGGAACGGGGCGCACGCCATTTTGCAGGGGATGTCCCGCGCGATTATTTTGTTTGGGACCTGTTTGGGGTCAGGTTCCAAGCGTATTCTCAAGGACGTCTCAAGCGAAACGCTTGTTTTCCAACTGTTCGGAGCCGGCTTCTACTGTTGGGAACAGTTTCAGAACCGTCAAGAAAGCCATTTTGGCGAGGAGGTCCCACGCGGTTTGGCGTTTTCGAACCGCCATCCCATCGTGTGGAATCAGGTTCCAATCGCATGTTGAAGGAAGTCTCAAGCGAAATGCTCGTTTCCCAATTATTTGGAACCGACTTCTATTGTTTCGAACCGTTTTGGAACCGTCAATCGAGCAAGTTTTACAGGGACGTCCCACGCGGGTTTGCCGTTTTCGAACCGCCATCCTTTTGTTTCGAACCGGGTGTGACGCCTGATTTCGGAGGAAGCTCTTCGCGAAGCCCTCGTTTTGCTGTTGTTTCGAACCAGATCCTATTGTTTCGAACCAGATCCTATTGTTTCGAACCAAGTTCGAACCGTCTAAAGAGGATGTCCCACGCGGTCTGCCGTTTTCGAACCGCCATCCCGTTTAGCTTGACATTGCCCTCGGCCCTGGTTGCGAAGCACCTCCCCCGTAACATTGTACCAGGTTCCACGTTCCTAGCGGGGCGACTAGCGACGTGTGCTCGTATTGGCACCTGTGCCGACCTGTCAAACTGGGGAAATCTTTCATCACGGCACGGTATTGTCGCCGCCCACTGTTCCAGCGCTCGTCTGTGGTTGGCCCCCTGCTGGAGGTCCTCTGCGCGGGCCCACCGCAGCAACGGCCACCAGTACACTGCAACATGTTGTTCAGATATGGCTTCGCCTCGCCCTGTGTCTTTGTGCAGGTCGCACCCCCCATGGGCTCGGAACGTTGGCGGCACGCGAGCGAACTCGTTCGATTCGCAATGTTTGGGAGACTTCGCCATTCCCATGCATTACTCGAGTAGGGGATCGACTACATAATTGGTCTACCCCGAGATTTACCTTACCGTCGAGCGTGTTGAAATTACAAAGACACCTCCGTAGATCTGAGGAACGTTCGATGTATTGCTTGTAGATGTTGCGGGAAAGTTAACTTTGGGGTGCATCAGTTCTGTAGTCGATCCCCTACTCGAATGAGTCGTGTTGGCACTGGCGCTCGCTTTTGGGGGGCAGGGTGGCGGTGGATGCGGCGGAGAGTGAGGCCTTGGCCCAAGCTGGCTAGCCTGACCTTGCCTTCTTCTTCTTATTCTTCTTCTTCTTCTTCTTCTTCTCCTTCTCCTCCTCCTCCTCCTCCTCCTCGTTCTCCTCCTCGTTCTCCTCCTCGTTCTCCTCCTCCTCCTCCTCCTCCTCCTTGTCCTCCTCCTCGTTCTCCTCCTTGTTCTCCTCCTCCTCGTTCTCCTCCTCCTCCTCCTCCTCCTCCTCCTCCTCTGCTCTCCTCCTGCTCCTCCGCCTCCTCCTCCTCCTGCTCCTCCTCCTGCTCCTCCGCCTCCTCATCTCAGCTCCTCCTCCTCCTCCTCCTCCTTGTCCTCCTCCTCCTCCTGCTTCTTCTTCTCCTCCTCCTCCTCCTTCTCCTCCTCCTCCTCCTCCTCCTCCTGCTCCTCTTATTCTCTGCGACTCGCCTTCTACGGCTTTTGCAGTGTTTCGGCCCCAGGTGGCCGGCGCACCGCCCGCGGCCGGCCCCCGTCCGCGGCGCGCGCGCCCGGGGGTTGCCCCGCGGGCGAGCCCGCCCAGGACCAGTTCGTCTGCGTCGCGGGCTTCGCCTACTTCCGCAGCGCCCCTCGTGGGCACGACTGGTCGCTGGAGGCGTCGGTCGGTTCTGGTGGGGGAGGCCCTCGTGGCCCTCTGCTGGGCGCGGCCTCGAGCCCTGCCTGCTCCGTCTGCTGTCTGCTTGCTCTTCAGCAGTCGGCGGGGGTAGCTGGCCCTTGCCAGCCCCTACCCCGGGTGCCCTGCCGGGCCCCGCTCGCAGAGGCTCTTCGGGCCCTGCATGGCGCAGGGGCTCTTCTGGCCCCGCTCGCAGCGGTCCGTCGGGCGGCGCCGGCTCCAGGGCTCCAGTCTGTAGGCTCGGCTGCCGATGGCGCCTGCCGCTCCTTTGCCGACGAAAAGCTCCTCCTTCTCCTGGCCTCTCCCCCTCGGGCCTCGGAGCGGCGGAGCGGGGGGCTTTCATTCGAGGGAGAGGGGGACGAGGACGAGGAGCTCACGCGCCAATGCGCCACGCCTTGCACCGTGGCGCAGTGCCAGCTCTCGCCTCAGACGCAGATCGCTCTGCGCAAAGCCAGCCGCGATCGCCCCTCGCAGCTCCGCGCCACTCAGACAGCTCACGGCACCGCCTGACAGAAGGATGTCAGCAGCCGCGCCGTTCTCATGTCCCGCAGTCCGGGGACATACGCACGGGCGTTCGCAGGCCGACCCAAGATGCAGCTACCGGCGCTCTGGCTACAGCGGGAGCGCAGAACTCGAGTTCCGGGTGCGGGGCGGAGCAGGAGTTCTCCCCACTTCGTTCTCCCACGCAGGCTCAACGCTGGGGTCTGGTAGGGCGTTTTGCCCCTCGGCGTCGCTACTGCGCCGAACGCCGAACGCTTACCTGCTGGCGCGAGTGGGTGCGCTCGCGCCGCTGCGGTTCTGCCTTCAGGCCTTGTGCAAGCTGGGTCCGCCCGCGTGCTGCCCCCGCTGACGATCGGGCGGGGGGGGTCCGCCTCTGGGCCTCGCGGGCTTGGAGGCTGGCGATCGCTTGCCACCCCATGCCTTTCCGCACTCCCCCACCGCCCCGTCTTGAGGCCCCTGGCCTGGTGACGGAACCCAGCCGAAACCGATGTAGTCATCGCTGGAGCGCCGCGGCGGGCGCGCCGTCCGGTCCTGTCGGAGCCAGCGGCCAGGGCGCAGCGCCCCCGCCCCCCCGCAGGGTTGGAGCCCCTGGCGACGCCCACTGCTTTTCCTTCGGGCCTCGACGGTCTGGCGGGCAGCGCTCTGGTGCCGCCGTCGACCCGACCGTGCGCGACCGCTGCGCTGGTGGGGCTTCCGGCTGTCGGCGGCGCCATTCACCGGGTCGCCGCTCCCGGGGACGCTTCGCCAGCATGGTGTTTCCGACCACCACCTGGGCTCGAGGCACTGTCGAGCCCCGAGGCTGGGTGTGCGAGACCGCCTCCAGACCTCGCTGGCCTGGAGGCGGACACGCGGCCGCCGCCGCAGTGTCAACTATGCGCGACCCATGCCGCGGTCGGGGTTCCCTTGCCCAGCACTGGGACACACGGGTGGGCCGCGGTTTCGGGCCGTGATTTTTGCCGGTTTCTGCGGACCCCAGCTCCGCCTCCACTGGAGCCGCCGATGCTCGGGACCGCCCGTTCCAGCATCCGCGACCCTCCTCCTCCTTGTCCTCCTCCTCCTTATCCTCCTCCTCCTCCTCCTCCTCCTTTTCCTCCTCCTCCTTTCCTCCTTCCTCCTTCCTTCTCCTCCTCATCCTCCTCCTCCTTCTCCATCCTCTCCTCCTACTACCTCCCCTCTCCCTCCTTCCCCGGGGGTACTCTCGAGCGCTACCCCAACTCGCGGTTCCTCCTCCTCTTTTTTTTTGACGTTGCACGGTCATGCTCGCCCCAACCTCCTCCTCCGCCTCCTCATCTCAGCTCCTCCTCCTCCTCCTCAGTTCCCCCTCCACCTCCTCCTGCTCCCAGTTACCTTGCTCCTGCCCCGGCTTTCGTGATTTTCCTTCTGCTCAAGACCGAGCACAGACGTCGGGCGCCAACGTCCGGGGCGAGCACACGCCCGGCGAGAGCAGTTAGGTTCACCGCGCCGGCCACAGAATGGAGTGCGGCGCATCAGCCCAAGAGAAGCCGAACCAGAAGAAACCCGATGAGGTGCCCGATGCGGTGGAAAAGGGGACAGCATACAGTTATGATGCTCCAACCTACTTTAACCTTGACCACCAGAAAGAATTTCGGGCACCCAAAACAGTACCGACGCTCAAGGGTTTTCACGTGTCAGGCCCTGGGAGACTTGCCCGACACTGGTTCGACACTGTTTCGACACTCTTTTGACACTTTTCCGGGTGCTCGAAATTATTTCTGGGATGTGGTCCTTAAGTGGGATGGGAGCAACATAAGCATACAGTTGAAAACGATGATAGTCATCAGTAATTTTCCCAAGAGCACCCTCGCATCCTTGCCTCTTCGGACCATCCTTAACCACTCTCGATGGCCAGCCCCGCCCGAGAAGCTTCGACATGGGCGTCCAGGGGGCTTCCATTCTTATCGCGCGTCCTTACTATCGTTTTTGATTGTAATTGTCGGGCGCAGGGGATGGGGCAGGGGGAGGATGAGGCGGACAACGGGGGCGGAGCAGTTGAGGCGGCGGCAGGACCCGTTCGGGATGATCATCGTGAGGAGGTGGCCGAGGACGGAGGATGATGTTGGTGATGACGATGACGACGACGATGACGATGATGATGATGATGATGATGATGATGATGATGATGATGGTGATGATGATGATGATGAAGACGACGATGGTGATGATGATGCTGATGATGATGAAGAAGACGATGGTGATGATGATATTGATGATGATGAGGATGATGGTGATGTTGGTGATGATGGTGCTGATGATGTTGATCATTCGATTGATTATGCTTATGGTGATGCTGATGACGATGCTGACAGTGAGGAATATGATGATCATGATGCTGATGATGGTGATGGTGATGCCGGTGATGATGATGACCATGATGGTGATGATGAGGATGTCGATGATGAAGATGATGATGATGATGATGATGATGATGATGATGATGATGATAGTGGTGGTGGTGGTGATGCTGCTTCTGATGAGGAGGATGATGATTATGTTGATGGTGATGATGATGGTGCGGATGCTGCTGATGATGACGATGGCAGTGGTGGTGGTGATGATGATGGTGGGGATGCTGATGGTGACGGTGATTATGATGTTGATGATGATTGTGTTGTCTACTGGATTCTTTTGTCATCAGTCTTCTATGCCGGGGTTGTCTTTGTTGGTGCCTTTATTGGATTTCATTCGGTGTTTGGGTCGTCGCTCGACAGTGTTTGTGTTGTTGACGATGATGATGATGATGATGATGATGATGATGATGATGATGATGATGATGATGATGATGATGATGATGACGATTAAGGTGATGATCATGCTGATGCTGCTGCTGCTGATGATGATGGTGGGGAGGACGATGATGATAATGACGGTGTTGCTGTTGCTGCTGATGATGATGATGGTGCTGGTGATGGTGATGGTGATGCTGCTGTTGCGGATGCTGATGAGGATGAGGATGATGATGATATTGATGCTGGTAATGGTGATGATGATGCTGATGGTGGTGATAATGATGACGAAGATGAGGATGATGATGATGATGGTGTTGACCGTAAGGAGGATGCTGATGAGGATGATGATCATGATGATGATGATGACGATAATGATGATGATGATGATGATGATGATGATGATGATGTTGATGATGATGATGGTGATGAAGATAGTCATTGTGATGATACTGATGATGCTGATGATGATGATCATGGTGAGGATGATGATGATGTTGATGCCAATTTTGATGCTGATGATGCTGATGCTGCTGATGGTGGTGATGGTGGTGACGATGATGATGATGATGATGATGATGATGATGATGATGATGATGATGATGATGATGATGATGATGATGATGATGATGATGATGATGATGGTGGTGGCGATGATGATGCTGAGGAGGAACGCTAAGGATGATGACAAAGAGGACGGAAGGAAGAACGAGGAGGGATGAGGCAGGGGAGGAGGAGGAGGAGGAGGAGGAGGAGGAGGAGGAGGAGGAGGAGGAGGAGGAGGAGGAGGAGGAGGAGGAGGAGGAGGAGGAGGGGGGTGGAGGAGGGGAGTGGTGGCAGGAAGTAGACTTGCAGAACGAGGAGGAGGATGAGGGCTGGAAGGTGGCCACTCCACCTCCGACGCCGGCGGCCGCGGAGAAGAGCGAGGCGCGGCGGCCCTGGCCTGAGGAGGGCGCATCGGCCGCCTCGGCGGCCCTTCCCCCCGCCGCCTTGGGCTCAGCATGGGCTCTGGTTTTCGGGCCGTTCCTTACGTAGAGTCTACGCAAGGAACGGCAGCTGGTTAATTGTTTATGTATTTTCTGTGTGATTATTTTCGAAATATTTTTACCTAACAGCGAAGACTGATAGGTTTCTAGTAGGGTCAAAAGAGAGCATCATGACGCCCCAGGGGGGTCTGAGCGCGATCCGGGGAAGTGCCGGGGATTTTTTTTAGCCAACAGTTACACATTTCGTGGTCTTCGAGGTCCCAGAACTCCATTCCCGGGCCACATTCTGAAAGCCCGGAGCCAACTGTAGGCCACTTCGTGGTCTTCGTGTTCCCAGAACTCCATTCCTGGGCATGATTTTGAATGGCCGGAGCCAACTACTTCGTGCTCTCCGAGTTCCCAGAACTCCATTCCCGGGCCACATTTTGAATGCCTGGAGCCATCTGTAGGCCACTTCGTGGTCTTCGAGTTCCCAGAACTCCATTCTTGGGCATGATTTTGAATGCCCGGAGCCAACTGTAGGCCACTTCGTGTTCTTCGAGTTCCCAGAACTTCATTCCCGGGCCACATTTTGAATGCTGAGGCCAGGACTTGCTGCTGAGGCAGGCTGCACCCCTGAGGCCGAGGACCGAGGGCTGAAGGCAGACTGAGGCTGAGGTTGAAAGCAGCTGAAGCAGGGCTGAGGCTGAGGCTTGAGCAGGCCTGAGGTGAGGCTGATGCAGGCTTGATGCTGAGGCAGGCTGATGCTGCGGTCGAGGCAGGCTGGGGCTGAGGCAGGCTGAGGCTGAGGCCGAGGCTGAAGGCAGACTGAGGCTGAGGCTGAAGCAGACTGAGGCCGAGGCTGAGGCAGGCTAGGCTGAGGCTGAGGCTGAGGCAGGCTGATGCTGAGGCAGGCTGAGGCTGAGGCTGAGGCTGAGGCAGGCTGAGGCTGAGGCAGGCTGAGGCTGAGGCCGAGGCTGCAGGCAGACTGAGGCTGAGGCTGAAGCAGGCTGGGGCTGAGGCTGAGGCAGGCTGAGGCTGAGGCTGAGGCTGAGGCAGGCTGATGCTGAGGCAGGCTGAGGCTGAGGCTGAGGCTGATGCAGGCTGAGGCTGAGGCAGGCTGAGGCTGAGGCCGAGGCTGAAGGCAGATTGAGGCTGAGGCTGAATCAGGCTGAGGCTGAGGCTGAGGCTGAGGCAGGCTGAGGCAGGCTGAGGCGAAGGGTCCGGCGTCGACCCATGGTCAGGTGATGCGTTCTCAGCAACTTCCAATGATGTTAGAAGATTGTGTAGCGTTTTCAGCAACTTCAAATGATTTTTGAAGATTTTCTACGTTTGGAAGATTTTGGTGCGTTTGCAGTAAATTCATATGTTTTTTTGAGATTTTGGTGCGTTTTGAACATGTTGATGCGTTTTCAGCAAATTCAAATGATTTTAGAAGATTCTGTAGCGTTTTCAGCACATTCAAATGGTTTTTTTGAAGATTCTCTACGTTTTGAAGATTTTGGTGCGTTTTCAGCAGATTCATATGGTTTTTGAAGAGTTTGGCGCGATTTGAATATTTTAATGCGTTTTCAGCAAATTCAAATGATTTTAGAAGTTTTTTGCAGCGTGTTGAAGATGTTGGTGCGTTTTCAGCAAACCCAAATGGTTTTTGAAGACTTTGGCGCGTTTTGAACATTTTGATGCGTTTTCAGCAAATGCACATGATCTTAGACGATTGTATAGCGTTTTGCAGATTTCCCCACATGCTTCGTGGGGTTATGGTTTTCTTCCCTGCCGCGCCGCACCCGCGACACACACTTCACTCTTCGTACAGCACAGCTCAGCACAGCACAGCACATCACAGCACAGCACAGCACAGCTCAGCACAGCACACAGCTCAGCTCAGCTCAGCACACAGCACAGCTCAGCACAGCTCAGCACAGCCCAGCACGGCTCAGATCAACACAGCACAGCACAGCTCGTGGCACTTTCTCGACACCACCGGGGGTGCGCAGGGGTTGGTCTCTCAGCTCGGCCGCTATCCACGACACTGGCGCAAAGCCTAGCAGGCGTGGCACTTTCTCGACACCACACGGGGTGCGCAGGGGGTGGTCTCTCA